>CAHIKZ030005521.1:3937500-4322500 GCA_903632075.3 Acanthosepion pharaonis | reverse complement strand
ATATTAAGTTTAGAAAATTATAAAATTATTTAAAGAAACTGAGGAAAAATACGTACGTTTTGTTATTTATTTTGTGTTTATTGAAAGACCAAAAATTAAGTTGGAATAAACGTTAAAATCTAATGTTGCTCTGAGCTCTGTTACAACTTAGATACATTCGAAGTGAAAATATGGGCAGGGGAGGGTGAAATCTTGCAAAAGACAATATATACACACATTCAGATTATAATACACAAACATGTAGGCATATTTAAATACATAAACGTGCAAAAAAGAGACAAAAGAGGAAATGGGTGTCCACGACCATAAAAAAAAAAAAAAAAAAAAAAAAATATACACAGCATATACATACAATAAAAGGCACATATAAGCAATTATACACACGTATTGATAAAGACATGCACATATACCCACCAAGAAATATTCAAATTTGAAAGTAAATGAATTTTAACATACTATTAAAATATAACTTATACGGGCAAAGATATATAGATAAAAATGGTTGAATAGAAAAACAAATAACTGAACAGTACTAAACAAAAACTAGAGGAGATATCCCTAGACACGGGCAATAGAACAAGAATGGTCTACTCCCATAGATTAAATAAAGGGTTTCAGTTTGAAATTCTCTGGTGGATATCTAGATTAACAGACCTGATGAAGGCTGAAGGGAACAACAGCTGGAATGTTGTGATAACAACAAAGATGTTTGTTTTGTTTTACGGTATATCAACCTCAATAGGTTATTTCATGCAGACAAAATTTTTATTGCTCGTAATATTTTAATTTTTTTTCAGAAATCTATTTCTGGTAATATTTTTTTTCCTTCAAAAATCTATTTCTGGTAATATTTTTTTCTTTGTAATGTATCACTTGTAATATTTTTTTTTTCCTTTACAAAGTTTTTCTGGTATTAAAACCTATTCGTACACTTTCATAGTGTTTTGACCCCAGTTTGGGGGTCTAACTATTTGCCCATAGCTTGGGCCCTAATAGGTGCCACCACCCCAGGTCAGGGTGGACCTGGAAACATCAGCAATTAAGAAGTGGTTCCATGCCCCTCAAAACCTCCGGATCAGAGGCCTTGCTGCTGATGTAGTTTGTCATACCCAGGACGCAAAAATGAGGACAATAGTCCAAATGTAAATTATCTGATAATATTAAAAATTATATAAAAAGTGTCATTTGACATGCACAAATAAATATAATCTCAAAAGAAGAACAGGATATTATAACAATATTGAGTGATGGTAATGCAATATTGAAAATTGTAAAAATGACTAGCAATGTAACATAGAAATTTGAAAACAATTAAGAATAATAAGCAAGAAAAGAGGATTGACAAGCAAAAAAAATATATTTCAAGAAGCTAATGTTGCATTTATAAACCAAATATAAAGAAGACAATGAATATAAACATTGGTGGTTTTCACTTCTTTAGCCAAACTACCACCTTTAAGTAAACATCAGAACAAGGATATTTCTTTTCTAATTTGACTTTACTCACATTCTGTATTTCCAGACAACCAAGACTCATACCTGATTTCCAATAATGACATTGTAGCAGAAATGAAGTGCAGACAGAACAGTCAACCGCTACTGATAATGGTACCCACTCTCATCGAACAATGACAACATTTAATGTGCAGTTTCCACAGAAAGACAGCACATTGTTGCCTTGCCGGAACAGAGCCAGTTCGAAAACCAGATCATTTAGTTATGAAGAAAGAAAATGTCTATTAGCTTCTCCATAAGATAGACAGGACTGTGTGCTGAGCAATGTTAGCTATGCAAACGATACCTTTGATTGCCAACTACTAAAGTTTTCAGATCCATATAAGCAGACACATTTTCTGTTGAAGCAGTCTTGCAGTGTTGACCTATAATGTGATCACGTTGTGTAACCAAGGATTTCTGTGTGTACCCAGCATCATTTGAAATTTGTTTGTCTTTTGTGTTTCTCATGTCTAAGATGCAATGGTTATGTACTTTTAATTTTCTTGTATGAAAATCTTGTTCATGCCCTGGCCATTGTGATTCAGTGTTCACCTCCTTTAATGTTTGAGTCCAATGGTTGATGATTTTTCCATCCCACTTCATTCACAGATACTCAACCAATTATTTTTTTTTTTTGAATGTGGAGACAATTTTGTTTCTAACATGACATATTGACTATGCTCATTGTGGTTTGTCCTACAAAAGTAAGGCAACCAATGATGATCAAACTCTCTAGCAAGACAAGTTTACTAATCATTTCTCAACAAAAATGAACCATTGTCTATATATCAGTTAAAAGCTTTATGCTTCATTTCTAAAATCCTATTGAATAGACCCTCAGTTATGGGTTAAATAACCAAGGTCTCACCATTTTATTGTTGAATTAGATAGATATAACCGACATTTCTATTCTAAAAATTTATTTTCTCACACTTTCAGCGCCATTCCAATTTTCTTGTTTCCATGCCACCTACACTCTTCAAAAATTTAAATGCAACATCAAACTCCATCTTCTGCCTTCCTGAACCCTTTTCCTTTGTCCTTTCCTCACTCAAGTCTTATAATGTTTCACTCCCTGTAATCCCCTGTGTCCTAGTTGCATTATCACCTTACTTGGGGTGAAATGATTAAAAAGAAATTTTTTTTGAAACAGAGTCAGAGAAGGCAACTTTGAATGCAAAAATTGCTATCTTTCCAAAGCATAATAGTGAAAATGCACTGTTTCTTTGCACTATTTACATTGTTTGGATTGTCCTCATCGGCCTTTTTTCAGGTGATAAAAGTCAGAATTTGTAACTGAACCCTTTATTTAGTCCACTAGCAAAGATTGTTCTAGATCCACATGCCATGCCTTTTCTGAATATTTCAGTTAATTCTCTTTAGTAATTCAACTCTCCAAGTTCTTGTTCACCTCTTCTGTGACCAGGTATCGAACTCCATACAATGTAAGTAGTGTAAATAGTTACAACACCTCATCCCAGAAATATAGACAAATGCACTGTTTATAGGCATTAAAGACAAAGAAGCTGTGAAGACTCATGATCAACTACATCCTGAAAGTACATGGAACTCAGAGAGAGAGAGACAGAGAGAGGTTGAAAGGTTCCAAGAAAATACTTTGGTAATTCAAAACTCCTCTCAAGTGAATTAACCTTAAAAAACACAGATGTCACATTGAATCCATTTATCCACCAACAATTTTCTCAATTGTCATCATTTTTAGGACAAAATGAATCCGATTTATTGCAGGGTGGGAGAGACTTTATTTTTATTTTCTGTTAAATATGTTTAACTTCCTGATGGTTGGGTTAGGGTTGAAGTTGGAATTTTTTTTTATAATAATAAAAAATGCTAAGTTATTTATATTAGTTACATGCAGACTAATTTTTGCTGTTATCACATCGTTTCAGTTGTTGTGGCCTCCAGCAGTTCTGTCAAGCACTACAGAGAATTTGAAAGTGAATCCTTTGTTCAATCTACACTACATGGGTAGATAAATGAGACAATTAGTTAATTCCCTTGATTTGGTAACATGAAAAGCCAGATACTACAGACAAGAAAAAAAAAATTTATGTTATATATGTGTGTGAATTGGGATCAAATATGGATTAGAATCTGACAGAGTAAAATAAGAAACAAATAGGGAAATGTTATAAATTTAACATGTTTCACTTTTATTTGAGCTTCATCAGAAAATGAAATATAAAGGGTAAAAGAAAATTTTGGTATTTTTGTGTTGTGTTTTTCTTTGGTTAAGCAGACCTCACATACATAAATGTTGTTTGAGAAGACAGATATATCTCATCCATGTGAGTATATATATCACAATTCTAGTTGGTCTATGCAGGATTTGGTTGACGTTTTTTTGTGAAAACAAAAGACTAAGTTACACTCATTGTGGTTGTGTATATATATATATATATACACACACACAAAAACAAACAATGAAAATCAGTTAAATGTTGATTTGTTTTGTTTAACTAATAAAATGTCTGGTTACTTTATGCAAGCATTTTCAAAACAAAAGAAAACTCAAAGGAAAAATTCTTACTATACCAACCCTGCTACACAAAATGCTGCAGTCAATTTGAAATATTCTAACAGTTAATTGAAAATTTTTAAATATCTGGGATCACATCAATGAAACTTGCAAGAGTAATCTGTTTTGGTATGACCAAAAACTAGTAAAGGTCCAGTGCATGTTCAGCAAAGGAAGGTGAAATATATTGCCATGGTGAAAAAACAAAAACATGGTCTTTATTGGGATTCATTCAACATTGTCTGGGGGTGTAGTAGGTAGGTGACACTTGAGGCATCTTCACTGCTATTTCTATCTTTTTTTCAAAAAAGACAGGTTTTCCCTTTTGACCAACAAAAAGGGTCTATCCATCTTTGACAGCAACTCTCCATCACAAAAGACAGCTCATGACTCATCTAACTGCTAATTCTCTCTCCTACTGCTACAGCTTATCTCTACATCATGATGAAGAGCTTGTCACTCACCAACAAATGGCTTCTGACTGGCCCATATTAGAATGTAGCCCTACTATATAAATCCTTGACCAAAATTCATTATCTTCCAGCCTAGTGGCACTTGATCCCAACAGTTTCTATTTATTTCCTTTTCTCTTACTTGCAGTGAGTTAGTGATTGCTTTGAAGTTCTTACATCTTGATTTTACTGACAGTTGTTATCAAACTGATGGAACTGCAGTCCCAGATAAAATTATATACAGAACACCTGACTATAGTGGCTTTATAATCAAATCAAGCAGGAACCCACTGTGTCACACAAAACTATATTAAATGGCATTAAATTACTTTCAAAGTCTTAGACCATACTAATTTTTTTAGAAACAGCAGCAGCAATGAGAGGAGTGGAAGAAATTGTAAAAGTTTTTGGAAATACCATCTCTGATTCTTCAGAAAAAAGAACATATTTTCTGGCATGATGAGAGATGATCAGAACTTTGAGTGCTAAATTAAGATGTCAAATGTGAAATATTCAACAGACCATATGATATGCCTTGTTATACAGAACTCTACAACCAGTGAATGTAATCTACACTGAAGGATATTTAAAGACATCAAACATAATGAATAATATTACTGAATATTGCATAATTACATAATAAACATAATGAATAATATTACTGAATATTACACAGCAATTTTTACTGAATTCCAAATACCAAAAAATCTACTGATATACAAAAACTGCTTGCTTATATTTTTAATCCCTAACTTAAAAAATATCCGCAGAAGTGGAGTAAACAGTATAAGAATTATTTTTACTAAAAAATCAACAATATCAGACTAAAAAAAATTTAGTCTGATATTTTTTTAATTTCTGTGTTTTTCTGGGATGAGGAGTTATCATTTACATATAGATTGTCCTTTTTTTTTTTTTTGCTGTTTTCATGTTTTGGTCATTAAGCCCTTTGGCCTTCATCAGGTGTATATCGATTCATCTAACCTACATATCATAAGCTACACTATAAGAACCTCCTTAGTATGTCTAGCATAGAAATAAATGACAGTGAGTTTCCAATACCAGCAGAAGCTGTAACAAATGTGCCACAAAAGAGAAAAGCTTCAGTGAATGCAATTAAGTATGACAAGCACAGAAGCACTCATTAGCAGGCAGGTTAGGTTTTTAAATATGACAAGCACAAAAGCACTCATCAGCAGGCAGGTTAGGTTTAGGGCTCCAAGTTCTCCACAGAGAATTGTCCTACAGGATAATATCCTAGTGGATTAGAGAATTGGTTTGTGAATTTGGTAACACAGTAACTGTAAGTCCAATCTGAGCAGTCTGTACATTGGCTCTCTGGAAACAGAATGAGCAATAATAAAACTAGACATGGGCAATGGTACAAGAACAGTCTACCCATAGATTCAATAAAGGATTTAGTTCAGAATTCCCTGTAGGTTACCCAGATCAATAGAACCTTGAAGACTGGAGGGTATAACTGCCAAAATGTTGGGATAACAGACCGAGTCCTATAGCCTTGGGTGGCAGCCAGTCTACCACAAAAAAACAGCAACTCTTGTTGGAATATCTTCTGCTGAGTCAATCATGAATCAGAAAGGACATGATCACCCAAGTATGGCACTTAGCTGACTGAGGATAACAATAAGCAGTTTCAAACTTGACATTTTTAAATAACAAAGTACAGTTAACTAAGTTAGCGATCAATCTGACACTATATCATGAACAAGACCCTACTTCCAAAATGAAATTAAAAAAAAAAAAAAAAAAAAAAAAAATAGAAAAATAAATAAATAGTTCATATTGCCCTACTCTGACATTTTTTTTTTGGGGGGGGGGGGGGTAAATCAATGCTAATCTACTAAAATCATTCCCCAACCAATTTCCCCCCACCCCCTAATTCTTTTATGAGCAGACCAATCAATTTAAGTAGTGCCTGATTTCCTTTTACACTTCTAACATTTTTTTTCAACATTTCGAAAGTTCAGAAATTTAATGGAGTGATTGGTAACAAATCATGGTATGGACTAATAGAATATCACCTTAGAACACCCAAACTTTATGATCTCCCTAAAATCCACAAAGCAGGTATTCCAATGCTCCGCAATATTTCATTTATTGGTAGTGCTCCCCACAAACTGACAAAAGTCATAACAAAACTTAACAACTCTCTTTGGAACAATCAGCCAATCACAAGTTAAAAAATTCACACAAGCTGGTTGAAAAATAAATGGGAATAAATATGACAAACTCATGGCTAGATATCTTTTCCAGTTTACAAAAGCTTAAAACTTAAAAAAAAAAAAAAAAAACAAAACATCTAATACAAGCAAAAATAAACATCGTCCTACCAA
This sequence comes from Acanthosepion pharaonis, assembly GCA_903632075.3. Classification (NCBI taxonomy): domain Eukaryota; kingdom Metazoa; phylum Mollusca; class Cephalopoda; order Sepiida; family Sepiidae; genus Acanthosepion; species Acanthosepion pharaonis. The sequence continues at coordinate 4,315,658 of CAHIKZ030005521.1, read as the reverse complement.
TAGGTTAAAATCATAAAAAAATTTGACATCATATACTGATTTTTAAAAAAAAAAAAAAAAAAAGCCCGTTGTTACTAGACATAAAAATTTTTATTCCCATACAACCCAATAAAACTGACAATGCACTTAAATTTTTTTTTTTTTTTTTTTTTTTTTTTTTTTTTTTTTTTTTTTTTTTTTTTTTTTTTTTTTTTTTTTTTTTTTTTTTTTTTTTTTTTTTTTTTTTTTTTTTTTTTTTTTTTTTTTTTTTTTTTTTTTTTTTTTTTTTTTTTTTTAAACCAAGGTTTAGTATTGGACCAAGGATTGAACTCACAATTACAGTGTATATATGTACACTTTTATAATAGGCATTTAAACCTGTTTGAGATGCATTCAAACCAAATTAATTCTTGGACCTTTCTTTCTTTATCTTGTATTTCCTACTTTGTAGCTGCAATGTCATCCGAGCTGCTCCCCACACCAAATAAAAAAAAAAAAAAAAAAAAAAAAAAACCTAAAAAGTAGGTTAAATTGCTGCTTATTATTTATTTGACCTTATAAGCCTTGAATAACTGATAAAAGAAATTTCTCTTTATTTGTGTGACATTTGTAAAGACTGATTTTGCAATTTTCATTAAATTCTACTAAAATTGACTTTCATTTTCTTTTTTCATCAGCATATGATTTGCTTAGAATTAGTTTTTTATATAGCCTGTGATATCATGGGTAGGTTTTATTGTTGGCAGTGTTATTAACGCACTTTAATTTACATAATGATTACATAATCATTTTGATTTTGATCACATAATGAAACATGACTTTTCCAATGCTTGTGTAGATAATAAAAGCATGAAACAGTGCTAGACTGTGGGCCACAGGAACTTGTCTGCACAATATAGATTACTTAATTGAAATTAGATTTCAATTAAATACAGTTTTATTTTTTGTATAGAGTGCTCAATATCCTGCAGATTGAGCAATATATAGTATAAATTGCTCAGAGTGTAGTGTTACACTATATGTACCTCTGTTATATACCGAGTGTAACAGGAAAATTGTCCAGTTGTTAGGTTAAGCTTTGAACCATTCTAATCTTAGAAATGATTATAGATATTTTACTGGAGTTCTCCGATTTTTATAACTATTGAACTCTACTTTGGACAATAAGAATGTATTTTTCTCTAAGTTGAAAAGAAGATCCCTCTTGCTGTTGTGACCTCCTGATCCAGTTTTCCTCTCTACTGTTCTCTCTTTTTTAAACTTATTCACCGTTTCTCTTGATGGTTCTTGAATGGACGTTGAAGATGGAAGCCAGAATATGAATGTTGGTACCATTACTGATGGCCTGAATGATATTTCTTCTCACCACTGTTCAGTTGTGAAGACAGTGGGGCCGACAAAACAATTTTAACCTGTTCTCTTTATAGAATACCTCAAAGGGTTTTTTGTTTTTTCTTATGACAAATGGTGTCAAGATGACTAAATGTTTTTTTTTTTAGATATTAAACATTTTGTGGTATGGGCAATTATCGCATGCTGTTTGAACAATTTTGCTAAGTAAATAAAAACTAGACAAGATATCCCGAAATGTTCAACAGGGTAAGAACAATCTATCTCTCCAGATTAAATCAAAGCTTCAGTGTAAAATTCCCTGAAGGTTGCCCCCGCACCCCTCAAACGGATCGGCAATTGATGAAGGCCAGCTGCATAACAACAAAGATATCAAAATAGACCAAAGATGGATTTGAAGATATAACTGATAAAACTATCCAGCTGCTATCTAAAAAGAAAAAAAAAAAAATTAGAAGAACATAGCATGATGAAAAAGGTCCCAAATTTGATAAAAAACAAAGTTTTATCAAAATATATATGTTTGTTATTCCTTATGCCAATGGGGTAGGGGACAGCAAAGATTAGTATAGAAAATTTTAATATCTTTTTTGCAGTAAAGAACATTAGATTTGTAAATTCTTGCAAAAAATAATAATTGTCAGATTTTAATGAAACTTTCAAGATTTATGAATGAAATTATTTTTTAAACTTTTTTTTTTTTTTTTAGAAAATCTTGATAAAAAATTTTTTAACATCTTCTTTTACCCTCCCTCCCCCACCACACACACAATGAAACTTCTAGAAATTAAATTGCTTGCCACTTCATATTTATAATAGTTAGGACTCCTTGGAGAAAGTAAATCATTCATTTTTTTTTTTAAACAGTTACTCATTCCTGCTTTAAAATAAAAAAATAGAATCAAACTAAGACATTAATTAAAAAAGCTTTTAATTACTTTTATAAATAATCTATATTAAGGACACTATTGTCTTAAGAAAAATATTTTTTTTTATCAATAATTTTTTCCCAAAGTATATTTTATTTTTGAAAAAAATCTTAATAGAGAATTACACTGTGATAAAAAGAGGACAAAAAGTGCATGAATCAGCTATTTTAGCCCCCCCACAAAATTCTTCCAGTAAATCTAAATTAGTTTTTTAAAAAGTATTTTGCTTATTGAAAATATTAAATTTAATCTATTAGCTTGAAATTAAAACTAAAAAGCTTCAAGAAAGATTTTTTTCATTTTCAAAAGTTCATTTTAAATCATTTTAATCTATCATTTGTTTTAGTAGGTATCTATATTATAAATAAGAGATATGAGTATACCTTATTTTTCTGTTTTACAGAAAGTTTTCCAGAATTTAAACAAATCTCACTAACATTGAACAAATTTATTACAGAGAAGAAAGTAAAATGCTTTTGTAATATTACTTTTGGTGTCAAAAAATATATTATATTTCCTCTGGTTGGAAATGTAATTTCAGTTTTTATTTGGTCTTATCCAAAACATTTGACTTTTTTTATTATTATTATCATCATTATTATTATTTAACTAATGTTCCACCTATACAAAGGACAAAAGCCACTCAAGCTAGTTGTGCAAGTGATAAGAGTAAGGGTCAAAGATCAAATTGGCAGCTGATCTACAAAAAAAACTCATCTGTAAACTGGGGCAAGGATTGGCATGATAACTTTAACACCTCCAAAACAAAATTTCCCTCTATTAATCATCTGACAGACCCCTTTTTGCCTCCCATCAGGATGACTGATGCTGTCAGGAGAGTGACTTGTTTCACCTTCTCAGGCTAAAATTCTTGGCCGACCTGAAGAGGAAAGGTAATATTGAATCAATTGCTAAGTCTGCTGCTAAGAAAGTTGGTTCACTGTGATGTGCTAGATAATTTTCTTGCTCAAATCTATCTTAATATTTGTAAGTCTACCATTCCTCCATCCCTTGAATATTACTGCCACATATGTTCCAGTGCTCCTGCTACATATTTAGAGATTCTTGATAAAATCCAAATAAGAATCAGCAATATTATTGGCCCTTACCTGGTATCTCAGCTTAAATCACTTTCCCAATGCCATAATGTAGCTTCCTTGTACCTTTTTTTTTATAAATACTTTCATGGTAATTGTCCAGATGAACTCTCTGCCACGGTACTAGATTGATAGCAAGGTTTCATCAATTCATAGCTGAATTAGCTAAATGTAACCATAGGTGCTATGCTGAAAGTTTCTTTTCTCACATTTCTGGAACTCTCTTCCAGGCAACTTTGATTTTAAAAAATTTAAATGCAATATGAATTGTTACCTACTATGTTCTTTATTACTTTTCTATCGTTCTCTCTACTTAATATTTTTTTTTTCTTATACTTTCACACTCAGTAACCCTTGTCTCTTCACTGCCTTGCATGGGATGAAATATTAAACAAAAAAATTTACAAGGATATGTGGGAAAGAGAATACAGTGAAGAACATTTGAATATACCAGGTGTAAGAGCAAAATTGTTCAAATCGTGTAACAGCATGGGATAATTGTCCATACCACAAAATGTTTAATACCTGAATAAGAAGAAAGAGAAGAAAGAAAGAGAAGAAAGAAAGAAGAAGTTCTAGGTTTCCAGATAAGACATTTAGCCATCGTGAAACTGGATCAGGAAGTCACAACAGCAAAAGGGATCATCATTTCAACTTAGAGCTAAATATATTCTTATTGCCCAATGAGTTCAATGGGGTTACAAAGACACCAGATTTCCAGTAAGATATCTTTAAACATTTCTAAGATACAATGGTTCAGAGCTTAATCTCACAAGTGGACACTTGTTATCACACCCACTATTTTATATATATATATATATATATATATATATATATATATATATATATATATATTTTTACAGTGATGTTCAACCTGTACAAAGTCTGGGATCTACTTCAGATAGAGAGTTACAGAGTAAGAGGTACAGTTTAGGTTGATATGTGGGAAATAGAATGGTTAACCCTAGACTTGAACAGGTTAAGATTGTAGTTGTCGGGAAAGCATTCTCTTGGGAGTCAGTTCCACAAAAAAAAGCAGTTTATGGAAAGAAGCTGTTTAATTGGAACTTATTTTGCTTTTGATAAACAATACACATATCAATATTTCTTATTTGGGGCACACCTATCACAGCAGGTAACCTATCCAAAACAGCAACACAAAGAAACAATATTGCAATTGCATCAGTCTCCAGCCACCTCAGCATATAAGCACTGGGCAGAAATAGACTGAAATATCTTAATTATTGCTGATTTGTTATTCACAACTATTTCAATGTTCCACAAATTTTAATGACATTTTTATATTCCAAAATTGTCATATAGTCACACTTTTTATTTTTAATATTGATATAATGGAATACCCCCCCCCCGCCATGGCTACACTATAGGTAGTAACAACCTATAAGCATCTGTAAGTCAATGGACTACAGAGTCCAGCTGAAATCTTTTTCAGCTGTACTGGTTGAACTTTCTGTCTCCGGGCAGAGAAGAACCAGGAAAAGGCTATGCCGAAGGGCAGGTTCTTAGTCAGGAAGGTAGTCAGTCACTCACTTTCTGAGCGACTGTTCGGTTCAACTCTCTTCCTACGGGCGGGAGGAACCCAAAGGAGGCTATGCCGAAGGGCGGAGTCTCCTTCGGGGAGGTAAAACCGGCCCTGAACCCGTTTATACGGGTTCAATGGGCTATTTTTTGGCTGAGCCTAATGGCTCGGAAAGCCCACGTTAAAAAGGCCTTATGCCGCATGACATCCTCGTGGGGGGGGGTGACTGAATATCGTCAGGGAGGTAGACAGACCCAATCCCGTTTATGCAGGTTTTATGGGAAGTTTTTTGGCCGAGCACACGGGAACACCACATTAAATTCAGCCTTGTGCCTCATGTGACTGCGTGGGACAGTTGCTAGATACCGTCTAGCTGGGATCTGTTGAATACGACTCGGACTTACGCAAGAACTACCAACCTTCCAATAGTAGCACTCACTACTGGATTGACTTGCGACAACCTTGTGCATAACTGTTACTCTTATTGTACTGGTTTTTACAATAAACTTTTACTTATTTTATCCACATTGTTTTTCAAGTATATATTTTTATTAGCATAGAATATAACAAATATTTTCCTTTTAAATTAATATTCTTTTTCAAACTGTCCCAAATCAAAAGCCTCAGAAAAATTCTTGCAACCCTCATTCAGGCTGCTGTCACTGGTTTAGTAAGCACTGCCATATCAGATCTGGGGGTTTTTTTTAACAATGCATAAACAAAACAGCCCGAACATGCAAATTACATATTGGAAATAACAAAATCAAACAAGTACAAAACTTTAAAATATCTGGGAAGTGTTTTAATAGAAGACGGAAAGTGAGACACTAAAATGTAAAGGTTCATAAGGGGCAACCAGACATTCCAAAAGATAAGCAAAATATTAAGAAAAAAGAAAAATTTCATTAGAAACAAAGAAAAGAGTACTGAACTGTTACACGATATCAGTCCTCCTATATGGCAGTGAATGCTAGGCAATCTCCTCACAGATGAAGAAGAGACTTGAGGCAAAAAGTAATGTGGTTCTACAGAAGGATACTGAGAATACCATGAACCAAACAGGTGAGCAACAACAAAGTTTTAGAGACAATGGAAACAAAAACTTATACTTAACTTCAGAAAGCCAGTTGAAATTTCTTGGGGACATAATGAAGAAAGAAGGCTTGGAAAATCTTATACTCACAAGGCAGATTGAAGGCAAGAAGGACTACACCCTGAAGGGACATGAAACAAAGAACTCAAGTATATAATAGACTACAAATTTAAATTATCAATGTATCTATACACAGAAACAGATGGAGCACGTCGGATATATAAACTACGACCGAGTAGTGAGTTCAATCCTCACTGAGTGCTCCATACTTTCGGCCTTGTGCCACATCTAAGCAACACTTAAAAGTTTGCAGTGTAATGGTTAGCAAGTTTGTCTTGTTAGATCAATTATGACAGGGTAGGGAGTTCAATCCTCACTCAGTGCTCCATACTTTGGGCCTTGTGCCACATCTAAGCTATTCTTAGTAAATCATTATACACACAGTCAGACACACAGAAGATTCCCAAACACCTATTTACAATTAAAAAATAAATAAAAAACTCCATTTTAATTTGTAAATAATTTTGCAAGTCAACCAGAGAGAACCTGTTCCCTTACCAATTAAGAACTTAATTACAAATTACTGTGTAATTACAAGCATTACACGCTCATTTGTAGAATTTTGATTATATAAATACAAGGGTTGATTGGACAGCAAGTTCTTCAAATCATATAAAGGAAGTTTTAAACCAGAGGGAAAGTCAAACTGGGACAAAAATGAAGTAGATGTCAGCTCATTTCCAAGCAGCCTTTGTAACTCCCACTTTTTTTTAGTGGGTCCTTCAGTCCTCACAATCAAGAGAGCTTGTCTCAGTGTGTGGGTCCTTGCTTATGAATGAGGTTCATGATTCAAGAAGTTCTACTATCTTGTTTTCTGGGTAACACCTCATTCAGTAACCCTCTACCATAAATGGCTCTTGAACTTTGTATTGAGTTAACACTTGTAAAAAAAAAAAAAAAAAAAAAAAAAAAAAAATTAATTTATCTATATAATACTAAGTCTGTGTGGTGTGTCCATCCAGCACATACTGATTTAAGTTAATCAGATTTAAGTGAATAAGATTTAAAAATACAAGTTTGTTTATACAGTAAGTATTTTTATTTTAACTTTCTTCAAAAAGACATTTTTTTTTTTAAATTAAAATAATTTTAAATTAAAGACAGACACAAAGAGATCCCGCTTTGCTGTTTCGTCCAGTTGCTTGTACAGTAATTATTTATTTTTCAGCTTTTCAAACAATATTTTAAATATTTTTTGGCATATTAAAAATATTTTTAAGTTAATCTGATTTAAAAAAATATTTTAAGTGAATAAGATTTAAAAATACAAGGTGTTTATACAGTATTTTTATTTCAACTTTCAATGTTTTTAATGTTGAAATCAACTTCAATGTTTTATAACCTGAACCATTAGTGACTCAACAGTTCACGGGCAGTCTAGTTCCTCTTTAAAATTACAACTTTTTCAAGTCACCATTTAGTGCTAGACATATTTTATAAAACATTTGATTTACTTTTTTTGTTTTTTCTGTATATGATTAATTTGTTTTTACAGCTTCTCAATCCTTTATGAATTATTTAAAGATGAAACGTATATTGGATTGTAAGAATATTTTTTTTTTTTTGCAAATGAATATTGCATTAGCAATTTTTTTTGAGAATAACTGATTTTTTTTTTCCACATACAGGTCCTACTATTTAATCCATAACTTGAGGGAAGATATGGATTCATTCATACCTTTCCCAACAGTATTTGCAACATTATGTACATGAAGTTTCTGAATTACTTTAATAATACACATCATTTTCAACTTTGCCATCAGATAAAGAAAAAAAAATGTTGACCTTTCAATACCGCCTTCAATTTTTAGAACCTGAAGTCTGGCAGCACCAAATTAGATATGTACTAACTGTAGTGCCCAACAACTTAATTTCAGGCTCCATGCAGGTTATCACTGCCATGAGACTAAAAAAAAAATTTAAAAAAAAAAAAAAAAAAAAAATAAATATATATATATATATATATATATATATATATATATATATATATATATATTTCAGGCCTTATTCTATGGATGTGTTGTGTAAATGTTTGCAAGGTTCTACAATACCTCACCAAAGACTTAAACCCACCCCAGACCTCAAGTGGGACTCGTATACATGATCCATCACTAAAGATGCTGGAAAAATGGTCAGGTCCCTGTACCACACCAGCAAGAACCCAACTCTTCCTGTTATGCTCTACATTTACAAGAGCCAAATCGGGCCAAAAATGGAGTACTGCTGCCATATATGGGCTGGTGCTGCCCAGTATTCACTTTCCAGTCTTGATAGAGTCCAAAAGTGTCTACAAAGCCTTGTGAGTAATGAATCGTTTTCCATCTTTCTCACAGATGAAACATTACAAACCTCTAACTGCTCTATTAATATTTCCATGGAAATTCCTTACATTCCTTAGTTTCCCCAACTCTAACCCTCCTAGCTAAGGCCTGCCATGCCATACACATTCGGGTAAATCACTTTCATTCCATTTATATTCCATTAGTAAGGAGCAAGTCCCACTTGGATAGCTTCTTCCCAAGAACTGTTGCTTTGTTACAAACTTTGTTACTGTTACAATCTTAACCTCTTCAAGTCTAGGGTTGGCCATTATCTTTCACACATATCCCCATAAGATGTGACCCTTACTGATAGCACTCACGCAACAACCTACCTTGAGTGGCTCTTGAATTATTAACATATAAAAAAATAAAATGATAAAAAGAAAAAAATTACAAAAATAACTAAATAAAAAAAAATAAAAATTGGTATTTTATTTGGCAGAAATTCCATGTGAATGATTCCCTGATCACAGCTTTATACAGGGTTTGGAAGAAATATCTCCCACATAATAGTAAGACATAAGTGGCAATAGTGTCTTAATCACTGCTAATGTCTTACCATTATGTGGGAGATATTTCTGACGCACTCTGTACAACTCGTACAGAATCATTACTATTATTATTAGTGAATATTGCCACAAACTCACACTAAGCATGTTTGAGCAAGACTTTATATACAATTGAATACTATTGAAGACATGTTCAAACATGTTTCTATCTTCATTACAAGTGATGTACATTTGGAGACCTTATTTATCAATCAATTTTTATACAAAATAAGTTATAAATAGCTTGACAAATAATCAGTTTTTTTTGTTTTTTTTTGATTAAATTCATTTTTTCAGTTTTATTTCAAGTATTAATTACAATCACTTTTATTAATGCTTAACCCACTGTACCCAAAAAGCACCTTAAACAAAGAGATCAAGCTGAACATGGACATTTTTAGAGTAATCAATGTATGAATTGAGATAAATTTTCTATATCTTCTCCCATTTGTTAATTCTACTGTCTTGCCATCTTCAATGTTCTTATTACTACTACTATTATTACTATTATTACTACTACTACTATTATTATTATTATTACTACTACTACTACTACTATTATTATTACTACTATTATTATTATTATTATTATTATTACTACTATTATTATTATTATTATTACTACTATTACTATTATTATTACTACTATTACTATTATTATTATTATTACTACTACTATAATACTGTCTTCCCTTACTCTTCTGTTTATTATTATCATTCAATCTTGCCATCTTTATTATTATTATTACTACTACTACAATTAGTAGTAACCTATTATAATTATGCTTGTTTCTCCCTTTGTTAGTTTGCATGAAGATAGAAGTTGAGAGACAGAATCAGAATAAGCTGAAGAGAACAGATACTACACTTTGATCTTAATATTTATTGACATAATTACATCAATTCAGCACAAGGCCAAGGGAAAAAGTGTGGCTGAACAAAATGCATGTTAATATTATTATTATTATTATTATACTCAGTCTTCTCTTAGTCCTCCTCTTCTCCTGTTTATCATCATCATTCTACTGTTTTGCCATCTTCAAACTTTTTCTTATTTTGAAATTGAATTATCTTCTCTTTATAAGGATTTTGAATTATCCGTTTCACGTCTGTATTGTACTTTTTACATCTGAACATAAATCATTTTAAATCTTTGAAGAATGAAATAAAAGCCCTGCAACATATAGAAACAATAAGTACATAATAAATTTTCTACGCTGCTCAGGATCATAAATTATTTTGAATAAGGTTGAGCCTCATACAGGAGACCAAACAATTTTTGAGTGGGAAAATATATACACAATTCCCTAGTTTAAAGTTAAATGAATTATTCATGTGTACAGCAATGGATTAATTTTCATCTACATAATAAATATGAATGTCAGCATGTCACACTTTCAACTTTACTTTGAGACGCCATAGGCCAACATATTATACCATGTTGGAACCAGGCTGACTCCATGACCAAATTAAAAACATACAAGGCCTGATTCAGACTGACAATCCTGAAATTTTAGATTCAAGTTCTCATTGCTGCAATTGTTTTTGGTGATTTTTGTACATGATTTTTTGCAACTAATTTTTTTTTGTATGATAACAATTTTTATAACTTTGAAATAAATTTGGGAATAATCAAAATTAATTGGGAAAACCAGCAAAAATCACCCATGAAATAAAAAAAAAAAAAATAATTGTTTTCATGGAAGGTAAAGACCTACATACATCAAATTGTTTTTAAATTAAGTGGTGGCGTAAGAATTATCATTGAATTTTTAAATGGTAAGCTTAAATATTAATGCAACAATCAATTTTGAGTTCTGTAGTTTATTGTTGCCTATTGCATCTATTACTCCTTACCCATTGTGATGAAGGCTCAATTAGGAGCTCTCCAAAGGAGCAAGCTTAAATGCCACCTGATAGGTCGGATTTTAAGCTAGTTTAAAATAAATTCAACAATAGAGCTACTTTGTATTATTTAAGTGAATGTATAAAAGAATATCACCAAGGGAAAGGAGACCTTGTAAACCTTCAATTACTATTGTTGGGCATTATCACATTTTCACCATCGGGATTTCCACACACCCCATTTAAAATATTATAGGTATATCAATTTAGTTCTTAATTTTCTCGTTAAATATTGTCTTGTGTTTTTTCCAGGATAAAAAAAAAAAAAAAAAAAAAAAAAAAATTTAATACAAGCAGACAGTTTTATTTTGAAAAACGAAATTAAAAGGCCAATATTAAAAATTGTTTCCATTTCTTTATCACTAAGTAAAATAAGGAAGCTATATTGATAAGAAATTACAAATTATTTACAGAACTAACTACTATATAGTTGCTTATTGTATGAGTAAACCAATTTAAAAGGCATGTCACAAAATCTGAAAAAATTAAAAAAATAAATAAAAAAAAATAAAATAAAATAAAATAAAATAAATAATCACCGAATTACTACAATGGGATACTTTCATACCTCTAAACATGTTTTTTTCTCAATCATTTCACCCTAAGCAAGGTTACAAGGCAACCGAGATGCAGGGGATGTTTTCTCTCCTAAGTGTTTTTCTATTATACTTATAATAGAAAAACACTTAGGAGAGAAAACAATAAAAGAACAGAAATTAAGACAAAAGATAATGATTAACATCGTATTTACATTTTTAAAGCTCAAATTTGACAGGAAAGCAAGAAGTCAGGAGTTCCACAAATGAGAAGTGTGAAAAAAAAAAAAAAATTAAAAAAAAATAAAATAAAATAAAAAAAAAAAAAGAGAGAAACTGTTAGCATAGACCTTGTGGTTACATCTAGCTATTTCCACTGTAAAATGATGAGGTCTTGCCGCCAATCTAGTACCGCGCCTAAATCCGTAAAGTTTAGGTATCATAGAGGAAATTTCATCAGAACAATTACCATTAAATGATATTGCAGAAACACTATTTACATTATTCGGACTATTGTCCTTATCTTTGTCGTCATATTTATTATGTTTCGACCATTGTACACTCTGGCTTTCTTCAGGTAGTTGGAATGTCGAACTAAACCCTTTATTTCGCTCACTAGGGTAGACTGTTCTAGTTCCACGTACCATGTCTAATGGATGTCAGTTATCTCCTGTTAATTCCACTCTCCAAGTTCTCCACCGCCTTAACCAGGTACTGAGCTCACACTCTTTGGGTCCTGTGGATAAAGGCATTAGTTAGATCCAGTGACAGGACCCAAAGAGTGCGAGTTCAATACCAGGTTAAGGCAGTGGAGAACTTGGAGAGAGGAATTAACAGGAGATAACTGATAACCGACATCTATTAGAAATGGCACGTGGAACTAGAACAGTCTACCCCAGTGAACGAAATAAAGGGTTCAGTTTGACATTCCTACCACCTGAAGAAGGCCGAAATGTACAACAGCTGAAATGTTGTGATAAATATGGCAACAAAGATGAGGACAACATTCCAAATAATGTAAATAGTGTACATAACACTTCATCTGAGAAACAGACAGATACTGACATTGCAGGTTCTTATTTTAATTTTATCAAGAATCTCTAAATACATAGCAGAAGCACTAGACCAGATGTGGCTGCAATATTCAAAGCAAGGACAAATGGTAGACTTATAAATATAGGAGATAGATTTGGGCAAGAAAAATTAACCTGGCACAGTGAACCAACTTTCCTATCAAATGATTCACTGTATTTCCACTTCATGTCAGCAGAAAACATTAGCCCAAAAAGGCACAATGAGTCACTCTCGTGGAGGTTAGCATCAGCCATACGGATGGCAGACAGAAAGGGTTATCTCAGAGAGCAGTTTCGTTTTGGAGGCATTAAAAGTAACAAGTTATTCTTTGTCTCCAGTTAACAACAGAATGTAGGTCATTTTGGAGATCAGCTAAAAGTGCATGTAATTCATGCAAATATTATAATTAAAACCAGAAATTACTTGTAGTTATTCATCAGAGAGGTTCAGAAAGTGATCACAAAAATGTGACTTACAACTTGCTAAATATTATTAAGCAAAAACATTTTGTCGGATGCTCAAACACCCTACAGTCCTCACGGAAAGTCAATGTCAGCACTCTTATTGAACAATAACAGGAAATATTACATAACTCAGTCGGTTATCACCTTATCTAAGCGAATAGATAAAAGATTACACTTCTTTAGCATGGTAACAGATTACTGCATATTAAGAAACAATCACAAACTACATATTTCTGCTTTTAAATCATTTGCCAATATGCTTTTTCAAAGTAAAAATCTTAGTAGAGACAAGGTATTTTAATATAAAGTTCATTGATCAATTCATTTATTCATTTTTCCACAGTTTATCAATCCTTTCCAGGTTATTTAAAATTAGAAAATATTTTTAGATTGTAATATTTTTCATTTTTGGAGATAATGATTTAGTGATACAAGTCTTAATTAAACCATACTTGGCTTTAAAGAGTTGGATTCATACTTCATAATTTGATAAACAAATAAGAAATTATAATGCAGATATAAAATGGGGGATCGATTCTGTAAACACTCAATATATAAATTGTGACCACAAGTGTTTCTACATACATTTATATTCCAGAGAAATGTAAAATCTAAATGTGTAGCTAATCAATATTTGATTGATTTGTTTTCTATGGCTTATCAACCCTTTACAGGTTATTTAAAGCCAGAAAATATTTTTAGATTATTCTTATAATCTATTTTTTTTCTATTTTTATGGAAATAATGGTTTAGTAATACAATTCTTACTAATTAACCCATACCTGAGGAGAGAAGTGGATTTATAACTTTCCGCAGGGTATTTTTGCATATAAGGAACCCAACGGGATTTGAAACTTGACTGTCCAATTAACAGTTCCAAGCCATTACAACAGCTGCACATCCAAGCAGCCACCCATCAAGGTACTGACCAGGAATCTTGTTTAACTTCGGTGATCATATGGAAACCAGTGTTTTAATGTGGCTCTAAGACGATATTAGCTTCAGATACAATTTTCAATGTCATCTTTTACACAATGTTAAAAAATCTTAGAAGTGTATTTACATTTTGTTCAGTTTGTCATTACCTTTACAATCAGTTAACTATATCAAATTAGTTACATGGTTCAGAAAAAAAAAAAAAAAAAAAAAAAAAAAAAATTCTGAAGCTAGAAAAATTTGTTCAAATTCAACTATCAGCAAAAATATTTTTTTTTGTTCAACACAGGAAAAAAAGTGATTTTGTGAAAAATAAGAAATCAATGATTAATCCATGAACAGCTAAGTAGTACATGCACTAATCGTATAACTACAATTATAAAGCAAAAAAAAATTAATTTAGAAATTCCATGGTGATAATGAAAAAAGTAACAATTTCTGATGGTTTTAGACATTGGACAAATAGGGGTTTTAATGTAACTCCTGGAGAAAGCGAGAAATTTTTGTTAAAAAAAATTTTTTTTAAATTCACTATGCACTGAAGTTTTTATGCTTGTAAAATACAGGATAATCATTTAGTATAAATACATAGGAAAAGCAAACTGCAAATCCTGTAATTTCAAGAATGCCAAACTCCACCCATACACAACAAAAATAATATACTCTACCGATGCCAAGTTAACAAGGTTATTCATTTATCAAGAATCTCTGGAAATTTAGCCCGAAAACCAAAGTGGAAGGCTTCACCTTGTCCTAACCGTTGTAATTTTTTTACTGTAATACTTTAAAATATCATATTTATTTTTTACTGTTAGCTAAACACAATCCCAAGACCCATAAACCTTTCAGGTTTTAGGGGCACCATATGTACTGCAGCCACAGTAGAAATGGTGTTACTGGGCAAAATAACCTGACAAAGCCCAATCCTCTCCAAGATGGTTTTGAATTCAGAATTTTTCCTTCTCCTAGACTGGTTGACACCCAAGAGTATAAGATCTAGTCTGTCCTGTTATTTAACCGTAGTTGAGAGGAAGAAAAGATGAGTTCATGTATTTTTCTATTGTGAGGAAACTTCATAACATCAATCTATCTTGCACTAGAAAAAAGCAGTTTTAATTAACAAATAAAAGACAAAGATTTTAACATAGAAACTAAACGGACACTTAAAATCAGAAAGCTTGATTTTATTATTTTTTATGATTTTATTATTTCTTTTTTTATGATTTTATTACTTTTTTTTTTACAGCTTATCAACCTTTCACAGGTTATTTAAAGCCAGAGAATATTTTTTAGATTATAACATTATTTTTGGAAATAATCATTTACTGATATGTCCTACTAATTATCCCATAGCTAGGGGGAGAAGAGTTAGATTCATACCTTTGCCAGAAATATTTACACACAAGTGAATATAATGAATCCAATTGGAATTGAAACTCAGCTCTCCAATTTCAAATTCCAAGCTGTTATCCATTATACTACCTGCACATCCAACTTGGCATTCCCAAGTAGTTATCCATTTAAGTACTGACCAAGTTCAATGTTGCTTAACTTTGGTGATTGTACAAGAACTGGTGTTTCAACTTTAAATGGCCATAAACCAAAATAAGGAACTTGAAATTTCGGGGGGGTGAGAAAAGTAGGCTTGGAAAATTTAACACTCACAGAACATATTGAAGGCAGTAGTGGCAGAGGGAAATAGCAAATAACTCATCTAATAAGTTTGGGTGAATGGATAGCAGAGTGGTGGGGGGGGGACATAGGCACAGTAAAGAGTCAGGTATTGTTTTCCTCAAAATGACTTATTAGTAATAAAGATCCATTTTTTTTTTTTTTTTGGCAGGTAAACTTTGATTGCAACCAACAACATCTGCATGACATGTCTTGAGATTTGACAAGTACTTAAACATCACATGATCAGCTCACCAAGGTTATGTCCTTTGGGAACAGATAGAAAATCAGGTTCAGAAAACAGTTATCTGCTAAAAATTGATGAGAGGTTGAGAGAAGAAAACAGCAAAGATAGCAGAAAACAACTGAAAATAGATTTCTTCTGCCCAGTCTCCAAGAACAATGCACCCCGTTATAAACTCAAAAGACAAAAAAAAAAAAACAAAAAAAAACAGAAAATTGCTCCTGCTACAAGCGAGACTAGACAATACAAATCACACATTAATATAAACTAAATTTATAGATATTTGCAGTTACTTCATTAATATGCTACTAAAATTAAAGTTATATATATATATATATATATATATATATATATATATATATATATATATATATATATATATATATATATGTGTGTGTGTGTGTGTGCATGTTAATTGAATGAAATGTTAATATTCATATTTGCCTAATACAACTGATTAGCAAAGCAAGCTAATATGAAAAGATTAAGAGAAGGAAAAGAAAATATCTAAGAAAATCATGCCCACTGTTCAGTACGACGACACTGAAATTGTGACTGGTGCCTTATTGTAGCTATTTTTAGTGTCTAAAATAAAGACTGTAGAATGAGCAGTTGCATTAAAAGCAATATCCAACAAGATATATATGTGCAATGTGTGGTTGTAAGAGACAAGGAATATCTTTTCCTTCATTCTCCAAGGCCCACTATAGGCATTAGTATATCCAACACAGCCTAGGTTATTAAATTCTTTTTTTATGCTTCTTTTCTTTTAAATTAACCACATATGTGAATAAAGGTAGACAAAAATCAAGATCCAAGTTAACAGTAGACATTATGAATTGAACATTCAGGCTCTGCATTAGACAAAAAAATCTATTTTGATCTTATAAATCCAACCCCTGTTTTAGAGCTATTTCAATTTCTTCCACTTTAAGACTTACATTATTTTTTTTTTTAAATGAACCAAGAAAAAAACTATAAATAACAGGCCAAACTACTCTCCCAGCTAGAGGTTAAATAGCAGGGTAGACTGAGCTCTCTTGCCTTGAGTGGCAACCTAAGAGAATAAAACCTCTGAATTCAAAACCAGGGAGAAGGCAACAAGATACCATTTCATTATCTCTCCCAAGAATGCATGGCAATTCACAGACAATAAGAAAGAAAAGGAATCTGTGGAGTGTCATGACTGCCTGAATCTTTAAAGTACATCACATTTTTAAAGAAAAAAATAATATTATAGAAATATAAAAATTTTAGCATATCCAAATCTTTACCAAGATTTCAGTTGAAACATTGTGGTGATAACAATGATGGGGACAACAGTCCATATGTAAATTACGTAAATATCTTCCAAAATAATGTTTTAATAGAGATCTTATATTTTTCTTGAAATATTTATTTGTTCATCTTTTAGACGATGGAATTCATTCTTTATGGTAATTTTGTTGTAATACATTTTATCAGTCACAAGTCATCATGGGTTTGGGTATGCTGGCCTTGTTCAGATTGTTGATCACGTCAGATAACACACGTCTCTCCCAGAAACTGTAACTAAGGTCTGCTCAACATAGTTGCAGTACAGTGATCCCTCATTTACCGCGGTAGATTGGTTCCGAGACTGGCCGCAATAACTGAATTTCCACAAAGTAGGGATGTCATATTTACAGTATTTATTTAACGAGTATTTGGACTTTTAAAAACCCTCCCTGTACTGTTAACAACCCACCCATTACAGTACTATTAATTACGAGAACAACTGTTAAGCAATAACACTTTAGATAAAAAAAAAAAAAAAAAAAAAAAAAAATAAAGATTGTTACTGTATTCAACATGAAAGAAGTTGAAGATGAAGTAGATTTTGAATGATGATGGTGATGAATTTACTGCGCAGTAGAAATGATGATGAAGCTGATGATGCCAACTTCTACTGTGCAGCCGATAATTGTATTTAATTCTCTTCGGATGGCGGTGTCCTTTCTATTGCTATTTTAAGCTTGTTTTGTTGTTCCTAGACCAGGAAATAATATTTATTATTAATATTTTAATGGGTTTAATGAAAAATTTTAAGTGTTCACATATCGTGATTTTTCTAGAATTTTCTAGAAACTTTGCGATATATTTTCCATATTTATATATTTTAAAAATCCGCGTTAGTTGTGAATCTGCGATAAAATCCGCGATGTTGTGAATCCGCGATAGTAGAACCATGAATTAGTGAGGGATCACTGTGTAAACCACAGGTGGGCTCTGTCAGTGTTGAATAAACACAAAATGCACCTGAGCAAGTGTCATCTACTAGGGTGGCTAGCTAATCCCTATTGCAGAGTATCATCGAATACAAGTGGCCAACCATTAACACAAAATTTTGACAGGTATATTTGATATCTCTTCTGTTTATTACCATTTTAGAAGAAAATGAAAGAGAGTCACCTGTCTCTAGCGGGAGACCATCCTCTCTAGGAAAATGGAAAAATATAACTGACAAAATGCTGAACACTTCTACCTTTCTATCCAAGAAAAAGATGCCCCAAATCCCTTTAATTTTCCTCAATTTCTGAAAGAAGAAGCCCCACCACCCTTTCACTTTGGGAAAAGTGAAATTCATTTCTTTACAGTTCAAGGACCATAAATTGGATCATCCATGTGATCAAAAAAAGAAGTTCCATCATCAGACCACATCTTGGACTGAAGAAGTGTTACATTTATAAAATCTATCTAATTATTCAGTCAACTTTGCATTTCATTAATTTAACAATTTCTTTTCAATAAATATAGAAAATATTGTCATTTTAATTTCGGATACTACCAAAGCTCGAACTTCATGAGAAAAATAATAATAAATAAATAAAATAATAATAAATAAATAAAATAATTAATAATAAATAAAATAATAATAAGTTCGACATTTGGGGACTTAATGTGGAACATCAACATCTTGATCAAGTCATTGTTTTCTCTTTGAGTGAGATGTTATATCCATTTTAGCTGTTGCAAGTCCTCAAGTAAGGTGTTTTCTGTTATTTGTGTATCTGTAGTGCCAGTCCACAGGCTTCACTCACACAAAACCATTTTTAACCATTGATCTTAGAAAAGCTAACAGAGTTTATCCAGCTGATCCGTATATCTTAAAACCCAACAGTGCAGCGTTGATGCAATTTGGCAACCAGTCAGAGAGGACCTCATTGCAAATGTATGAACAGACACTTTCCTATAGAGTTACTCAATTAGCAGTGAGATATAATTAAGTAAGCTTGCACCCTGTGCGACCAGTGCATTTTCATGGGCAAAGGACCAAACCACCCAAATCTGCCAGCCATTATTCCCCATCCAGATATGATGTCATGTGACTTCTAGCTTTTACTCATTGAAAGGAAATAATTTTTTCAGACTAGATGAGATTATAGAAAATGAGAATGTTGGCAATATTGAAAGAGGACTTTACAGATTGTTTCTAAAATTGGAAGGAATGAGGGTCTAAAGTGGATTACATTGAAGAGAACTAAGGCGACATTGTATTCTTGTTCAAGCAAAGTGCATAAGGCACAGTTTGTTATTTGAAACCTTATTTGCAGGTTATATAAAAGTCATATTGCATTTCCAATATTCCCATTTTTTTTTCTGGCAACAAATTCTATTGGGAGAACATCCCTAACCAAACAGAGATTTTATCAAATAATGTGTATCTAACCAAGAATGTGTGAAATCTAATTTGAAATTCAACATATTTGCAATATTTATCAAGTTAAAATCAATAGCAGACTTTCTATCTTGTTTGGGCAGCATATCATATTCATTATTACCATCCAAAAATAATCATGGAGGAAGTTTAAAAAAAAAAAAAAAAAAAAAAAAAAAAAAAAAAATTTACACTGGACTGTCATATATATATATATATATATATATATATATATATATATATATATAAAAAATGAAGGATAGTCCATATGTGCTTCTTATAATATAGATTTAATAGCCTGAAAACCAACAACATTCCTTGGAAGAGTAAGTTCCACTTCTTTATTTCTTCCTCATATCATTGGTAAGGGACACAGGCATATTTGAAAATTTTGACTTTAAAATCTCTTCACACTTCAAATTTTATTAACCAGCCATCCACATTATGTATATATATATATTATATTATATTATATATATTTGTGCGTGTGTTAACTATATAAATTCTTAAATATCATTAACAGCTTTAGGAAAATCTATGACAAAGTGGAAAAAGTTTTGTACACAAAAAACTTTTTCTGCTTTGTTATAGACTTTCCTAAAATGGAGTTGCTATTGTTTTTGACTTTTTGTTTTCTTAAATAGCAAAATTAATAACCACCTGCCTAGAGTAGGACTTCTCAATCTAGGCCAGTTGTTATTAATTTCAAAGTTTAAGAAAATAAAAACCAGGGATAGCAACTCAAACATGTGCAGTGACTAAAAATAATGTCAGATAAAAATCCCTTCAACTATTGTGGTGTCTTGTCAAGTGATGGTGTTGATTACAGAATAAAGAGTTTTTAAACTTAATGCAAGGTTAAATTTAAAATTTGTGATTTTTATTTTTAACTTTACAGTAAAATTAAAAATTAATCAGAATGATTTCTAATTTAGCCTAACATTAAGGCATTAATAAACTGTATCTAAGGATTGTTGTCAAGTTTTTTGAATTATCATATATTTGTATTTTGATTGGTCATTGTAGCTTACATAACAATGTTTCCCCCTATTGAGAGGAGTTTGGTTGGTTTTGAACTTTTTAAAGAGTCTTTATTCTGCAATCAACACCATCACTTTACAAGACACCAGAAGTGTTGAAACAAAATGGCTATTTTTGTAGTGATGTTATAACATGTTTATGTTATAATTTTTTAATAAATACTATTTGCACTACTCTGTATTGAGCATTCTTAATAAGGTCTTTGCTTATTGGAATTTTATTCCACCTATACCAATACTATACTTGATGCCGGAACGTGTGTGTGTGTGTGTGTGTGTGTGTGTGTGTGTGTGTGTGAGTGAGAGAGAGAGAGAGAGAGAGAGAGTGTCTGGAAAGTTCCTGCTGATTTTCAAGGGAAATTAAAACAAAACAAAATTATGTCATTAAATATTTATCAACTAAATATGATTTTTCATTTTTCCTTCATCTTAAAGATTCCATCTTACCAGAATTTTGATGGCTTCTCAGCAAAGAACTCATTAAGAGGTTTTTTTTATGTCATCCAAAGAAATTTTTAATACCGAGATTATTTTGCACGGACATGAATAAATGTAAATCAGAAGGAGCAATATCTGCTGATTATGGTGGATGGGGTAACACATCCCAGCCAAGTTGCAATAATATTTGCCAGGTCAACAAAGAAACATGAGGTCTGGTACTATCCTGATAGAAAACAACACCTTTCCTGTTCACCAATTCTGGCAGTTTTTCTTGAATTGCTGCCTCTAATTCATCCATTTGTTAGCAGTACTTTTCAGAATCAATTGACTGGTTACTTGGCAGAAGCTCTTAGTACAGGATTCCTTTCCAATCTCACAAAATGCACAGCATGACTTTCTTAGGATGAAGACCTACTTTTGAGGTGGCTAAAGTTGGCTAATGTCGCTTAACTCAGGATCTTTTTCATTGGGCATTGTTATAAACAATCCATTTCTCATCACACATTGCATTTATACAGCAAATCACAAATGAAATGTCATCCAAAAGATTCTTTTCACTCAGATCATGTGGTACCCAAACATCATAGCAATTTCAGTACCCAAGTTTCACCAAGTGCTCATAGATGGTGGATTTTGATAAATTTAGTGTTTCTGCCAATTCCCATATTGTGTAATACAGGTTATTCCCAATCAATGTCTTGATTTAGTTGTTATCTGTAGTGGGGAGGTCTACCTGAGCATTCTTCAATTAGGCTGCAATCACCAAGTCTAAACTTAGCGAACCACTTCTGTACAGTTCTGTCAGCTAAAGCACCTTCACAGCACATTTTTTGTTGCTTGTGAGGCATTTTTTGGTTAAAAAAGAAAAAATAAAATACGTCGAGTGTCTAAAATACACCTTATAATCTTCCATTTTCATAGGAATGCAAAAGTGACACAAAGTAATTTTAAACCTTCTTTCTCAAGAGATAGTTTCAAGTTTGCTCAGAAAGTTTAATCAGAAATGTAAGCTTATTATACCTGTAGACAAATTTGAGGTGTTCTAATGGGTTGGAATATGAACAACTAAAATCAGCATAAATTTTACAGAAAAACATATATATTTTTATTTTTCAGTGACAGTGTATATATAGAAGTGAGAAACAAGGGTGAAAGGGAAATGTATGAAAGATCTAGAGAAAGATGAAGAACAGGAAAGAAGCTAATGTGAGGGTGAGGAATAAAATTTCAAAGAAAAAAGTTAAATAACGGTATTCAAGGAGCGAGATTCAGATAAAGTTGTAGGTCTGATGAATTGGGCCGTTATTATGACTCCAGTGAAATAAATTATAACCATGAAATATTAGTGTTTGAGCCTTTTATATTATATATTAGGGGGAGATTGTATGACAAAGTGGTGGAAGTTTTAATGTGATGTGTTTTGCCCTTCGGACAAAATTTATTTTGTAGGGGTCACTACACAAGCGCATGAATGAGGAAGGGCAGGAATCTGTCCGTCCATTTTGAGGTCTGTTCTCCTTTTGCTAATACCAGTGATTTTATAGCTACTCCATTCATGATCAATTTGTCATAAAATAAAATGCCCAGATTGCTGAATATCTAATGCTGACTGACAAATGTGTGCATAGCATGCACGAAATTATGATTTATTTACATACTTCCCCCCCCCTCAAACACCATTCAGTGTACACAGATACACAGGTAATGCATATACAAATAATCAGGTCAAGTTTTACATATATAGTCAATGCTAGCCTAAGTATGCAATACTGATGAAAAACTATAAATATAGAGTATAGACATAAGAAAAATAATGACATCAGTTTCACTTCTCAAGCAATCTTCAGACAATCTGAAGATTGTTTGATACATGAAACCGAGTCACCATGATCCAAACATCCATGCTGTCTACACATAACATCTTATTCTGACAGAAACATTTGTAGTAATTCCTGGCAAAATAGGGTAAAAAAGATTGACATTGCATGACCAATTATGTCCTGTCAATACCTCATAAATAATGAACTATTCCACACTTTGATCACATGGAAAAGACATTACTTGATTTCAGTAAGAAAATGAAAGAAAGAAGTGAAGACAAGTGGAGAGAAAGAATCAGATAAAACTGATAAGAACAGATAATACACTTTGATCTCAGCCAAAAGGCCGAGAAGCAATAGTATTATTTACCTGCTGCCCCCCCCCACGCAGCAAGATGTGGCACAAGGCCGAGTTTAAAGTGGGGTATTCAAACCCGCAGGCTCGGGCAAAAATTCCCTATAGACCACTTAAAAACAAAGTCAATTTCCCAAGACGAGACTCGGCCCTTCGGCAGAGCCTCATCTGGGGGATACCCTCTGACATAAGCCAGGTTAGTATAGTATTTAACAATCTCCCAAACACACACTAGGTTAAGGATGTGACACTAGGTCAGTTGTTTAATGTGGAAAACCCAAGTATTTCCGCTCAGGTTAACGGTCAAAATTTACACAGCCCAACTTACATGGGTTCAGGCACAAGATTAGTTATTGTATCTCAAGCCAAAAGGTCAAGACACAATGTCAACCGCAATAAAAGCACCATTTTTTTTTTTTTTTAAAAACACACAGTATCGAACAATGAAAACCAAGTGAGACAATCGCCAAAATTCAATTACCATAAATTAAGTAAAATAGTCCAATGAATTATTTTTAAATTATTATTAAGAGGAATGTTTCTAAAATGGGGATTTGGCTAGAAAGAAAGAAAAAGAGAAGATAAAAGTGTTTAATATTTCCTACCAATACCTCATAAATAATGGACTATTCTATTTTGATGAAAAGAGGAGAAAGACGCTACTTGATTTCAGTAAGAAACTGAAAGAAATAAAGAAGGTAAGATGGAAGTGTTTAACAGGTTTCAGTGAAATAAAAAAAAAAAAAAAACATTGTCAATTTCAAATCCTTTCATTTGTACCCACTTCTTTATGATTGTTATTGCAATATTTTGTTAAAGTTTTTAAGCTCAAATATAATGATGTGATATTTCCAGTTATTTTATTATCATAGAGCTCACCAAGAGCTTAGTCAATAATTAGCATAAGAATTAACATTCATCAGAAAACACAGGAAAAAAAAAAAAAAAAAAAAAATGAAATTTTCATGGGTATTTCAAGTTAAGAAAATGTCAAAAAAAAAAAAAAAAATCCATTAATTGCTTATATATCATATTTATTAGAAACGGCAAGATTATATTACAACCAAGAAGATCATAATTATTCACTATGACTATACAATATTTAAATTGAAGATTACACACAATCTATGCAATCATTGCAAAATGGGATTAAATCAAAACAAGTTGGAAGTTAAATTGAAAACACAGTGAACCCTGATTATAAAATAAACATGATTTTAATTAAATCCATTAATAGCATCAAGTAACATTTCTTTCAAAAGATTCTCTTGGGAAAATATATTACTGCAAGTATTAACCCTAATTAGACATTTATAAGCAAATTAAATTACTGCAGTTCATAACATCATTAAAAAAGATATTATTTATTGATTCTATTTATAATATTGATTAATAATGAAAAACAATTTAAAGAAAGAAAATTTTGCCTTGTATCAAAGTCCTTTTATTGATACAAAAAACTAACAATTAATTTTGTCTGGAATAATTGCTTGTCGAATTTAGCGTAATCAAAATACACCACAAAGAAAAAAAAAAAAAAAAAAAAAAATTTAAAAATGAGTAGATATTTATATACCAAAAACAATTCCATAAATATTGTACTTCTATTGTTAGAAGAGTTTTAAAAGTTTAAATTACACAATTTACAATAAGTATACAATCCTAATACAGTACATACAAAATACTTCATAAATAAAACGAAACTTCATATCAAATTTGTTTAAAACATGCTAATGGCCGTACAGCGTCTGTATTTTCCTTTAACAAGGATTTTCTCACATACTACAGTTAACAATTTAGAGGGGAAAAAAAAGAAAAAAGAAAAAAAAAGGAAAACAATTATATAAAATCCAAACATTACTTACATTATTTTTATGGAAACAGGACATGGTAAGCAAAGTTTAGGGAACTAAGACCCCTCCCAGGAACAGAGGATATGGCCAGCCAGAACAGTTGTCTGGTGCCAAGAAAACTGGTAGATTATGTCAAGTCAGCTGCCGTTGTCCAGTCAAAAGGAAATATAAAAGTGACAGACACACTGTCCATTAATTCCATTAGTTGCAGGACACACAACTGTGTGTGTGTGTATGTGAAAGTCTAAGACAGTAGCTGACAGAACATGAATAGAAACTAAAAGAATCTTTTATGTATGAGAGCCAAGACAGATATACAGGTGGATATGTCCAGGTACGGTTAGAACTGCGTGTGTGTATGTGTGCATAATTTTTTTTCTTCTTTAAATTGCACCAATGAAAAATGCATATAAAAAAGAAAAATCAAGAAGTATAAGCAGTCAATTCCCAATATCCCCAATGAGTGGATGGAGTGATTCATAGATGGATTCATCTATGAAACTCTGGAATCAGGATACTTATAATATCAATCAACTAAGTAACAAAATTTGACTATATATATATTAATTGCAAACTGAGTGACTACTCAAAAGTTCACTTTCTGACCACGAGATCAGGGTTTGACTCACATCAGGGTTCATTTGTCATGAAGGTAACTTCTTGATATCATCTGTCTGGAGGAGGCGATCCCACCATGCAGCATCTTTAGAGAGTGCCTGAAAACCAGACCATGGGATGACCCAGGCCTTGAGTGAAATTGGCTAGACAGAGCCCTTAAGAAGCCGTCAGTGGTTGTACTAGCACAAAGTCACAAGTCATCGTGAATGAGGGTTTGTGCATGCTGGCCCTGTTCACACTGTTGATCACATATTTTCTCCCAGAAACTGTAACTAAGATCTGCACAGCATAGTTGCAGTATAAACCATAGGTGGATTTTGTTGGTGTTGAACAAACACTAATGTACCTGAGTAGTAGATGGGCATCCTTGGACATGAGTGGTGAGCCTCATTATATATATATATATATATATATAGCTAATACCCCCCTGCAGAATGGATGGACAGGTCCCCCTATGAAATTCTGGAGTCAGGAAGAATGCTAAAGGTAACATCAATCAGTTAACTGACAAACTTTTAATCTTATCGAGTAAAATATCTTAATTATAAAATTTTAAATATTCACACACAGAGTTGTACTACATATTTGTGTATTTCTATCAAATACAATTTTATATGAAACAAATCTATGACAAAATGGGAGAAAATTTTACATGATATGTTTTGTACTTTATAATCTCATTGGGCTAAAATCTTACAGGATGAAACAAACACATGACACAAAAACTTTCTACTTTGTCATAAATTTCCCTAAAGTTGTTCTTGATTATATATATATATATATATATATATATAGCACATACACACACAGTATATACTAATATTCAACCTAGTATTTTATATTTTGATATCTTGAAAACAAAGATAAACCTATAATATGGCAAAATTATATACATAAATTAAAATCGACTGTGTCAATATTAAATATTCAATAAACACATGACAATAAAAAATATCTTCCATCCACATACAAATTTTGTCCTGCATCAAGTGGAATACTCTTCCCATCTTAATATATATATATATATATATATATATATATATATATATATATATATATATATATTGTGTGCATGCACCTGGCTGTCTAAAAGTGTCTATCTTTATTGGAGTAGGTAAACTGAAAAGCATAGCTTAAGGGATAAAAAGAATGATGTAAATGAAGAATAAAAGCAGAAACCTCTTTTCTCCCAGACTGCTCTACAGACTCTCACCCCTCAGACAATAGCAACAGTTTTTTTTTTTTGTTTTTTTATTTTTCCATTTCCCAGCCTCACATTTTTATGTTACATGCCACCACCGGCCATCAACTGAATAAATAAATAAATCCTTCAATAAGCACTGTATTTAGTTGCTGAATATGGACTTGTGATAAAATCCTGCACAACCATTTTTACTCTTTGGTATTGGTTGTTTTAAGAGAATGCCCAAACCTATTTCCCTGGCAATAATGAGCTGGGCTTGGCCATTTGAATTACAGGACTAAACAGAGTTTCACTACTCTAAATATCACAACAGCAAGAAATAATAGATTTTACAAAATAAATAAGAGACAAGCTGCAGTAGTAACAGCAGTATTTAGTGAAAAGACTGGCATAAAAGAGAGAAATTGCAGTAAATATACCTTCATGTTGGCCACACAGCAGAAGAGATGAGAATTCCTGTCATTGTACATGTGCGTGCCTCAATGCTAAAATACTGTGGATATCTGCAAGCATAAACCAGGCAAAGAAAGGAGAGAAAGAAGAAAAAAAAGAGAGAGAATGAGGAAGGGAATAGCTGGAATGAAGATGAGCAGAAACAGCAGCAGCAGCAACCTGTTGATTTGGCCAACAGACAGGCTGGAGCAACACTCAGGCAAGCCCATGTTGATGGCAGGACCAATGGATCCAGCCTTGCTTTATTACACATAAAGATATAGAAGAAAAAAAAAAAAAAAAAAAAGTGAAGAGGAAGACAGAGAGGGGAACAAAACACGGTGGATGAATTAACAGTATCGGCAGATTAAGTGATACTACACTGATCACCTTGGTTAAAGAGGAATATTTATATATCAACAGCACCATAAAGAAAAAAACAGGAAGAAAAAAAAAATATTAATCAATAATACAAGAGATACAAGAGACAATTCTCCAAGAAAAAAATTGGATTCAAATCCACAGAAAGCTTGAACAATATCTATATTAACCAGCTCTTTACAAGTGTTCTATCCTCATACCAGGCTCTTTAGCCTCAGTATGACAGTCACAGATGAAGAGACTCGAGGCAACAGAAATGTGCATCTACAGAAGGATGCTGAGAATACCATGGGCTGAACACATGACCAGCAACAAAATTTTAGAAAGAAAGAAAAAAAAAAAAAAAAAAGAACACTTATACTTAACATAAAGAGAAAGTTGAAATGACTAGTGCACATAATGAGGAAAGAGGCCTTGGAAAATTTAACACTCACAGGACATACTGAAAGCAAGAGGGACAGAAGAAAACAGTGCATAATCTTCCTAACAAGCTTGTGTAAATGGCTGGCAAAACAAGGATTAGAAGGCAGCAAAAAAAAAAAAAGAGAAATTTTACTAATGGCTACAAAGAAAAGGAAGTTGTGGAAAGCCATGATCACATGTCCTAAAGGGATGTCACATAGAAAAAAATATTAACATTAACAACCAGCTACTTTACTATTATATTCTTCAGTTGGACACAAACAGGTGGACCACAATAGGAATTTTCTAAGCATAACTTAGATGTGGCACAAGGCTGAAAGTATAGAGCACTCATTGAGGATCAGACTCACTAATCAAGACAAGCTTGCTAACCATTACACTACATTAAAGTCCCCAGATCTCACTGAATAGATATAAAATGCAAAGAGAACTTACCATGTATCATAATGGTGAACAAGTGGGGTTCGTCAACCATTTACTTGCTTAGTGAGTTCAAGTCTCACGTGTCTAAGCATTATGGTTTTATGTCAAATTAAATAAATAATTATACAATTGACAACATTTGTCAATACTTATTCACAAATGCACAATATTGATTATAAATTGATATCTGATGATTCAAGCCAAATGATTCAATTCCACCAAAGAATATTTTATAAAATATACACAAAGCAAAAGAACATATTAGCAATACGATCTTAAGTAGAATTTTTTTGTTGATGGCCAACTACGCAAGTCCTGTAAAACTATGTTCTTTTCTGCTACTTTTCTACCTTTTCTTTTGAAATTCAAGCTGGCAATAAGTGCTTTTTATTGCAAACAAGACAGTCCTTTAATCAGTTTTGACCAATAAAATGCAATCTTAAATTCTCAGAGATTTCTATAAAAAAATTTATATATATATATATATATCTCACATTACCTACATTTTTAATATAGGTTATAATAATAATATACAATTGTAATCAATTTATATTTGATATTTTTAAAGATACAAGCTGACTGTTATAAAAAGATTCGCAAGGTCTCTGTTAAATATTTTTAACCCTGGATGACAAGTGCCAAGTTATTTATGTAACAGTCAATATTTATATACTTTACTGTAATGCGATGGATAGCAAGTTTAGACAGACTGAATATTGCTGAAAAGTATGAGCTTTATCAGTCTACCATGACAATATTGCGATAAATTCTTTTATGGCTATATATATAATAATAATTTTAATTCTATGCTGTGATATGGGGGTCTGGTGTTGTTGAGCATAATTCTGTTTTTAGCATTATGCTCCGTTACCAAGGCCCTACCGTTTCCCAAGCTATCACGCACATTCTTGACATTTTGAATTTTTTTCTGGTGTTTGTTTTCGTCCCAGCCCCTATCAAAGTAATAGCAATTTTTCAGTATTTCCATATTTCCAAATGAGCAATTCTCCACTAGGCAGGTTTGGTTGGCATGTGCATATCAACTACCTTCATAACACTTTGAACTTGCTGAGGAATCATAAAATGCTAATTTTCACAAATAACAGATGCTGAATACCTGATGATTGTGTGAAAATACATGAAACTTTTAGTTGTGGTCAGGCATTTATATATATATATATATATATATATATATATATATATATATATATATATATATATATTTTTCCCCAATATAGTTCTTGATATATACAAATATATATTATTACCTCATTAAATTGTTGATACCCACTGACGAGTGGACAGACAGGTCCACTTACAAAATTCTGGAGTCAGGATGCTGAAGGTAACATCAATCAGCTAAGTGACAAACTTTTACTTAATTATATATATATATATATATATATATATATATATATATATATATATATATTTGTATATTTAGGCAGCAATCCTTTCCTTTATGCATGTTTCATTAAAAACGACAGACAAGGTACTACGGCTGAGCTTTTTATTTAATTTTTCTTGTGTTCTAACAAGAGCTTTCTTTTCTGGACAAAGAGTGTGTAAGAACTATCCGAATGTTCTGTATTTCTGAGCGCTTTCGGCTATACCTTTAGCCATTATCAAGGATGATTCGATTATCAGCTTAGTAGAGTGTGTGTGTTCTGTGTATGTTCGGTGTGTAGTAGTGATGTTTTTAGTTTCCGAATACGGTTAGCACATTGTGGCTTTGTTCATAGTTAATATTGTTAAGAGTTGGCTTTTTCTTTTTTATTATTAGAGCTTCCATTATTTTTAGTCTTTTTTTGCAAGTGGATGCAGTTAATATATTTGTGTTTTCTACTAGTATGTTCCTAATAGTGTCGGGTAAATCTGAGTGTGTGTTTAAATGTGTTCTGATGGAACTGATCAGATAGGTGTAATGTAAGACGTCTGGATAAACATGTGGTTGTGTAGCCGATGTAATTATTTATGAGTCCGGTTTGGTGAGGAACGCAGTTCCTTAAAGGGCATTTAAACTCATAGATAATGTTCTTTGTAATTTTGACTTAGTTGGTGTGTTGTTATTTTTGAGGATAAGGTTGGCCGTCTTAAATTTTTTATAATAGATAATAAGTTTTTTTTTTTTTTTTTTTTTATTCGGATCAATAGGAGTAGTATATTTCTTTATAATATGCCTTAGAGAAGATTCATCTTGTTTGTAATTAATATGCATTTGGTTTTTGTAATAAATGTGTATGTGATTTTTAGCTGTGTGTTCGCTATCGTTATTACTTGCTTTGGGGAGGAATAGTCTAATTTGTTGGTCTATAAGGTAGTTAGGGAAACCGTTGTTAATTAGTGTTTGTTTAACGTTGTTAAGTTCTTTGAGAAAGAGTAGTCAAGAGGACAAGTTCTGGTGGGCTCTATTTAGAAAGTTTTTTATTACAGCTATTTTGTACCTAAGTGGGCATACAATTTGAAATAAAGTATAAAAGGACAATATGAAAACTTATCTTAGTCAATATGTTTCATCTGAGGGACATTATAAAGGCAAATGCTTGCTTTGATAAAGTCTCTTAGAGGACAAAAGGGGTCAGGTAAGTTTTCCTTTTGTATATATATATAAAATATATATTTTTTTCATACACGTTTCCTTAAATAATATAGACAAGTGTTGTCTATTTTATGTAATTTTTTTTCATAATGTCTGATAAGTTTAATAACATTATCGTTGAATGAAGAAAGAAATTCCCAATATCAATCCATAGAAGCTTAGATTGTATTAAAAAAATATTGATCGATATTGTGAATTTCTTCTTTGTTCAATGTTATTAAAATTAGACGCTATGAAAAAAAATTACATAAAATAAATAGACGACACTTGTCTATATTATTTAATGAAACGTGTATGAATGAAAAGATGCTGCCTAAATACACACAATTTAAATTACATGATCCAGCAGCCCACAATATATATATATATATATATATATATATATATATATATATATATATATATATATCCCCAGACAAATGAATGGAATATGAATGAGACAGTTCTTACACCATTAAGTTATTCATCCATGGAAACAAACCAACCCCAAGCAGCTTCAAATAAAAAAAAAAAAAAAATTTTTTTTTTTTTTAAATTTCTTCAGTGAACTTTTTAAGTAGTAGGTATTTTGTCATTTACCTCAAAAAATTTATTACATTAACACAACAACAGTCAATACAATTGTTCTTAAATATCCTCGAAATGTTTCTGTATGTTTAAAGGATATGTTTTTCATTTGAACATTCATTAAATTCAAGACATAAAGAGAAAATCATCCAGGTTCAAACGAACATTTTAACAAAACAGGCTCTTTTGCTTTGAAGCAGGATTAGGTTTAAAATGGGTACGAGGTTAGCCAACTACCTTTCAAGAGTAAACCTAGTTTTCTTCAGTAATTAATTAGAAATCCAACTAAAAGTAAAATATATATTTACAGGTGGGGAAAAAAAAATTCAAGCTATACAGAGTGTGATGTCACCATTTTATTTTTTAATTTCATATGCATTGTTTATTTTGATTTTGTTGACTGCACAGTATAGCAGGATTAGTTGGGTACCGTCTGTAAGAAAAAGAGTGCCATGACACAATTCTCTACCAGAAACTTGGAAACGGCATGCTGTACTGCTTGGCATTCATGCTGGAAGCTCCAATACGAAGAGTTCAAAGTGTTTGAGTGTCAATCTGAGGACAGTGCAGAGGATTCATTGTAATCAATTCATTAGCATTGATTACAAAAGGTACGGCAGCTTGGAAAACTCATTCTGATAATAAAATTATTCCTGAATTTGTTGGTGAAGGCCTCAAACTCAACATGGATGCCTATATTAAATGCCTTGAAGGGATAGTGCTGCTCAGGATCAAGAGAACCCAGTCATAGCCATCAGAAAATTTCAGCAGATGCAGAATGCAACCCCCTTGATTATTGTGGGGCACAGTTGAGCGAGAGACCAACAAAACTCCTTGTAATACCAAAGATGAACTGAAGGTAAGGATTATGGAAGCATTCACCAACTCAAACAAGAAGACCATCCAGAAAAGATGCAGGAGATTTTTGAAGTAGTCTGGAGGCCATGGTTGAAGCCAATACCAATTTCATTGAATAATTTTACTCTTTAGTATTTCAAGATATTCTTGCATAATTTTGGTAAATATATGTTAAAATGAGATGTCATTGTTATTTTCTTTTTTGCATAATTTATACAATTTATCTATCACACCCTATATATATATATATAATTAGTATAAGTTTGTCATTTAATTGATTGATGTTACCTTCAGTATACCAACTCTAGAGTGTCATAGGCGGACATGTCTGTTCACTCTTTATGTGACATCAGTAGTTGACTGCTTATATTTTTCAATTCTTTTTATGAACGCACACACAAATTCCCCACAAAATTGAGATCATTTAAAATGTGAATATCTGAGTAACTACATGTTCCAAGCAAACAAAATTAAATAGACTTAACATTGAGCAATAAAAGATTTATTTCTCAAAATGTGACCAAGATATTCAAAGGGATGTATATTTTATGACCTATTTCACAAATATTCAATATGTGCAACACCTGTGATAAGATGCACATCAAGTCAGTAGTCCAGCTCCTGCCAAACATAATGTAGCATGTCTTGCTTGACATTCTCCAGCATGGACTCATCTCAATGAAAATCTACCAGGAAGATGAATTGGGTGTGCCAGTGATAATGACAATGTGCTGTTGAAATGGCCACCATGTTCATCTGACTTGACACCTTGTGATTTTTTTCTATGGGGGTTATGTGAAAGGACAAGTCTATATCCTCCCTGTTCCTACAAGCCTAGAAGAACTTGTAGTGGACTTCACCACATTAATTTTAACTTTAGATTAAGAAACATGATAAGCAAAAGACATTGTTACACATAAAATATATATTTAACAAGATGTACAATATCAAACAATATGAAAGAAAGCATGCATTTAAGTAAAAAAATAGTTGAAATAAACAAGAGTTGTCTCTCTTTAACTGTTATTTTAGTATTTCAAAGTTCACTTGAATAATGTTTATGACAGTCTCTTATAATGACTGTTCTTAAAAGATTTGCCATGTTAGAAAAGATTATGTGATTGTATACAAGGTATGTTCAGCATGTGAGTTGTGTGTGTGTGAGTGAGAAACTTAAACAGAGAATCACTGAGGCATTGGAGAATGCTACACAAGACATGCTGTGGCCTGTTTGGCAGAAGCTGGACTTCTCACTTGTGGAACTCCCTTCATATTACTCCCTTCCCTATCACCTATAATTTCAAAACTTTAAATGCAACATCAATTGCCATCTTACAGCTTCCTGAACCTAGTTCCTTTATTGTCCTTTCCTCACTAACAGTGATGAGCAGAGGTTTGGTAATACTCAGGGCCAGCTCTTAGACTGCATGCCTCTAAGACTCAGGTAGTGGGGCCTATAGAGCCTAGTACTGAGAAATAGGAGAAAGGAAGACATTTTAAATATGAAAAAAAATATGGAAAAAAAAACAAAAAAAAAACAAAAAAAAAACAGATGAAACATGAAATAAACACTTTATTCAAACTAAATTTTTATTTCACTCTTTGATTGGATGACCTCCTGTGGTCATTGCACCTTCTTCCCCACTCTACTTTTGTATGCTACTGCTTACTAAATTCTTCTTTTCATTCTCTTTGACTCCTGTAACACCCTGGATCCTAGTGGAATTATCACCATGCTTGGAGGGAAATGGTTTAAAATAAATAAATATTTAAACTATTGCTAAATAAAGTCATTTGTGGAATTTACATAAAATATTGTTTTCAGGCATTTTTTATAGACACTGTGTTGCCAAGAATTGGACATTTTATTTAATTCCAACATGTACTCAAGTGAATTTTTGCAGCAGGATTAATTGGTGGATTATATGGTGATCAAATGAGTAAGTCTCCTCAGCAAGTATTATCCTCAGTATTCTGGCCTTACTAATATCAAGGAGTTAGATTATACCATGGATCTCCAATTTTTTGCAAATTCTTTGCAAGAATATTTAGAAATGTTCAAAGATTCCAGTGATGATGGTTCAAATTTTCATGTTTCGCCATTTTCCTGTCTGCACTCATGCATAAAGTTTACATATTTTTTTTTCAGTTTTCTTCCTTTCATTCAATTAGTATCTGATCTGCTAGAACAGTTATCACCATTATCTATTTTCTTGACCTGAATTATTTTATATAAAGGAGCGTCAATAATTTAGTTAATATCATTTTTGTGATGTTGGACAGCTTCACTGGTCACTTTCGCTATATCAAGCAGAAACTTGTTATCACTTCCAAAAATGCTTGTTATATTTGAGACTTCATAGATGCCGGTACTAGTAGTAATGCCTTCCAATAATATCTGCACTAGTAATACTTGTTCAAGTAGTAATCGCCAAATAGAATAATGATCAGAAGAGAACCATAATCCATATAATAGTAGAATAAAGAGAGTGAATGTATAGCAGTAGTGGATAGATAAGAAGTGTGAAGTGATCCGTATAGTGATAGAGAAATAGTGATCCATGATCATTATGCCACTTCGTATTTATTCACTTCCTTTATGATCACGTGATCTACTTAATAATGGATCACTAGTGATCTAGTTTCAAACCACAGTGTCAGCAACATTTTTTTTTTTGCACTTACTCTTATACAACAGTTATCAACCAGAATTTTTCTAATGGGGGCAGGCAATTGTTTGCGGGTGTCAAGTTGGGACAGTAATCATTACGAACAGTCTCTGTATTCCCTCAGTTCTTCCAAAAATAATTCTAAGAACAATGGAAAAACTTACAATATTTTCCTTATCAGATCAACATTGCAATAAACTAAAGTTTAAGTCTTAACTCAGCATAAATAAGTACTTTGACTAGTTTAAAAAATAAGTTGTTAGTGTACTAATCCAACAAGCTTTACTTACAATTTGTCACTAGTTAAGCAAGTATAATTGTATTACTTAACATTTGTGAACAGATTTTTTTTAATTATATTTTGATATAATTCAAATATTAATTATAAAATACATTTTTTTTTTTAAATAAAATAAAAATAGATGTAGCATTTTCTTACAAGAATGCAATTTTAACACTTCCTTGATCCATTATAAGATATTGAAGAGAAACAACAGAAGATACAGGGCTTAAAAAAAAAAAAAATTCCTTTTTATTTGATTAGAATAAAAAATAATTTTAAATGGCATAAAACACCTTTCTACTCATTAAAAATCTCCCAGGTCTTACACACAAACTTCAGGTATCTGATAGACTAATGTTTACCCACATGTCCCAGATGACCATTTGTTATATACTGAGTCTACACCCATAATACTGTCATATTCAATATAAACGGGTGTATGAGAGAGAGGTCATCCATGCCATAAAATTAGGTACCTCCAAAAATTCCATAAAAACAGAGCATAGCATGATGAAAAAGGTCCCAAACAAATAAAAACAAAGATTTATCAAAATATTTATTATTATGAGGAAAGACCAAATGATTTTTTTTATTAGTAAATTGAAAAGTTATGGTTATTCTTATTTATTAAGTTGACCGATCCAAAAGATTTCTGCATAATAAACTCTGAATTACCTCCCTTACATTTTTATTTTTTAATGGTCTCATATTTTGAGTCACACTATGGATTTGGAAGTCAAATAATCTGAAATATGCCAATACACACCCAAAGTGTATAATCTCTGGAAATACTGCCAAAAGAAGCTAAAAAATAAATAAAAAAATCTAAGTTACTGGTATAAGCCAAGAATTATTCCCATCCTCTGTGAAGAATGGTATGTGATGAGAAAAGTTTTCCTAGATGTCAAATCAAAACAAGAACATTTTTCTTCTGTTTGATTCTTGACCAAAGATACCTTCACCTTACCATATGTAAATTTAAGTATATCCAACCATTTTTTAAGAAATTAAATGAAAGTTTTCACTTGCAGAAAGAAGTAGTTAAAAATTATATTGCATTTTTGGGAGAGTACGTTTCGTTTTATTTCTGATATGTGACTTTTCAAATCTAAAAGAGGCCTAAAAATGAGGCACATTTAAAAAAAGAAAAAGAAAAAAAAAAAGAAAAAGTGAAAATATATGGGAGGTAATTCAGTATTTACTTGAAATGGTAAATTTAACTTTAATAACTATTATTTGCCTGGTCATTCGAACATTTTGACGAGCACAAAACAAAAATATTTATTATGTTTGTTCATAAAATAAACTAATGGAAGAAAAGTAAAGGATTTCAGACAAAAATAATGTTGTCTTTGTTAAATAATAACCTAATCGAACTTCGTATCAAAACAAAAAGACAGTAACATTCTGAAACTACATTCGTTACTTTTTTTTAACTTTTTTAGTTTTACTGTAAAACTTTTACACCTCAGTCAGTCAGTTATGTGCCATGCGTGATACACGCTTAGGTGATCATGTATCTTTCGATGACTGACAAGGCAGATTGTTTTCCCACAGTAGGTTGCCATTTCTTTCTGCGTAAGACCAGTTGCCATCCAAGGCTATAGAACCCGGTCTGTCCTGCTATGTTACCTATAGCTGGGGGAGAAGAAGAGGATTCATATCTTTCCCAAGGGTATTAGTGGAATTCGAACTCGGCTATCAGATTCCTCAATCCGAGCCGCTATCCATAAACTTACATTCATTGGAGTGTTAAGAACTTTTTTCGTGAAATGTAAATAAATAACTAAAAAAAAATTTAAATGGAAATGAAAAAGTGCTGTATTTTTATTTTTACTAAACAAAATGTGTTCCTGGAATTAGATTCGTCACAAAAATTGAAGAAATTGACATTTAGTTTTTAATAACATTCCTACAAAGAAAATTTGACAAAGAAACTAAAAACAAAACTAAAAAATAATGAGATATGCAATGAGTGACTATAGCAGAAAATTCTAAAATGAATCTTTTTAAAGGGTACATTTAATTTTCAAGTTACTGTTTATGGGGTTATTCAATTATTGTTGAATAGTAACCTTTTTTAAAAAAAATTATCAGCGAATTGAATACTGAAGTTAATGCTTTTTTTTTTCCTTTGTAATCATTTCACCACAAACAAGGCTATAAAGCCACAAGGGGTTACCAAGTGTGAAAGAACATGTGAAAAAGAAAAACATTTAAAAGAGAGAACAGTAAAACAGGAATTAAGACAAGATAATGACTGACATCTCATTTAAAGTTTTGTAGATCCACGTTGACTGGAAAGCAAGAAACCGGAAGAGTGATCTAAAGAAGAAACTGTTAGCATAGAACTTACGGTTCGGGTTACATCTGTAGCCGTTTCAACTATAAAATAAGACTTTTTTCTTTTCTTTTTTGCCAAGCTAGTACTGCGCTTAAAAAAGGTGAGGTACATAAGACTAAGAGGAAATCTCAGAACAATAAACTCTGAAAAGTGAAAATAAAAGCTACGCTAAGGCAGTGGAAAAGTAACCGAAGCTGAGATGCCAGATCAAGAGCGATAACATTGCAGATTCTTTGGATTTTCTCAAGAATCTAAAATACAAAGAAGCACAAGACCAGATGTGGCAGCAATATCGACGCATGAACGAATCGTAAACATAAACAATAAGATTAAGAAGATTCTGATGAGAAAATGTGTCTAACTACACTGTAGTTAGACAGTGAACCAACTTTCCTAACCTCAGCCCTAGCAATTTCCTCACTTTCCTGAAGGTTAGCATCCAGCCATGCTGATTGGAAGACAAAAAAGGGTACTCTCAGACGATAAAAAAGTTTTGTTTCCCTAAGTATACTGATAAAAATAAATATATAAGCAAGTTTTAAAAAATAACTCGAAATAATACAAATTTAAAATCTAACAGAACAAAGAAAAAATAAAAACTAAAGATTAAAGAAGTATCTAAAATTTTATTGCCTCATAAAAATCAACTGTTTCAAGATCTCTAAGCAAATTGTTTGTCAATAGCTTTTTAGCCTTCAGTACAGTCAAAGAAAGACACGAACTAAAAAAAAAAAAAAAAAAAAAAAAAAAAAAAAAAAAAAAAAGAACATACCTACTAAAAACTAAATTTTTAAGAAATTTCTGAAGAGACGAAACTTCCAAGTTTAAGCAATAAAATGATAATTTTTTTTTTTTTTTTAAGCTGATAAGGAGGTCGAGGTGGTTTCCATTTTCTAATTTTGCAAAATTTAGTCCAAATTTAGTTTAGTGAAAGTAAATCAAGATTTGTATTTAAAAGTCATAAAAATTACGAATCCATAAAGAAATAACAAACCAAAATTCAAAAACGTTTTCATCTTCGCTGGGGACTTTTTTTTTCTTTTCATTTCCAACGTAACAAACAAAATGTTGCCCAATTGTTAATAATATTAATTTATTTCTCCTCTGACAAAAGTTCGGAAAAATCTTTTTTCGGAGAATAGAGTCTGCTGAATATTTAAAAAAAAGGAAAGAAACATGAACATCTACTCAAAAAAAAAGATAAATAAAATTTTTAAATTATTAATTCAGTTCAATTTTTAAGAAGAAAAAAAATTCCTGTTTTTTAAACTAACTCATCAAGAGGAAACTTAAAAAATGAATCACCTAAATTTAAGCACCCTCTTTATTTATTTCTTTGACAATAGATGAAGAAATGAATTTTGTGAATAAACTTAATAAAAAAGACGGTAGGTGCGCGTGATTTCGAATCTTTAAAAATATAAATGAATTTGACACAGTCTAATTAAAAAAATTAGAAACTCTTCTTACAAAAATTTAAGTCTTTATTTTTTAAAATTCATTCATCCCAACAAAGATTAGAGGTTCAAAAAGAGTCAAAACTAATTCCATCCCGAATGCTTTATGAAGGATATCTGTTGCTGTGACTATTTGGCCTCCAGTGTTTTTAAAGACAAAATATTTCTAAACGTATTTACGACGTAAAGTGTGTATCAAATACCATCAGCAAACAAGTGCACGTGTCTCTCCTTAATTGTCTCCCTTAGTAACAATATGCAACCCTATAATCAAAAGACCCTTATTTGGAAATGTGTAATTAAATCTTTTTTATCGATCATTTATTTTAATTAAACTTAGTCGCGATCTTCAAATCGCAGCTGTATCAAAAAGAAATGACTGATCAAACTGAAGTTTTTTTTGTTTTGTTTTTTTTCTGTTTCTCGGCTAGCCTTCCAAAGTTTCTATTTCTTTCTTTCTATCTACAATTCCCAATAATCAACAAATGAAAATACCAAAAATAACGTATTTAAAAGGATTATTCTATTTTTTTTTATTACTGGAAGAAAAGGTTTAAAAAAAAAAAAAAAAAAAAAAAAGCAATAAATTTATTTTTTCTTCGTTTTAAGTTTCTATAAAAAAAAAAAATATATACACAGTTAGGTTTTTCATAAACGAAATCTTTGAAAATACGCGATTAATTTATGACATTTATCACCTGATCAGAACCACCCCACAAAAATCTCTAAAAAGATAAATAATGATAAGTCTGGAGTTTTGTTTGTTTGTTTGTTTATTTATTATCGTTAATTTTAAATATTTGTACAAACAATTTTCTTAAAACTATGTACAAAAACGTTAACATTAATCGAAATGTTCTTTAAAAATATTTCTGATAAAAAAAAAAAAAAAATGAACCTGTATGTTTTACTTTTACGTTGATGTTTTTATTGCATCTTTTTCTTTGCAATTACTAAAATAGAATAAAAAAAGAACAAATTGCATCGTACTTATGAACTCTTTACGTTACCTGTGCTTTTAATTCCAGATGTTTCTTGCAAATAAATCCAATGATGACAAACTCAAATGAGATTACTTACAGTAACACTGTACAGCAGTCATGAAAATGACACACAAAAATCCAACATTTAAAAAAAGGATCCTTTTTTTAAGCTCAGTACATCAAAGTAAAAAGATTGGCTCAAGTGCATGTATTATTCTCTTTGATAAATTATCGCCGTTGTAATGTTAATGCTGCTTTATAAAACAGTAAAAACACTGTAGTTTCTTTAAAAGAAGAAAAAAAGCTAGTTTGAAAGTTTATGAATTATTTATGATGGATACCTTTTATCCCCTTGGGGGTTACAACAGTTTATTGTTTCTTTCGTTTGTTTTTTTTTTTTGTCGTTTCATTGCCGACTGATATCAGATTTCCGACATAACTTTACCATCACAGTGAATGTTACAATATCTCATAGCATAACATTACCTAGCTATGTTGCGTATACACAGGTGTTTAAAATAACCGTGTTGCTTCCCCCCCATCACCACCACCCCCGGTCAGATTCTTTTTTAAGTCCCAGGTCAAGATAATGATAAATTGGCTTGATTCAAATTTCAATTAAAATATTTTTTATTGTTACAGACAAATTATTCTGTTATTTATTTTCTTTTAATGTTTGAATGAAAGGGTACAACTATACTGCAGGTGTGAAGCAATAACGATGAAGCGGAACTGGTGATAAAACTCACCTGGAAAAAATTACCTTTTAAAATCATGACAAAATTATTTTACACTTGACTTGTAACACGCCCCTCCTCCTTTTCATTATTATTATTTGTCACATATCAGAATTTCAATGAATACATCTCTCTATTCATTTTATTTTTAGAGAAAGACTGTAATGATCGTAAAAAAAAAAAAAATAAATAAATAAATAAATAAAATGATAATTCAGCTGATAATAGGTTATTTTTAAAATTAATATTTGTTTTTCGTGAATTTATGACAAAATTCACAAAAGAAAAAAAATAGCATGAGTATTTTAAAAATACTCATGCTATTTTTGTTTTGTTGGGGTTTTTTCAGTTAAACTTAAAAAGCCATGCAACTTGCGTATTTTTTTCTTTTTCTCTTTCCTTAATTATTGAAACATTTTTTATAGCTGTGAGGCTAGAAAAAAAGTGTTCAAAATATCAATGTTTTATTTTTTTACAATAACAAAACAGATAATTACTAAGTAATCAACACAGAAATACTAGTAAAGAAAAAAATTGCCACACTAGAAAACGTGTGTGTGTGTGTGTGTGTGTGTGTGTATTTAGGCAGCAATCCTTTCATGCACATTTCATTGAATA
The DNA here is from genome assembly GCA_903632075.3 of Acanthosepion pharaonis. Lineage (NCBI taxonomy): Eukaryota > Metazoa > Mollusca > Cephalopoda > Sepiida > Sepiidae > Acanthosepion > Acanthosepion pharaonis. The sequence goes on along the minus strand of CAHIKZ030005521.1, from coordinate 4,274,130 downwards.
CGACAGACAAGGTGCTTTGATTTAGTTTTTTTTATACAATTTCTCATGTTATCTAATATTTTTTCTTTTCAGATGATAAATTAATTAAATTAATTATATAAAAACTGTCCCAATCTTCTTTTTTTCCGAGAAAAAAAATTGTTAGATCGCATGAGAAATTGTATAAAAAACGAAATCAAAGCACCTTGTCTGTCGTATTCAATGAAATATGCATATTATATACACACACACGTTTGGAATGTGACTGAAGTTTCGTTGTTTTACCAACTCATCAGGCACGAAATATTACTTATGTTTTTTGTTGTTGTTTTTTAAATAAAAAAATATAGTTTATAAAAAAAAAATAATAGTTCAATAAGTACGATGATAAGTAGTTATTTGATTTACCCACCTAATATCTTAAAAAAGATATTAATCAACACAAAAATAAATAAATAACGCACTAGCAAAAACTTAAGTCTTAGGAGAAAAAATTGAATTGTCAGGCGTGGGTTACCAAAATTTAACTATTGACGAAGTTCTCATCACGTAAATTATTGGCTTACGTGCGTTTTTTTTTTTTTTTTTTGGAACAGCCAAAATATTTCTTCAGCTACATACAAGCATTCCATTTAATTGAATTCAGGGAAAAATTAATTACAAGAAAATTAAGTAAAATAAAAAATATGAAAATATTTAAAAAAAATAAAATAAGTTTTAAACTACGTATTGAAATATTACACATTTTTTGTGCTTTCAGTTTTTTTTTTAGATAACCACGCCCTATGCATAATAATCAAGTTGATCAAGGTACATACAGTTGCACGTGTTTACGATTTTTAAAGTTAATCAAAATCAATCAATTAAAAAAAAAAAACAAAAAAAAAAAAAAACAAATAACACCACAACTAAAAAGTTTATTTGCTTTAAAAGTTTTCTTAAACAGGTAAAGTAAAAAAAAAAAAAAAAGTTACATTTATTGTTGCTAGTGAATTTCAGTTGCTTAGAAGCGAAAAATAATTACTTCATTTTTACATTTATCTTCAGGTATAACAAAGGAAATTTTACCTGGTTTAAACAATAATTAAAATATATGTTTTCACTTTTCAGTGTTTGATTACTCTCATATTTGTAAAGTAAGAAACTTGTTTGTTATTAGTTATTTCGCTGAAAATTAAATGCTTGAATAAATGTCTCATTTCCCCCAGGTGTGACAACTCTAATCAGCCAGGGTTAAAAAAATAAAATAAAAAAAGTGTGACGAGGAATCCACATTGCTAATATTGCATTTAAAAATCTATTTTCTCAAGAAGCAAATATATAATAATAACAATACAAAAAAAAACTATGCAAATTTTCTTATCAAAGCGGGAATTCTTTTAAATATTTCTTTGTATTTGTAATAATAGGAGTTTTTAATTAACTATGATTTTTTTTGGTAATTACTAAAACTAACATCAGATTAAGAAAATTCGCTTTAAAGATCTGTTTTATTTCTTTATGAATTTACAATCTTTTTTTAATTTCTTCTCATACAATTTTAAAACTGACAAGTTTTGTTTTAAATTTTGACAACCTCTTAGTCTTATTAAAAAAAAGTAACACTTACCTAGTAAAATGCTATCAAAGGTTCTTTTAAAAGAAGAGTATCTAAACAAGAAATAAACCAAATCATGAACAAATCGTAAAATACCCAAAGAAACCTGATGAATGCTGAAAATCCCTTTCGTAAAAACTATTTTTTTATCTACCTTTTTAACCTTTAAAAAAAAAAAAAAAAAAGGTGCCCCTCCTTAAAAAACAAGAAGACATCGTAAAAAAAAAAAAAAAACAAAAAAAAAAATACTAAGGGTGAGGAAAGGAGACACAATACACAAACACTAAACAGCCTCAACAAACGTAACTAACTAAATGTCTCGCATTCCTGCAGCACGAACAACAATCCACATGCATCCTTACCTTATTTTTCACCAATGCAATTTTAAATATCCGTGGCAGGAGCCGGCAAAATAGGCGGTAAAAACTATCCTCCTATCCCTGATGATTAGTAGCAGTAGAATAGTGCAGCCGCCATGTTTGTTGACGGAAATGGCTTGGGCGAGACGTGACAACGTTCGTTGTTTTAACGACTCTTGTTATCTACGAATGACCAGAAGAGAAACAACTGATGCAGTGTAACAGTTGCTGTTATGGTGATAAAGCAACAATTTTTTGAATCATTGCCTATATATAAAATAAGTCGCCAACCTTAATATTTATTAACTGTGCAACTTACTGAAAGCCCAGTTATTTGTTTTTGTGCAAAATTGTATTTAAGTATGGTGACAAGTAGCAGGCGAGAGGATAAACTTTTTTTTTCGGAAGATTTAAAAACTTGTTCGCTTTTCTCTCTTTAAAATTTAAATCATCCCTTTAAAAAGACATTTTTCCTTGATTTAAGTTCCTTTGGGAATCTGGGGATGACTTTTAGATTAAGAAATGGTTTTTACTTTTTACGTCTATTACTTTAAAAAAGAGTAAATGTAATAATAGTTATTCAATGCAGACTGACAAGAGAGCACATGTCTTGATCTGTGTGAAAACGACTGCTGCTTTTAATTTTTAATAAAAATCATTCACAAACAAAAACTTGTGTACGTTTAAATTCTCAATTAGTAGTTTTATTGTAATTATTTCAAAACCTTATTTCATTTTTGTCTTTAAATTCAAATTTAAAAAGTGGCTCTATTTAGAAGTGATTTTTTTCATCAAATTTTTAGCCTAATCATTTAAATTAAAAAATTGAATTTTTTTGACCCAAGACTTACTAGCAGGTCAGACACTGGCGCTCTCTATGACATTTTTTTTTTTTTTTTACAAAGCTCAATATTTTAATAATCACAGCTTTAGACTTTAAAAGATGTCTGTTTTCATGAGCTGCCATTTTTTCTGCATGATCAAACGTTTTGCAATTTTTTTAATTTTCTTAGAAAATAACTAATATCAAGTTTTCATGCATAGCATGCAAGATATTTTAAAAATGCAACTGAAACTGGTCGTGTAAATAATGATCGTTGACGTTAGATAAAAAAACATTTGTCAGGTAAAAATGTCTTTCAAAACTTAGTCATAATTTTTTAAAATGTCATATTTTTTACACTGTGAATAAACGTTTTTTTTGTGGGGAGGGATCTTTTTTTCTTCTTTTTCATCGAAGTAAAAACATTTTAATTTAATACTTTTTCTCTGCATTCGTCTCCCTGTTTATGCTTAGATGTGTGAGTGGTGTAAACAAAACTGTATGCACGAAAAATGACATCGACAGGCCGAGTTCAAATTTGCGCTTGGAAAAAACACCAATCTAGTTTTCGTCTCCACTTCAGCCAACGATTAGTAAAAATAAATAAAATAGTGTATGCTCTTGGACCTTGGTTGGAAACCACTCTAAGAGAAGAAAAACGTGGAGAGCGAAATGAGAAACCGTTCCACTACATTTCCCAGGAGCAATCAGCCTCTCCACAATTTCTTCCTCTTCTGTGTACCGTTTCCATTCAGGGCGTCGGTGATCGTGGCTCTCCACAATTTCGTGTCTTTTGTAGCTCTTAATAAATTTTGTCTTTTTGCTTGCTCCTAAACCCTGATCTACCGCCCATTCACTCACTAAAACTCGCTAGATAGATCATGCATTGCTTGTCTCTGTGTGTTTTAGCTTCAATCTGCCCTGTAAGTACCAAATTTACCAACCCTTCTTTCCTCATTACGTGTCCCAGAAATATATCTTCCTCATGTTAACTATAAGTGTCCTTTTTGTTTCCATTATCTCTAGAACTGTCGTCCTGGGTATGACGATAAACTACGTCCAACAGCAAGGCCACTGATCAGAAGGTTTTGAGAAGCGTGAAACCCAGGTCCACCTGGGGTGGTAGCACCTGTTAGGGTCCTAACTATAGGCAAATAGTTAACCCCCAAACTGGTGTCAAAACACTATGAAAGTGTAAAAATAGGTTTTAATACTAGAAATACGTTCTTTAAAAATCATTACCAGAGATACATTTTTGAAGAAAAAAAATATTATCAGCAATACATTTTTTGAAGGAAAAAATATTACCCACAAAAAATATTGTCGGCATTAAATAACCCATTGATATGCCGTAGAACAAAATAAACAAACAAATCTCTAGAAGTGGGTCATTGCTTGCGTGTTTGGTCCATGGTATTCTCAGCATCCTTCTTTAGTCTTATAGAAAATAAACTTTATTTCCAACACAATTATATAGCCACATACAAACTATATTAAAACCCGCCCAGAACTTATTTTCTACCCAATAAGAGGCTATTTACAAACATGTCAAAAAGATTCCATAATACAACACACAGCGTTTCAGTACCTATTGGCTAGAAATTAACATCGCCATGTGAAATATTTGACCACTCAGAGAAAACTAAAACCCTTTCTCGAGCCTACTTTTGGGGAAAATTCTAATAAAAAAACCATAGATTTCGATTTTCAGAGAGCTGACATGCGACTGTCTCGAAGCTGTTCAAACACAAGATAAGACGTGACTACATAGTTTTTATTTTTCATCCCCTCCCCAGTGCGTTTTGAAAGAAACGCGTCAGCGACATCAAATGAATAATCTCCAACGACAACTGCTGGGACAGTCAGTGAATATTCACTGACGATCAAAGTCTTTTCTAAACTCCAGATTTTTTCCGCGGATCAACTACTCAAAGATTTTAACTCAGCTAAAAACTACTTTTACTCCTTTTTGACTCTTTTGAATTCATGTATATATGTTTTTAAACACAAATGATTTATTTAACAGGCATGAGACCATATTTCCTTTATTTTCATTTTATTATTGTTTTGAATTCGGACGTCCAGATTTTTAATATAAACAGCTGGACGACCAAATTTCCTACAAATGGTGAACTCGACAATGAAAATCAACCTCATACATAGCCTTTAACATTGCCAGACATCGCCTTCACACAAATGTCAACAATTTGACGTTAGACTATTTCTAAAACGACGACAACATCGAAACAACAATAGCGATAAAGTTAAACACCAATCCCACAGAAACCACATTGACTTTAAATCTACCTTCATACATCACTACAAATGTACAAACTTGGTTCTCCTAAATACAGGCAATTTTCAATGCCAAGTGAATCACGTTGTAACCCACACCCTATTCACATTCTTCTCGTCTGTCTGTTCTTCATTGAGTAATACTAACCTTACGTGTCATCCGGCTTTCTTTTCCTTCCTCGTCTCGATAGGTTTGATTCAGGTTTCCCAAAATCTTACGATATTGTGATTCACAACGAAGTATAGTGTGGGATCGAATGTGCACGTTGTGTACCACAGACAAGATTGTGTAATTCCTGTATGTGGCCGTAGTAATTTTTGTGTCTGCGTCCATGATCACGTTGGGAATCAGGACTGTTGATAAGTCAACCAACAGCGTTGTTGAACATAAAAAGAAAAAATAAACTGGTGAATAAAATGTCTCCATTATTTACCGCAAAATCAAGTTCTCTCCTTTACCAAACAGTGATTTGAAAATCTAACAGTAATTGTTATAAAATAGTGAAAATAACATTGTCAGTCTTATGTGTGTCTGTGCGTTCGGTCCAGCCAAGGAAATCCGGGTGTGTCAATCGGCGATGGTTCTATTACGATAACTGTTGTGGATTCCGGGATGAAATCCGGTCTCCAATGAATGACAAACGCATGAATGATCCGATGAGCTTCTTTCACTGGTTCCAAGACTCCATGAATTCAAGCGCCCTACGAGGCTGGCATCCCGCTCCCACCCTTACACTGTAGAAACTTTTAAGCAAATGGTAATTCTTATCTATTGACTATTACTGATAGATTTACAAGATGACCTGTCGTTGTACCTCTGAAGAACATATCTTCAGACTCTTACAGGAATGGATTGCTGTTTTGGTTGTCCCTCGGTAATCACATCGTAACGAGAAGCACAGTTCCAATCAACGCCCTTCGATTAATTTACAAAATTATTGGGGTCAAACATATAAGAACCACAGCATATCGTCCTCATACCAATGGTTTAGTTGAGAGATTTCATAGACAGCTTAAAATAGCCCTTACAGCAAACACCCTGGTTACAGAATGTGATAAAACAATATTTAGGATAGAGTGGGTTATGATAAGTTTTTAGCCACCTTTAATTACAGCAATTTTTGCTTGTATAATAACGTATCTTCTTTTTTTCAGACAATACCGTGTTAGTATCAAGTTACTCTCATCTATGACTTATATCTTGCAATGAAAGTTCGCGGAAGTAAGGAAATTGGTGAATTTCAACGAGGGGAAATAATAGGATGCTATCAGTGTAGCAAGTCAAATAGAGAAATTCCTAGGTTTTTCCAGGTTAATTATCAAATAGTTAATAATATTGTCAGTAAATTTAATGAAGAAGACCATTGTCGTGTGGAACAACGTTCAAGAAGACCAAACATCGTGTCTGAGCGAACGAAAAGGTCCCTGAAGAGGGAAGTCATCAGAAAACTTCGTCAAAGCGTCAAAGATGTCGCCAATAGCATGGAAATGACACCATATGAGAAAGACTATGAAAGAGCTAGGCTATCAAAGAAGAATTGCAAGAAAGAAGCCCTTGATTTCAGGGATTAACAGGAGCAGGCGTATGAACTGGGCGAAAGAATTCGAGAGCAAAGATTATGAACTATGACAATCTGTAATTTGAAAGTAAATTCTGTCAATATTCGAATTCGAGATAGTTTTATGTTTGGAGAAATCAGAATGAGACTTGTAACACTGAATGTCTGCAGGCGACCGTGAAACAAGGACGGATTGGAGCAACGGTGTGGGGCGCTGTTTGGTCTGGAGGGAAATCTGAGCTGATTTCTGTTGACGAGCGGTTGAATGGTCCAAAATACTGTTAAATATTAGAACAAGGAATACTCCCACTATTTGAAACCAATCAGATTGACAAGAGTGTCTACCTTTATCAAGAAGATGGAGCGCTATGTCATACGACCAGAGTAACAAAGTCCTGGAAGAAATCGCAAGGAATCAAGCCAGTGCCATGGTTAGCCCAAAGTCCTGACATGAATCCAATAGAGCATGTTTGGGGGCACCTTCACGGAAAACTTTGAGAGCGCGCAACCAAAATCACGTCAGTGGCAACCCTTAAAGAAACATTGCTAAAGGAGTGACAAAATATGGATCAGACGATTGTTGATAACTTGATCAAATCCATGAAAATCGAACACAAGCAATGAAACTAGCATATGGAGGATCTACTCTATACTAGTTCCAAATACTGTTTATGTTGAATAGGGGTTACGTTATTAAGTTTTCAAATGGGATGTAGTTTATTTCTCCTGGCTAAGAACTTTTTTAGGCCATTGTATACACCATCTGAAATGGTTTTCAACACATCAGTAACAATACACGGATAATTCTGTGAGGAAACCAATCACTTGAAACCAACAACATTTCTTGTAGTGAACGTTTAAGCAAAGAATGAATAATCTAGTTTTTTATACCAATGAGATCAAAAGTAAGAAACCTCTATACGCCTGTTGGGGCGCACCCACCTTCTGGCTGATAATGGACTTATCCCTCTACGATATAAGTCAGTGCTAGAGAGAGTAGTTGTGTTGTGCGAGGATCAGGTTTGGACTGGTTTTTGACTTCTGTTTTGTTTGCTTTTGGATTTTTTTTGTGTACTGCTGTTACTGCTGGTCGGCGAAAAATTTTGATTTGCTTGACGACTTGGAAGAACCTTTTTTTTTTGAAACACCGGACGTTTGGCTGATAAGTTATTGTTTTAGTTTCATTCTTTTTTAATTTTTTCTATTTCTTTTGTTTGTTTTTAATTTGTTTTTGGGCTTCGGCCCACATTTTTTCTTTTTTTAGTCCGGTTTGACAAAGTCTTACCGGACGACTGCTTTTTTATTTTTGTTTATTTTTCTATCAGTTAAAAAAAAAAGCGGAACAGTTTAGACAAAAGAAAAAAGAAAAAGAACCTTTTTGTTTAATTTTTTTTTTTTTTTTTTAGCGACTTCAGTCGCTTTCTTTCTCCTTTTTTGTTTACGTTTGACTAGTTTATTTTTCTTTTAATTCATTTTCTTTAGCGGCGTCAGCCGCAAAACTTTATCTTTTTTATTCTTTTTTTAGTACATTTGAAAGTTTTTGTGAAAAAAGAGGGAAGTTTTTGGTTTTTCTTTTATTTTCGGCTGCCTTTGGGCGCCATTTTTTATTTTATTTTTTTTTTTTTTTTTTTTTTTTTTTTTTTGTTTGTTTAAAAAAGACTTACCTGTTTATTTTCTTTCCGGTTTTTTTTTTCTGTTTATCTTTATATTTCCTGGGTTATCCAGGCTTTCTTTATTTATTTTATATTTTCCTCAACTCCTCTCCCCGTGATTGTGAAGAATTTGAAAACCCGCAGGTGGTAGTGTCCACTTTTTTTACAACATGGCCGACGGCAATAGTCAGGCCAATGTGAAAAAAGACCTGTTTGGTTCGGTAAATAAAGCCGACCACTCTGAAAAGAAAACTGAAAAGCGGGCTGATGGAAGCCCAAAAATAGACAAGAGCATCTCCAAAAAAGAGATGCTTCTAAATAGACCAAGTGCCTAAAGAGGCGCAAAATAAGACGAAAGAGGAGTTGCCCTCTTGCTGGAAGTCCCCCCTAGTTGTATTTTGAACATGGCGGATTTCCTGGATAAGGCGAAAAGTTACGCCCATCTTGTTAATAAAGATGGGTTCGTTGATGATGTCCGGGAGCTCGATATGTTCTCAAAGAGAATGGTGACCGTTTTTGTGGTCGACAAGAAAACCCGAAAGATTTGTCGCTCCACAAAAGACACTGTGATCAAATCACTTTTGTCCCTGGGGATAAAACCCCAAAGAGTTATTAAGGGTACGGGTTTTTCATGTGGGACATTCTGCCCCACACCGGAAGATTGCCTGGCCATGGCCAAAAAGAATTAATCACGAAGGATTTTATAATAAGAACCGAATATGAAGGCCGCAGGCGGACCAGGGTGGCCGTTTTCGAGGTTCCTCCTCAAATTTCGGAGAGCTCCTGGCTGCATTTTTTATGCAGTACGGCCAGATTTTAGGGGCTCTCTCCGACAATCTGAACGGGGATGGACTTTCGATATTATGCTTGACCAGAACGCCTTCAAGTCCGTCCCCAACTGTTTGGTGTTAGGCGACCGGAAAATGCCGGTCATAGTGACTGGTAGGCGTCCGACTTGCTGGAGGTGTGGAGAGACTGGTCACCTTTCCTCCTCCTGCCCAGGGAAGAAGGCCCCTGGAGTTCCGGTCGCAGGTGACCAAAATCCCCCCCTTGGCCGATAAAGGAAAATCCGCGGCGCCTGTAATGGGCCTAGCTGCGAGGCGGACCGATGGGCAAAGTCCTCGGTTGGGTCCCAACCCTCATTACCCCCGAGACCAACGCCTGCCACAAGTGTGGATAAGGAGAAGGACGAGGGGAATGGCGCCTCGTAGTTAGGGGGCAAGGAAGACCCAAACAGCGGTTCCTCAGTCCCAACATGACACCAGGGACAAAGTCACCTACAGCCCCATTCCCTCTGTCAGCTCTGAGGGCGACGCCTCGGCGTCCTATGAAAAAAACGCCAGCGATACCCAAAAAGCTAATGAGCCGAGCTGGAAAAAGATCCTAGATTTAAAAAAGTTAAAAGAACAGTTGGATGCTAAGCGGGATAAAAACCAAAAATCGCTGGGGGCACCGGCCCCTCTATTCTCTGCCCCGTCTTCCCCTACTTCATCCAAAAAGAAACCTTTTGTGAAACCTCCTCCACCTAAATCTCTGTCGAACTCTCCGACGAAATCTTTCTACTCATCAAAACCTTCACCTGTGAGGACGCCTTCGGGCATGACACCCTCCACCACTCCAAACAGCACACCCATCTCAACTCCTATCCAGTCTCCACAAAAGAAAAGGGTAAGGAGCCCAGATTCGCAAGCTGTCACAGAAAAAAAAAAGAAAAAAATCAAGCCACCATATCTCACAGGGGAAGACGTCTGCCGCGTATCCCGGGAGCAGGCGGAAAGGGTCTTCGGTCAAACGAAGAACCCGAAGCCCTTTGAAGTCTTGTGGAATTTTCCGGCACATCAAGGGTGTGAATGTGGAGGTGCCGGAAAATTTCCACAAGGCAAAAAACCAACTCACCGTCATAAGAACTGGCCCGGGTACGCGGGAGATCTGGGGCATGGTAGAGGAGGCAAAATCATCCTTGAAAGTGGTGCCCCCAGCTGTCGTCCTTCTTGAGGAAAATTTGGATGAAAACAAAAATTGTAAAGGGAGGGTCCCTATTTATGTTCACCCATCCCTATATAGAGCCCTTAAATTAACCTATCCTGCGGACATCGGCGGCTTGTCCCAGGATGACACGCTCGATACTGAGATGATGTCTGGCTCAATGGGACAAGCTGTGGGTGTCCTCACCCCAGCCATGTTCTATCCTGAAGGGCAACCCTAATCGGCTTCACAATGGCTCTCTGGTTAGCTAGTTTGAATGCCCGGGGCCTGAGGTCCGAGTCTCGCAGGGCGAGGCTCTCTCGTGACCTTCAGCGCCTCGGGTGAATATATGTTGTGTACAAGAGACACGGTTTTCTTCTCATGATCATGAGGACATACTGTCTAAGGGGTTCGCCCTTTATTCAGCTTGTTTTGATGGTTGTTCGAGGGTGTCTCTTGGCTAGTGAGCAGGTCTTTGAAGGCTGCATGTACCCTTGTCTTCGCGGATCCGGCGGGCAGGCTTTGCGTGCTGGATGTTACCATAAAGGATAAGCTTCTTCGTCTCATTGGGGTTTATGCGCCCAATATCCATTCCGAGCGGCCTGCTTTGTTTCGGCAGATCGCGCCGTTCTTGACGACGTCTCGTCGGGTAGTTTTAGCGGGGGATTGGAATGCCGTCCTTGACCCCGATATAGATCGTATAGGGCACAAAAAGGTACTAAAACCCGGATGTGAAACCATTTCGGGACTTTATCGATGGGTTTGATCTCGTCGATAAGTTCCGGAATGAACACCCTCGGGAGGTAGTATGGACTTGGACAACTAGTGGCAGCTCGGCTCCTGGCTCGCTTGCGAGCTACCTGGACCGAGTCTTAGGAGAGTCGATGTAGGGCTCTTAGGGTGTCCAAGTTTCCATTATATAGTTTATACGGATCATAGGCTTGTCCGGGTCCGTGTAAACTTAGATAAGCCTAAGGTTACGTTGGCTGGTTACTGGAAATTGAACTGTTCGCTTTTCAGTGATCAGGGTTTCCGGGACCAGCTGCTACTAACGATCCAAAGGGAATTGACGGGAGCGGTTGTGGGAAATGCCTGGTGGGGCAATTTAAAATCTAAAGATTCGAACGTTTGCTGCCGACTTTAGTCGTCGGCTCAATTTAGATAAATTAGCGGCGCAAACGGCTTTAGAAGAAAAAAGTTGATCGGGCCGTGAAATCCCGTGTTAGTGGGGACATAGTCTTAGCTAAGGCAGAGTTGGCCTCCTTGCTTATCAAGAAGGATCAAGCTCTGGTAGTTAGGGCTAGGTTAAAAAAGAATGTCTTCTGAGGCAACGAATATGGCCGCTGAACTGCGTGTAGAGGAAAATCGAAACGCGGTCAGGCGACATATAGCGTGCGTCACATTACCGGATAAGCGGACCGTGACTACAAACGCGGGCATATGTGAGGTCTTTCGAGATTACTTTCAGGAGCTTTTCACCAGGGAGCCCGGTCTGAGCTCTGCTCAGTTCGACGCCTATTTAGCTGACTTTTGAAGTGGCTAGGTGCGAGGGTCCCATAACAGAGTCGGAAATCTGGGAAGCGCTGAAGCAGGTTGGCCTGGATAAGTCTCCGGGATTAGATGGTCTTCCCTACGAAGTTTACTTGAGGTTGTCGCACGTTTTTGTTCCTTTGCTGGACCTGATGTACAACCACTGGATGAGGCAGGGGTCTTTACCTCAACGCTTCACCAGGGGTGTCATCAAGTTGCTGCGTAAGGACAAGGACGGTGGGGATGGGTTAGGGAACTTTCGCCCTTTAACGATGTTAAACACTGACTTAAAGATTTTGGCGAAGATCTTAGCCAACCGTTTGCAGCTTGTCCTGTCTAGTCTGATTGGCCCTGAACAGACTTGTGCTGTGAAGGGCAGGACTATTCAGGATAACCTTCATATGGTACGCTTGATCTTAGAACAAGTCGACAGTGAAGCCGCGCTGATCAATTTAGATCAGTCCAAGGCCTTCGATAGGGTTGACCATCGATTTCTGGAGGCTGTCCTTTCGGCGGCCGGTTTCGGAGCCGACTTTCGCTCCTGGATCCGACTCTTGTATGCGACCCCGGTGCGCTGGTGGAAGTGAATGGGGTAAGATCGAAGCCTTTCGTATTGTCTCGCTCCATTCGTCAAGGTTGTCCGCTATCGCCTCTGCTTTACGTTCTTGCGTTGGAGCCTTTCCTTCGCAAGTTAAAGGCGAATCCGGTCCTACGCGGTATTTCGCTGCCTGGTGCTAACACCTCGGCCAGGTATTCTGCCTATGCTGACGACGTTTCGGTTCTTGTGTCGAGCAGAGCCGAGATTAACGAAGTCAGTAAGCAGATCAGTGGGTATGAGATGGTGACAGGGGCCAAAATCAACCGCGATAAGTCTGTGGGCTTGCGGTTGGGTGCGTGGAAGGGAGTTTCTCTTCCCGGACCTTTCCTCTGGACGGATGGGCCGATCAAGATACTCGGCGTCTGGTTCGGTCCTGATCTCCAGTTGGAAAAGAATTGGTCGGAGGTACAAGGGCGGGCCGAGGCCGCGGCTAGTCTGTGGTCTCGGAGGGGACTTTCCCTGAAGGGAAGGGCGGAAGTTTGTGGTTCACACATCTATCCGATCCTCCTCTACCGTCTTTCTGTGCTTCCACTCCCGTATGCCCGACTAATGTCATTAGTCAAGGCCTTGTTCTCTTTCTTGTGGAGAGGCAAGGCCCATATGGTATGTCGCGAGATCTGTTGCCTTCATCCCTCTGAGGGCGGTCTTGGGATGCCTAGCATTGAGATTCGTCAATATATGCTACGCATTACCTTTCTAGATCGAATGTGTCGCGGTTTGGATGAGGTGGGCACCTTTTGGAAAGAAGATGTCCGAAAACATTTCCCATCCCTGAGAAGTGTGCACTCGTGCGAGGAGGAGGCCGGTCGTACTCCTCGTGGCGAGTGCTCCTTCTATCGTGAATGTCGTCGTGCTTTGAAGCTCCTCTTGCGGACGTCGGTTGGCCTCTCCGACGCCCAAGCGTTGTCTCGTAAGGCATTATATCGTTTGTTAGTTAGGGGGTCCGTTCAAGATGATCTGATCGACGAGCTCGGTCTTACGAAGCAGGAGGCTCGCTCGATATGGCCTTGGGCGCCTGGGTTGAAATGTCTCAATAACGATGAGGCATCACTCACCTGGCTGATGATTCGCGGGGCCCTCTGGGTCGGCAAAAGACTTTGTTCAGCAGGCTTGGAGAAATATCCAAACTGTCGTCGCTGTACTGGGAATGTCGAGACTATTGGTCACGCCTTTTTTTCAGTGCAGCACGGTAGTGCCGTTGTGCAAGTTCGTTGAAGGCCTCATGGTTCGCATGCTGCAGGGAAAGTTTTTTGTCCTGGAAGCCAGTTCTGTTTGTAGCAATGTGGTGTCGCAATTGACGAAGGCTGAACACTATGTGTTCTGTTGCTTACTAGGGGTTATGCGAGTCGTGATTTGGACGACGCGACAGAAGGGATTCTATGAAGGCGAGAAGTTCACCTCTTCCCAACTGATCTTGTACTTTAGGCATCAGCTTAAAGTCAAGATTAGGACGGAAAGGCGGCGGCTCCCATCATCAGAATTCGGCAAAAGGTGGGTGAATCTTGCGCGAATGTGTAGAGTGAAAGGGGCTGACCTAGAGTGGCATTTGGATGTCGGTTAGGCACAGAATTTTGTCCTAACAGGGTTGAACATAGGCAACCCACCCCGATATTAGGCTAGACTAGGTTTTCGTTTTTGAAGTTTTAGTTTCCCTTTTTTTTTCCCGGTTAACTTAGCTAGTGCATGTAAGCTCATTGGTCCCTTTTATTTCTGTCCCTATTTTTTACTTTTGTTTAACTCCCCATCCCCTCCCTCGTTAGGTGGTTAGTGATGTCAGTTTTCTGGTGGATGCGGGGCGCCTTTCGTTTCGTGTGTGTGTTTTCGTATTTGTTGTTGTGTATGAATGAGTGAGTGTTTGTGTGAATGCTTGATGGTTTGAATGTGTACTCATTTTCTTAGTCCCATCGATTTCGTCCGGTTAACTGATATTTCTGCCACATTCATAGTTTATGGGGGTTTTATTACTAACTCAGTTTTGTTTAGTTTATTGTAAATAATTATTTCATTTTGTAAATATTCATTTGGGGATTTTAAAAGTTGTTATTTTTATGACCCTCCCCCATGAACAATATTTGTATATAAGGGGACTATTTAGGACGTCATAGAAAAACTGAGGTATTATGGTGGACGTAGTAAGAAAGGTAGGAGTGAATGTGATGTTTTGGTGATTGGATTATTGTTGGCATGTTTGGGTCAGTGTCTGTGACTAGCTAAGTTTTAGATTAAGACAGAAGAAGACCGTCATTCCCCATCCCCCTCTTTGGCCATGTGCCACATTTTGTATTTTAAATGCAAATAAATATTTGTGTGAAGGATCAGGCTCAGCGACAACAGTCGAGATCAGGTTACCATTACATACCGTTGGACTGTAGACTTTTGCTATTGTTACTTACTAACCGGCGTTCCTTATTACTAATCAGTAATCACTCTGTTGTTAATGTGTTTGTCTTTATTCGAATACACACACGCGGGAACACTCCCAACAACTCACCAACGCCTAAAAACCTTCACAACTGTAAATATATATTCTTACGCAATGATGCAGTGTAAATACCGTCTTCGCCCGGCATACCTTTTCAAGTAGTAGACAGACAACAAAAATATTTTACCATTCTTAGAAATGGTAAAAATGACACTGAAAAGTTACAGTGTCTCAGGACACATTTTTTAGCTGATCCAGTCTTTCTTATCAAATCGTGAAATGAAAATAATCCTGAGCGACCACTCGTCTAGATCCTTTCGTACTAACGCGGTTCTCCCCCAGGGCCCCATCCTTAATCCTACGCTGTTTTTAATTTTCATTAACGACCTTACCGATGACATCAGCTGTCAATTTGGCATCTACGCTGAATACAAAACCATTTACTCTTGTCTCGATAGTAAGGCTTGTCAGTCCGACAGGGTCGAAATCACAGCTGATGAACCAAACGACCTCAAGTCCGTCGTTAACTGGGGCAAAAGATGGTTTGTTAATTTTAACGCCTCCAAAACTAAACTTCTCTCCATTAATCCTCCGAGAGACCCCTCTCTGCCGTCCATGACAGATGCTAATCCCCAGGAAAGTGACTCATGGCGCCTTCCCAAGCTAACGTTCTCAGCTGAAATGAAGTGGAAAGGCTATATTGAATCCATTACTAAGAGAGTCGGTTCACTGTATCGGGCAAGACGATTTTTCTCTCCGAAATCTATCTTACATATCTATAAGTCTACCATTTGTCCATGCACCTGATATTTACCTAGAGCACCTTGATAAAATGCAAAGAAGAATCAGCAATATTATTGGTCCTGATCTGGCGGCTAGGCTTCAATCATTTAACCTCTGCCATAAGGTTGCCTCTCTGTGTCTTTTTTATAAATACATTCATGGTAATTGTTCGAATGAGCTCTTTGCTTTTTGTACCTAGACTTCATGAATTTAAGCATAGTACTCGATTAGCATTGAGATCTCACCAATTGACAGTTGAACTAGCGAGATGTAGCCGTAACTTCTATGTTAACAGTTTCTTTTCTCGCACTTCTCTCTTGTGGAACTCCTGTTTAGCTCCATGATTTCCAGCCAACTTTAATCGGCATAAATTTAAATGCAATGTCAATCGCGATCTACTGTCCCCCTGATTAGTCCTTTCTCATTCTGCTCATTATTAATGTTTCTGTTCTTAATTCTTCTAAACTCTGTAGCCCGTTGTGCTTTAGTGGCTGTACTGCCTTGCATGGGTTGATACCGACTTAAAGAAAGAAAAAAAGATAGAATGAAACCGACATACTTGGATTTACCCCCAAGAAAGTGTATGACGGAGCATACATCTTCGACAGGCAGAGAAGTGACACAACCAGTTTCATCAAACCAAGACACACACAAAAAGGTCGCAACGAAATCATAGTCTTTCTTAGTTTCGTTGAATATCGTTTCACTGGAAGAATTTTTGGAAAGCCTTCCAGTGAAGTCATATTCAACGAAGGTAAAAAAGACTATGATCAAATATCGATCAGAATCAGATAGAATAAGATAAAGAACAAACGTTTATCAATCATGTTTCACTTTTATTAAAATTTCATCAGAGAATGAGATATGGAGAAAAAGAAGAAAGACATTCTGGTATTTTTACTTTTGTGTTGTTTGATTTTCATTGGTTTAAAAGTCATTTGATCTACCAAAATTAAAACATTACACGTACTGATAAAATATTTTCTATATTTATCAATTTATTATTTCTCATAGAGAGAATAAACCCTATTTCCAACATAATTACATACTCACATACATACCATATTAAAACATGCGTAAGTTTTAATGTATATTCGATAACAGACAATATTGTAAACGTGCCAAAAAGATTCCACAATACAAAACACCGTTGAAATCAAATGTCTGTTGGTTAGAAATTAACATCACTATCTGAAATAAAACTAAAACCCTATTTTTCTCGAGCCTACTTTAGTGGAAATTTTCTTATAAACGCCACCGGATTTTGACTTTCAGAGAGCAGATATGAAACTATCTTCCAAAGAAGATGTGGCTACATAGTTTGTCTTTTTTTTTTCCTTTCACCGAACGCGTAATGAAAAAAACCTGTGTCAGTGACTTCAAACGAATCATCTCCAACGACAAATGTTCGGACGGTCAGTGAATCTTCGTTAACAATCAAAGGGTTTTCTAAATCCCAGATTTTTCTGTGGATCACCTACCAGAAGATTTTAACACAACTAAAGACTATTTTTATTCCTTTTTGGCTTTTTTGAATTCATGTACATATGTTTGTAAATACAGGTGATTTATTTAACAGACATACTCACGTTTTCTTTATTTTTATTTTATTATAGTTTGGAATTCGGACGCTCGGATTTTTTAATATAAAAAAAAAACCTAGACGACAGAATTTCTTATATACTCCCTCAACAATTTTTATTCTTTTAAAGAACTAATTTTTAGAATTTTAATAAAAATCCAAAAGTATAAAGTTGGAGTTATGCATTCTCTTTCTCTTATAGGATATAAAATTCTATAGTTTACAACCAATAGGTGAAGCATAAATAAGTAAGAAACGCCCAGACATAAATAGGATCAGAATCACTAAAACAAAAATTTTTGTCCAAATCAGTAAAAAAAAAAACAAAAACAAAAACAAAAAAACAAAACAAATAGGATCAAACATAAAGTAAGTGGTTTCTGGAATTTGATTGGACAGTACAGTCACGTGCTATGTTTCCGACTACGTCCGTACGTTTGAACTCCAGAGGAGCTAGTCGCTGGGTGCTATCCCACGTAAACCGAAAACCTTTCGTTTGGAGCCAATTACGTGATCAGGATAACTATATATACACCGATTTCGGGGGCAATAAAAACACACACAGCAAAAATCCGGTCAACAGCTGGACATGAATCACCCGTCGGTGACGGACGGTTGGATCTGTAAACACACGACCAGAATTCTCTCGTTACCATGACAACACTTCAGTCAGCGACGACTACACACCATTCAAAGGAATATTCACACAACTCAAAGAAACATCCATAGCCATAGAAAAAAGTAAAAGTATCTGTATGTCCATTTCCTTTTGGAACCACCGTAATCAAATTTCACGCATTAGCACTCACACCACAACGTTTCTACTAATGTACTTTATCCACATACACGCACATTCGGTCAGCAGCCACGCATACACCCCGTTAAAATGTGCTTCAGACACACGCACATATATACACACTTTATATTGATCAAGGCATATGGCTTTACGAACTACCCTTTAACAAATGGAAAACTTTGTCGAACATTTGAACTTTTGAACGACCAGTACAAGCACAATGTTTACCATGTAAAAACAAATGTTAATATGTACATAAATATATGATTCTTTCAATCTGGTTTTGCTTTTGCCTATGTAAAAATATCATTTCTTCGCGTTATGTTGTATTTGTGGACACGACACTCGGATTTTAATTTTTCACTATTAATCCGGATATACTGACCCTACACTCTCGAGAATTGACAAGAGGATTAACAACTAATTATTTATCAAATTGCTTATTTACATGAATAATTTCATAGTGACCAGTTTATAAAAATACGGGAACCAACAATAATTCAATATTTATTATTTACCATATTATAAAATAATTAGGGTACCCATACCATCAAAATTGATGCAAGAAGGAATGTATTATAAGTAATATCTATTATATTGTAAGTAATTTTTGTTTAATTCATCTATAACTTTGTAATTTAAAATAGTTCATTGTTAACATTAATCATTGAACAGTGTACAATTTATAAACTCCTCAGGAAAGATATCCGTATTTTATCCTCATAAATATTACATATTTAAAATCAATTTTTTTTTACTGCAAAAGTTGTGAAAGCACAATAACGTAAAGCTGTCCACTCTTCTACTCGGGTTTTTTGTTAAATGTCAAAATTCTGAGTGTCGAGATTCGATACAATTTAGTTCTTAATGTGAACAGTGTCGTACTAGAGAGCGGTTCTCTGTAGTTCACCGCACCCTCCCTCGCCAACTCGTGCAAAGAGAGAGGGAAAGAAGTGGACGATTTGTAGTTTATCAGCGTTAACTTTTTGCGTGTGGACGTGAATGTGGTCTTTTGCAAACTGCCCTCAATTGTTAGACGCAAAACATATATATATATATATATATATATATATATATATATATATATATATATATGGTACCCGGCGTTGCCCGGCGTTGCCCGGGTGTACATGGCTGCAATTGTATAACCTCACCCACTCCTGTCTAGATATATCTGCCCGCGTTCCCGTTTGCATGCAACATCCATTGATATACTAAGCTACTCCCCCATATCTATTTTTTTACGGTATATCGTTCGCAATCGTTTGAGTGTTCTTAATAAAGGAATTCCATTGATAAAACCTTCATGTGTGGTTGTTACGCGGGGTTAAATTGTTTCAATGTTTTAGATATTCAGGAAATTTCCTATGGCTGTAATAACTTTCAAATAGTATGGTATTGTTCGCTAATCTAATAATAAAAAAAAGCTTGATTCAACTGCAAGTGCAAATGCATGGACGCCCCTCTTTCTTCGCACATTTACTGTGAGTCTGGGGTTAATAAGAGATTCTTCGGGAATTTTTCCTTTTTAACGCTTCAATAATCCTTCTCAAACAATCTTTGCATCAAAAGTTGTTCGAATGTCAATTTAGGATGAAATCATATAAAGAAACTATTGGCTAAATAGCAAAAGCCGATTTTGGGCCTAGTTTGTCGCAGATTTCGTCTACTTAACTGAAATTAATCTAAACCAAACATTACCGCAAGACAATTTGTGCGTCATATGTAATTTACATGGCAAACTTGGAAAGCATCGGATGAAAAACCAAGGAGTTATTGCCGAAAAACAGGATTTTTTAACAGTTTTTCGTTAAACGCGGGGAAGCAAGCTGGACTAAAACCACACTTCTTATTTCTTCAATTATGGTAATATTTTGTGATATGTTTGAAGAAAATCGGATAAAAAATAAGGAAGTTATTCAAGTGTTTATTTTAAGTAGTACGAAAACCCCCATTTTTAACAGTTTTTTGCAATTTTTGTGTGAAGCCAATGTCGCAGGAAAACTATGAAGCACTCTACATAAACCTCGTAACATGAGCTGATGTTTTGCATCAAGTGCAAAGAACATCAGCTCATCCAGTAAAATTTTTGTTCGTGTGTAACTTTGCATTGGTTTTTGCAAAAAATCGTACCCACCTTCAGTTTTATCGATTTTTCTCCCAAACATTGGGGATCTGGAGATTGAAAAGTGGGTCTTGACCTATCTTGGTAAATTTGCAACGTGGGTGTACAATTTCATCGAAATCAGTCAAGAAATGCGGACGGGCATAAATAGAAAATATGTATAGTAATTAAATCCTATATATTTTTTCAACCAATAAAATCCCATCAGAAGGTTTGTTAAGTAAACAATAATTACTTGGGCAAATACTGCCAAAACATGTGCAGATATAGTTGTAGACCTACCACGTGTTATTTATGGACCATTTAGAAAATAACAATAACTCCCTTCACCAGTCCCGCAAATTCGAGAAAAAGATTATTTTCTAACCAATGAAAACCTTGTATTCAAAAAGTTCACACCTCTAAGTGCAATTATATTTTGAATCCCCTCAGAGATATAAAAATAGAAGCATACTGCTTAACGATGTTCACAAGAATTTCGGAGGCCAGTTTGCTCCACACGTGCGTACATACACACGCACACAACAGCAGCCACCGACTAAGAACTTGGCCACGCACAAAATAAAAGGGATTAACCAGCAAACGCCTACGAACTCACAAAAACATTAGGTTGGCCGTCATAAAATAAGTCTCTTCACATATTTCTCATTACATTAAGAACGATTAATCTCTATCTATAAAAGGCAGGATGTGTGTGTGTGTGTGTGTGTGTGTGTGTGTGTGTGTGTGTGTGTGTGTGTGTGTGTGTGTGTGTGTGACGAATGCACGGCCGCAATTTTCGACGGATTTGCACCAAAATTTGCATGCACATGCTCCAAGTTAGCGGGAAGGCCACTTTGCATTTCCCAACTCCCATCGATAGTGGAAATAATCGATTTTTTCATGCTTTTATTTTTTCATGTTGTTTGTGGACATTTCCTACTGGCCAGAGTGAGAGCCAATAGCTGGCTGCCACGAATAGGCAGAAAGATTCTATTGGCCAGCGTGAGAGCCAACAGCTGACTGACACGTATGCTAACATGCAAAAAAAAAATCGATAGCTGCATTCGTCACAAATGGGAAAAATTTAAATCTGGATGGCACTTTACTCCAATTGGCTCATTCACTTGCTTAAACTCAACGTTGATTCTGATTCCGCAGAACTGGGTTGGGTGTGAAAAAGTATTTGTTGTTAACATTCTTTTTTCGTTTGGTTTTTCTAGTTACGAGTCCTTTTTTAAAGCTGATCGTTTTGTGTTCATTTTGTTTAGTTCTTTTTTCGTAACAGATTTAATTTTTAGTATAGAGCTTAGAAAAAATTCACAGTGTGAGATAGGCAAGAAGTAAGGCATGTAGCAAGACCAGCACGGCAAAGGGAACTCCTTTAAAGGCAAGGAAGGGCAAAAATATTTTCAAGTCAAGTGATAGCGATTGCTGTATGAGTCGTACGATTTTTGAATCAAGCACGGGCAACGCCGGGCCATGCTGCTAGTTACTTGATAAAACAAACTTCACTGCGAGAAAAATTGAACATTTTATTTTTATTGTATATCTCTGAAAAGAATATATAAATGTTATTTCAACTGATGTTCTGCTTCTCTTTTTCCTTCAGAAAATAATCATTTTTACGTTTCGTTTAAAAGATGTGCTGTTGTTGCTAAATGTTTGGAATCCCGACACTCCCCGACAAAAAACTGTGTAGACGGATCTCAACAAATGTCTGAACTATAGAACAAGGGAAAATTACAACGACTTGTAGAAGACTATTAATTCATATGGCCTCTCAATTTATATTTAACGCAGAATACCACAAAATATGAAACAACAAGAATAAACACAAAACAGTTTTGCAATAACAAAAATATTTATAATTGTATAATGATGTACAAGCATAGGGGTTACTATTTTTGTTGGTGTTATGTCCCTGTTGCAGATTGGCGAATGTATTTTGTGTATCAGAAGGTTAGGTTATCAGAAGGCTTCGGAATGTAGGTGTTCACAAGACATTCATCCATAACAAATATAAAAATAAGAACATTGAAGGTAAAATCATTCAGGAGGAATCAAAAATAACGACAACGTGATTAAAGGTTTAACAAATAACATTCATTTTATATCAATTGAACAACATACACAATCAAGATAGATATTGCTGATCAAGTGCGACAAATTGTAATAAAATATTTTAGAAGGATTATGCTGAGTTTCAATGTGCGTAGGCTTGTGATTAGGATTTGTGTAGGAAATTAAACAAGATGTTTTATCGTATTACAAAATGTCTTTTGTGGGAGTTCAGTCATTAGTGTGTATGTGTGCGTTTGTTAAAGTTACTGTTCAAAGTTTGTAAGAGTTGTGTACCTTTATCTGTTGTCTTGATGTTGGATTGAGATTTACAAATACTGTTTGGTAGTGGGTCAATTCACTTTCTTTAGTATATTGTAAGTAATGTTCCTGAGAGAGCGAAGTGCTGTTTGTCGAGTCAGAAGAATTAGTGCGCGAAAAGTGTAGATAGGTCAAAGTTTTGGCTAGCGTGTATTTGTTTAGCATCTTTCCAGGGTTGAAGTTATGACTATTTGAATCGAATCGAAACGCTTCTATTTATTGAGTTTGTGGTCTCGGAATAGGCTCCAAAGCGTTGAGCGGAAAAGGTATTTTTGCTCAAACTTGCTACAGTTTTAAGGTCTCAGCCAATGAAAAACCTAGTTTGCTGAAACTAAGATGCTGATTGGTTAAGAGGTGATTATGCGTGAAAAATGCATTATCCCGGAGCGGTGAAAGGTAGGTATGGAATATTTTATCATCCCTTTGACTGAATGAAAGTTTTTACTAATGAAATATTTTTATCCGAGCTCACAAAAGTTGAATGAACTTGCCGCTCAAGATGTTTACTGTGAGATAGTTGAAAGAATTATAAAGCTGAGAAAATGCTGAATAAACTTTTAGCTTTAGAAAAATTGAATGTTCCGTAATGTTTGTAATTAAATTTCCATTGCTTGCAGTTGAATATTCGTAGTTTGAAATGAAATTTGAAAAGTTTCGTATGCTTGTAATATAGTTTGGAAAATTTCGTACATACGTGTATGTGTGCGCGTGTGAATATATTTTCATAGCGTTTGACCGCACATGGTCAAGACGTGAACCTTTTTTTACAAGTACATTTTGTAGCGAGAGAAATCAAGGAAGAAGGAGAGAGAGAGAACGAACTCGCGTCTGATATTTATAATCAACGTAATCACGTGACAGGATCGAAAAAGGCATTGATAGATTTGGGCGGAATTATTTTTTGTCAGGTCAAGAACTAGGTCGATGTTATTAGGACATGATTTAAATATTAAGTGACCAATCAGAAGTTGAGATTTCCTGAAAATATGTCTGAAGCTTGATCCACTTTTTGCACAGATATCGGCATTGATATTCAGGCATGATTTAAATATTAAGTGACCAATCAAAAGCTGAGGTTTTCTGAAAATATGTATGAAACTGGGTAAGCTCTGTGATCCAATTTTTGCTCAGATTTGTACAAAATTCAACATTGATAAGAAAGTGGTAGCGGGATGCTAAAAACTAATCTGAGATATAAAATAATCCAAGTAAATGTATGCTATGGGAC
Source organism: Acanthosepion pharaonis (assembly GCA_903632075.3). Lineage (NCBI taxonomy): Eukaryota > Metazoa > Mollusca > Cephalopoda > Sepiida > Sepiidae > Acanthosepion > Acanthosepion pharaonis. Next base: position 4,250,476 of record CAHIKZ030005521.1, on the reverse strand, counting down.
CTTACCCATAATAACATAATGGACTATTCCATACGTAATAAATACTTCGCCTCAAGAGAAAGCAGAGAGTTCAGTCTGAAGTCTGGAGTGAGGTCCGGCAGGAGTCTGTCAGTCAGAGCGTGTCAGTCAGTCTAGTCAGAGGCAGTCCGAAACAGAGTCGCGTTCAGACAATTACTACTAAACCTGATTGTTCGTACTAACACTTTCTACCTCTCTATATATTCCTGTTTGTAATATATCTGTGTTGTTCCATATACGTGTTCGAGTTCTTCTTTATTGGTTCTACCTTAGACTATCACCGTGGTACAAAGAACCGGACCATAACAATGTATAATGTAGGTATCCCCACGGAATTTTTATTAAAAAAATGCCTGTAAAATACATTTTAAATTACTTCTTTTTTTTTTTTTTTACTTAAAAGTCATTTCTAGTTGAAAGATAGTCAAAAGCTCATCCGTGTGAAAAGAAAAAATAATTTCCGGGTTTAAATAAACTTCTGGGATATTTTTAAAGCATTAGTACTTTTTTATGACTCATTGACTCAATGCACCGCCATAGTGTAAGAAAAATGTAAACAAATTTAAAATTCTCTTTAAAATTCAATATTGGTCCTAGAGATTTATTTCGATGTCTCTTAGTAAATTTAAGGTTTAATCAACAGTTGAGATTTCCTGAAAATATGTCTGAAGCTTGATCCACTTTTTGCACAGATATCGGCATTTCTAAAAGTATTGCTTACCCTTACCCTTATTTTACTTAAAGCATAATGAAAATAACGTTTTATTTACGCATGTTAGCCTATGTGGCCAAAGGACATGGTGGAAAGACAGTCACCGTCCCAAAAGTCACCGTCCGAAAAAGCGCGGGAAAAAGTAAAAATGAAACCCAAAGAAGTACGGAAGACCAGCAGTGCGATAATCAAGAATTTGTTATTTATGTTTTAAGCTTAATTTTCTGTAACCTAATGTAACCAATAGTTTAACCAATAGTTTAAGAATATATATTTTTTATTTTATACGCTTTTATTCAACTTAGTAAAATTAATAATTTTATTTTTTATACTCACTGAACGGTAGATATGAAATTAGATTAATATCTTGATACTCCTTCGATATTGAATAGTAGTTCGTCAATGCAAGATATTAGAATTATTTCATTTTTGTACATCCATACCAAAAAAAAATAATAATCTAACAATCGCTAAAAGGAAAATAAAATAAAAGAAAGTTCTTTTAAAAAATGTTCAAACTTGAAAATAACATTAAACTTTACATTTTAAATCTTCAAACTTTTGTGACGAACAGCAACGGGATTAATTTCAAAATTGCACTGAAGAATTACAAATGTGGCGGTCTTCACCTCATTAATTTAACTTAGATTAGAAAACCAAACTGAGGTGAAGAAAGGATAAGCAAAAACCATCATTACACATAAAATATGTATTTAACAAACAAGGATGTGAAAGATGACATGCATTGAGTAAAACAAGAGTTGTCTCTCTTTAACTATTATTTCTATTTCAAAGTTCACTGAAAAAAAGAAAGTTTGTGATAGTTTCTGGTAATAAATGTTTTCAACAGTTTTGCTGTGCAAGGAAAATATTATGCAAGTATAAGGAATATTCAGTATGTGGGTGGTGGTGTGAGTGAGAAGATTGGCGCATGGTTTCAACTATCGTGGATTCGTTTGTCAGCTGAAATCTCACTAATTATCTGAGAATATTTCTTGCTTATATAAGTGATCATCGGCTCCGAATCGCTGCGCGGGAAGAATTGTTCTTCACGTGCAGACAATCTGATTGGTTGGCACTGACCAATCAGCGAGCGAGTTTTGGGGAGACTCAAAAAAGCTTCTGGGATTCGTTTCTCCCAAAAGGGCACAAAATTGACTACATAAATATAGAGCGATTACAAAATTGTCGCTTGCTGCGATTTGTAAATTGTTTATTACAAAGTAGTGTTGATTTATTATCCAATGAATGCTTGTCGTTGCATGATTTGTATTTGTGTAAGTATGTATGTATGTGTGTGATGTAGATCGTCACACAAATAATTTTTGAAAAAATAAATATTAAGTTTAAAGATTTTTTTTCTGCCAAATCTGCAAGAAAATAACGTGTTTTATTAAACTGGGAAAACACCAATTCTCAAAGAAAAACATTTTGGTTCTTACCGAATTGCTTTTATCAAGATGAGGACCGAATTTTCCGTATGTTCACACTCATTGCATAATATTTTTACTGAAATAATATATTCAGTTATTTTTTTGTATAACTGTAAAACATTTGTAGGCATACCCCCGCCCAATTAAAAAGTATATACGCAGCGATATCGAAAAAAGGTGTAAAACATGCGCCAGAAATATATTCCCCCAAATTTTCTTAATAAAATACCTTATTCAGTAGAATATTCATTTATTAATGAATAAGTCCTGAAAATTTCGTTGTGGGTGTCGATTTTTTTTACTTTCATTGCGGATAAAAAGGGATCCATTTTGGATTTTGTGGTACTATAGTGGGTTATCAGTTATAGTGAAGTGTATGAGTGTGGAAACAGATAAGGTTGATTTGGTCTAGTTAGTTAAATAGCCCACCATAAGAGGGGTATAAAGCAAGAAAATCAAATTGTAAAGTGAAGCAACAAATTTACATACATATAAATCAATTATGTTCCTTACAAATAAAATTAATGTATTTTGGTTGATACAAAGTCGTCAAAATGTTCGTAGTAGTCCTTGCAAGAATGAATTTATGTGTACGTAGGCAGGAACGTATGTGTGGATGTATGTATGTATGAGCGTTATCGAAGGGTAGGAATGTCTTTGAAGTAATCGCTCAGTCTTAAAATGTTCCGTTCCTTTATCAAGTATAAAAGAGGTGAGGGAGACAGGTTGAGATGATAATAACGCTCGCTTGACGTTGTCAAGGGACTTATTAATACGGTCGTCTCCTCCTCTCTGGTAACAAGCGAACTTGCCCGTCTTTTATTTTGTTTGTGGGGCTTGAAAAGTTCATTTGGGAATTCACTCCCGCATATGATTCGGACCTTTCCATTGGACGACAAGCAAATTTCGCGTTGGCTCGCGAAAAGGTCCGTAAAAGAATTTGTTTCTGAGAATTGAAGATTATTTGAATTCTGTTTTTAAATGTATCCTAGTTTGCTATTGGCCGAAAAACATTTCGCATCAAAGTGTGAAATTTCACGAGTTTTGTTTTGGATTCGCTTTTGCGTGTGTGTTAAGCAAAGTTTGTAAATTCGAGTCTTTTTAATTTCTAACAAAGTCAATGAGTCAGTGCTTAGCATTTAAATTTTAACTCTAGATCCTCTTTTATTCACTACAGTACCAAGCATAATGTCTGGAAAGGACATTTTTTTCAAAATTTATAATTACAGTAACTCATTGTTATATATTTATTTTAGTTTTCTTGTTCTATAGTTCACTGTTATTTTGCTAAATTTATGAATGAAAAACTTGTTTTCATAGTTATTTCTTAATTGCAATGGAGTTGTGTTGTGCAGTGTGTGATAGCTACGATTTGTTTCGTCGACCCTAAGGTAGCAACGCCTTTAGCACGAATAAACACAAACATGGATTTATATAACAAACGATGAACAAATATTTATTATGCGGAACATTTGTGTCAGAGCAATTATTTTGTTGTGGGAACGGCAAGCACCGGTTATAAATCATGCGTGTAAGCCTTTAGGGAACGTATTTGGTTTTATTATGCGAAGCTCGTACTTACAAATCTATTTATTTATCAGCGGGACGTCTATCAATGCGGTTGCTTCTCTTCTGTTGCAATACCGCCTTCATCTATGAGGAAATGGGGAAGGTGGGAATGTTGAAAATTGCACTCTTTGTAGATAATATTTAAAATAAAACAAAATTAATAAATAAGTGATTAGTTATCTCCCTTGGACCTTAGACATTTGTTTTTCAAGTTGCAAAGGGCACATGGACCTTTTTTGTTAATCTTCCCTCCTTTTTTCTTCAGTTGTTATAAGAGAGCCATACTGAATAAATAGATTAATTACCGTGTTCTAAAACCATAAAGATGTTTTGTTTGTTGTATGAATGTTTTGCTTGTATGAATGTTTTGCTTCTTGTATGAATGTTGTTTGTTCTGTCACCACTAAAAGTTAAGGTAGGACGTTTTTCATTCATTCATTCGTTCTATTATAATGTGGTGTTCCCACTGACTATTTTTTTCAACAACAAAAAACCCCCCAAAAAACAAAGGTTGATTAAGGTTAGTCTCAGTGGCTACCGAGTGTAGTCCTGAGTTGCGAAACAGTGCCAGTTTCCTGTGCATGTCTTTGCGACCCCCTGGCTCTTCCAAGGGGTCGATTAACAATCCTGAGGGTTGTTACTCAGGTCCTCGCTTGTAGTGATATATTGACAATTAAATTGGTGAAGAAATAGAGTCTTTTAGTAATCCTCATTTCAATTTCAAACATTTTCTTGAATTTCATTGGTTGTTAAATATAAAATAAGCTTCGAGAAATTTCCATAACAAAACGATCAAAATTTGTGCAAAAATAGGCTCAACCGACGTAAAAAAATCTTTCTCAATTTCATCCCTAATTTAAATGTTTCAAAATATCCTATTAGCTAAAAAATAATTTTAAAAAATACAACATTCGTCTACGCATTTCTCAGAAAAACTCGCAACAGTTACCAAGCCCCGTTTAACAGATTTGGTTGTTAAAAAATCTATACATAGAAATAGCAAACGAATTTTCGTCGCATTTGAGACTCACACACGCGAAAGATACACACAGGAATGATGTGTCAAATAGCCGCCAAAGAAACAAACTTCCTTTATGAGAGATTAGAAAAATTTACACAACAAACTTTTTCACTCAATATCTTTCATAGAAAAAACTTTTGTCTAAGTTAAATTCAACCTTTTTTAATCAAAGGCAAACGACTTTCTAGACATTGAACATTTCCGAAACAACAAAGAACTTTTTCTCTTAAATATACTTTTGCACACATCATTACAAACAAAGAAATTTTAAATTGTGTATATAAAATTTAATTTGTTGTTTCAAACATGTATTTTTTGTCGTGATTGAATATCGTTACCATTTGGCCATTTCTTATAATTTATGTTTGTGGATATTGCATATTTTATTTACAGCACAATCTTAAATATTCACGCAGCCTTCCTAGTTCCACTACAGTCTCATTATGGGCAAATAGTTAACCCTTAAAATGGAGTCAAAACTCTATGAAAGTGTAAAAATATGTTTTTATAGTAAAAATTATTACCCGCAATACATTTTTAAAAGAAGAAAATATTACCAACAATACATTTTTAAAAGAAGAAAATATTACCAACAATACATTTTTAAAAGAAGAAAATATTACCAACAATACATTTTTGGAAAAACTAAAATATTACCAGCAATACATTTGGCTCTCGACAAAAACCCTCTTTGCAAAAATACGTCAATGAAACCTGACCTACAAACTGATTTAATACATATGTTTTTCATACAAACCTATCCGAAAAATCTTGTCGGCATTAAATACTCCATTGAGGTTGATATGACGCAAAACAAAATAAACCAAACAAAATTATCGGTATGAATGTCTTGTTAGAAGGAGTGAACCAACCGGGTGACTATTCTCCAATTGGAAAGAAAAGGAGAGTTAAAGTTCTGGTTCGGGTGTAGCAAGTCAACAATGCAAGATGAAGGGTCTTGGTAACAAAGAGCAGATCAGCTCATTCAAGTATCCATGTAATTCAAGGAAGAAAGAATGCAGGAAAGAATTTAGAATGGGAAATAGCAAAGGATAAATAAGGCAGGTCAAAGGTAACAAAGGTAGACGAGCGTGTTCTGTGACTGGATAATTCCCACGAAGAACTAGAGCAATAATCTTCAGAGTAAATTTCGTGTTATGTGAACTTGAACCTCTACGGAGATAATCCTTCCTTCTTTCTCGTCCTGAAAATTCCTGAATCTGCCGCAGCTGAAGAAAGAAGGCAAGTCTTATATACAACGAGAGGGGGACCTGCGCACATCTACTTCCGGTAAAAAATGGCATAAATTCCGGACACGCGCAGGTCCCGCTTTCGTTGCTTTGAATTAACCCGCCGTCACTCCGAGAGCAGCCGACGTCGTCCACGTAAGTAGAGGGCCCACCTTCAAATATTTTTTCCATAATCTGTTTAAATGCTGATTATCCTCTGCTTATAGCTGTAGAGATAGGCTCAACTTTAACACAATTTTAGATTCTCGATCTTGATTGGCCAGCGTTGAATCCCTACTTCTGATTTTTTTTATCCCACTGAAACTACATCCGCACATTGTTTACATTACGACGTCTAGGTTAAATGATGATTTAATCCTGGCTACACTCGACCATGCGCGGGAAAATATCTTTCAGATTTTTGGAGGTGCTACAGGGTCACATATTTTTATCATCTGGTAAATATAAAAGCAGGGCCGGATTAAGACCTATAGAGGCCCCAAGCAATTAAAAGATTTTGGTGCCCCATACATCTGCGAGTAAAGTATGCTAGCATGGAGACATCAGCCGGGAAAAGTAAATCATGGAAATACCAGCTGGAAATAAATACAGAAGGAACCAAAAGCGCATATGACTGTAGCGGACCTGTGTGGGTTTGAGTGTTGTTGCATTAGAAACACGTTCTGTTTATTCCTGCTAGAAGAAGGTCCAACAACAAAAAAATGGTAAATTCTAGTTTAGTCCAACCGAAGATGAAAAGAAAACCAACAAGACAGATATATATGTCAACAAATATATGTATTAAACAACAAATTTACAAGTGGCAAGAACATTAACATTTGTGTTTGCGTGTGAATGTAAAGAGTTTGTATTTTGGTAAATGTTCGTACGTATGTGTGTGTGTATCATGTTCACGGCGTCTCCCACAAAATGGGAAGACGCTTATCTTTTGTGAGAGCTTACATTGTAGTCGCTGAAATGAAGGAAAAAGATAACGAGTAAGAAGTCGCCCAGTATTTATAGTGTAGGGAGAGAGACCCCTAGTGACAATTAGAAAATTAAGGAGGAAGTAACCCCGACATGACCATCGAGAGAGGCTAATCATCAGTTTCAACCCAGAACATATTAGGAATCACAACCAGAAAGAATCAATCTCAGCCACTGTCAACAGGACTGTGAGCAGAATTGGTCGCGTAATCAACAAACTAGCACGTTACAGAATCACTTAAGCATATGGTCGGAATAATGCCAAACAAACATGAGGGTAGTTTACCCCTGTGATTGTTCACAAAAATGAAATCCCATGTCGTTAATTAGTAATACTAATTTATTCAAGAGGGGAGATGTGATACATTGAGTAAATACAAACTTCATTATCTCCCTTAGCCCATTCCTTTATTAACCAATCGCAGTAAAGAGACAACATTAGTCAGTTGTCTCCTCGTTCATAATGACGCCCGTCAGATTAAAATGTTAATCGTGTTCGACTTGTTTCGTTATGTGTACAATAACGTCGTAACAATTTCTGTAGTACCCCTCCCCTTGATGTCCTAAGCACGTGCTTATTTTGCTAAATGTTTAATCCAGCCCTGTATAAAGTTATTATTGAAAATAAACAATCTAATAAATAAAGTGCGTATAATCTTTTTGTTGTCAATTTTCAAGAAAAGAGAAAACGTACAAATCTAGTTACATATGTTTGAATTTTATTAAAATTCTGAAAAGAGGTTTTAAAATAACAAAAATTCCCGAGGAAGTACATTACAGTAATGGTGATATTGTCGGAGTTAGCTCCTCCTCAGCTCCTTAACCCTTCACCAGGGGTCTCTCTCCCCTGGCTATAAATACTGGCTGACCCTTCGCCTCTTCCTCTTTTTTCCTCAGGCGTTCAGCCTTATACTACCTCGCAGATGTGAGCTCTCACAGATACAGCGTTTCCCAAATTCTGGGAACACGCTAAGAACAATACACGTACGTACAAACACTCACCACAACACACACACACAATATTCACCACATGCACTCAATGTAACTGTCCATGTAACTTGTAACTTGTACTTGTTGTTAATACATATATTTGTTTACATATATTTATCGGTCATCTGTGTTTTCTTTGGATGTAATTAAAGTCCAACTTTCTCATGTAGTTGGACCGGCTAGCAGGAAATTTTAACTCGCGTGTGTTCTTCTACAATACATACTCATCACCGCCACGGTCCGCTACAGTATCAAGAGAAAAGCTGTACTTTTAACACCTATTTTTTGGCTACATTTGTTAAGTATTGTCCTGTAATATGATGTTTTTGAGGTGTTTTATCAAATAAATATGTAGAGAACCGTGTGTGTTTGTGTGTTGTATTAGAAACATATATGTAACCCCTGGTAAAATGTTAAACGGTCCAACTACAAGAAAAATTGCCGGACTTGAATTAAGTCCAATTTAAGATGTAAAGAAGACAAACAAGACTGATATATATATATATATATATATATATATATATATATATATATATATATATATATATAAACAAATATATGTATTAAAACAAAATAATTTTACAATGGACAATAACATTTGTGTGTGTGTAAACAATGGTGTCTGTTCTTTGGTAAATGTTCATATTTTAAGTGAATGTTCGTACGTACGTGTATGTGTGTATAATGTTCATGGCGTCTCCCAAAAATGGGAAGACGCGGATCTTCTAAGAGAGCTTACATTGTAATCGCTGAAATGAGGAAAAGAAAAAGAGAACGAGGCGAGAAGTCGCCGAGTATTTATAGTATAGGGAGAATGACCCCTAGTGACAACTGGGAATGAAGGAGGAGCTAACTCCGATAAATACTCAACAGCTGATGAAAGACAAACAATTCCTTTGGTGAATTCCTTTTCGGTCCAAATTTTGAGTGGAAGATGTTCCATTATGGCTAGCTTCATACTTCGTTGTTTGCTGTTCGTGTTTGGTGGGAAGTAGCCATGTATTTGCTGACCCTTTTTTTTTTACAGCTCAAATCTCTGCTCTTCACATTTAGTAGCAAGGGAATGTGTTCGCAGTCCAGGTGTTCTGGACAGTTCGAACCCCACGTCTCACCTTGAGGAACGCTGGTGATGAAAGAGGATGAGTTCTTGATGTTGGTGGGAAGAGTCGAACTATCAATATATACTCTAGATATGCAGTGACTGGTCTGTGCTAGTCAGTCAATGTTTCTCTCCCATGTCAGACTTGGTTGACTGTGGAGTTTAATTTTTTTTCAGTCATTTCTTTTCCATCGGAGTTTATCTTTTTGTTGTTGTTGTTGTCTTTTCACCAGTTGACTGATTTTTATTTGCCATAATACTTTTATTTTGCGTTATATCATAATTTGTCCTCAATAACCCGGAAAATCCTGTATATTTCCCAAGCATAGTCTACAAAGACACAATAGCAAAGCACGCAGAAAGAATGAAACTCACTTGCAACAGCTTGCAAAACAACAATTATGACCTATTGCTCCACCTAAGTAGGCTAGGTGTGTTAGTATTGGGTTGGTGCATAATTATCAGGCGTTTTTTTTTAAACACTATTCATTATGAAAAAAGAAACATAACAATTCAACAATAACATTTTAAAATGACTATTCCGGAGCGTGTGATATCAACACGCATTTTTATAACCTTAAAATAAAATATTTTTATTAAAAGTCAACAAAACAGCAATTTTTATTAACAAATAACTCGCCTACAAAAACGCTTGATAATTTGTTGTTTAAAGATTGTATTAACCTTAAACACCCCACACCCGACAAAATTGGGAGCCGTCTTATACTCCAGATATAAAATGTGAACTTTAAATACTGTGGTTTATGGTAAGTTGTTAGCATGAGAGATGTGTGTTTCAACAAGATATTTAAAGCTCATGATTAAGAATAGTGGCATATGTGGATGGTTAGCAGGGAAAAGTCACTCAGGTTACCGTAATAGTCTACCAAAAACACAGCACCCACTCATAAGGTATTGTAGATTGTGGTAGTCAACTGACAGTGCCTCCCCAATGTTTTTCATTAGAATTTGAGTGTAAAAAAATTATATAATTACTGAATTTACTGAATAAATTCAATACAAAGCATTTTAAAATATGATTTTGGGGAGTCATCCTGCACAGCGAATATAGCCCCAAACCATTTTAACTTGAAATTTTGGGGATTGTCTTATATGCCCAGTCACCAGCGTCTACGGTAACTGATTTTTGCAAGTTTGTAAAGAGAACAGTGACATAGATTCAGGGTTAATCAGCTAATACAACATATGGATAAAAAAATAACAATCAATTCTTCTATATTCCAGTGTATACTGAAAAAATTATTTATAGATGAAAGAGGAGACTTGAAGCATCAGATACATGGTTCTATAAAAGGATACTGAGAATACAATGGATGGATGATGTAAGCAACAAGGAAGTTCTGAGGAAAATGGGAATGAAAAGGACACATATTTAGAATAAGAAGACAAAGAAATTTATGCGACACATAATGAGAAAAGAGTGCTTGGAGAATTTGACACTCACAGGACATACTGAAGGTAAGAGAGGCAGAGTGGAAATATTGAGTAATCTATCCAATGTACTTGTGTAAATGGAGAGCAGAACATGAACTGGGAGGGAGAGTAAGATGATAAACACTGCTTAGAGCTATAAAGGATAGGAAGTTGTGGAGAGAAATGATCATCATGAAGGAACAGAGCACATAAAAGAAGAATTTTAGCTGAGTGTGGTCAAGCTTAACAAATTCTGAAATTTGAGCTTTATTTCATGTTTATTTAATATTTAAAATATAAACAGAATAAGTTAAACATTTGTTATTTTACATATGTGCAAAGATCTGAGCACTGCTCCATGTTTAAAATAAGCTTAAGTTTTGAACAAATTTGAGCCATGTCATGTTTATAAGCCTCATACTAATAATAAAATCTGAGCCTTAATTCATTTTTAAAATATGCGTAAGTTTTGAACTAATTTGAGCCGTTTAATGTTTATAAGCTTCATACTAATAACAAAATCTGAGCCTTACTCCATGTTTAAAATATGCTTAAGTTTTGAATTTGAGCCATTTCATGTTTATAAGCCTCATACTAATAACAAAATCTGTGCCTTGCTCCATGTTTAAAAGATGCTTAAATTTTGAACTAATCTGAGCCTTTTCATACTTATAAGCTTCACAGTAATAAAACATCTGAGCCTCAGTTTTCCAAGTGAGGATGATTTGCCTTGCTTGTAAATCCGTATTTAAAATCCTAAATTTTACCTGTGATTGAACTTTATTGTTGCTGCTAGTGCATGTGCAACTTGCTTAGCCAGCAAGTAAAACAAAATTATATTTGGTTAATATAGAAAAAAAAATTTAATAGATTTTTTTTATTGATTTTCCTCTCAGTCATAAAGTGAAGGCATAAGAAAGGCCATAAACTTTGGAATACAAATGTACTTTTCTTTTTTGGAGGGGAGTATCTTTTTTTTCTCTTTAAATAAAGTCTTCAAATAACAGAAAATGAGAAAGAGAGAAGAAACATAATTCTGTTTGATCTGACACCAGTTACATTTTCTCGAAGCAGGTGGAACGAACTGGTCTTTATTTTTTTCGATCATATTTCAGAAAGACAAAGAGCAAACATTAGTCTATCGAGCATAATTTTCTTCCCCTGAACTGCTTCTTATTTGGCAGATGTTCAGTTGCTAAATTGTGTGACTCTTTAAATGAAAAGTTTTGGCTGAAGTTGGAAAGTTGAAAAATACAGGGTACAATGGATAAATTGTCGTCTAAATTATACATAAATGAAAATAACACTGACATCTTATTTTAACAGATAATATTTACCAAAACTACACAAAAATATCTTGAAATACTAAACAGTAAATTTATTCAATAAAATCGCCATAGGCTTCAACCAGAGCCTTCAGATGACTTTGGATTCTCCTGCATCTCTTCTAGACAGTCTCTTTGTTTAAGTTGATGATCTCTATCTATAAAAGGCAGGATGTGTGTGTGTGTGTAACGAATGCATGGCCGCAATTTTTGATGGATTTGCACCAAAATTTATAACACATGCTCCAAGTTAGCGGAAAGGCCAAGATCAACTTTGCATTTCCCAACTCCCATTGATAGTGGAAATAATCGATTTTTTCATGCATCTATGGCAGTTTTCATGTAGTTTGTGGACATTCCCTACTGGCCAGAGTGAGAGCCTATAGCTGGCTGCCACAAATAGGCAGGAAGATTTTATTGGCCAGCGTGAGATCCAACAGCTGACTGACATGAATGTTAACTAGCATGCAAAAAAATTGATAGCTGTATTCGTCACAAGTGGGAAAAATTTAAATCTGCATGGCACTTTACTCCAATTGGCTCATTGAGTTGCTTAAACTCAACGTTGATTCTGATTCCACAGAACTGGATTGGGTGTGAAAAAGTTGTTGTTAACATTCTTTTTTCATTCGGTTTTTCCAGTTACGAGTCCTTTTTTAAAGCTGATCGTTTTGTGTTCATTTTGTTTAGTTCTTTTTTCATAACAGATTTAATGTTTCGTATATAGCTTAGAAAAAATTCGCAGTGTGAGATAGGCAAGAAGTAAGGCATGTGGCAACATCAGCACGGAAAAGGGCACTCCTTTAAAGGCAAGGAAGGGCAAAAATATTTTAAGTTAAGTGATAGCGATTGCTGTATGAGTCGTACGATTTTTGAATCAAGCACGGGCAATGCCGAGCCATGCTGCTAGTTGCTGACATAATCCTTGCCTTCAGTTCATCTTTGGTGTTACAAGGAGTTTTGTTGGTCTCTCACTCAACTGCACCCCACAATAATCAAGGGGGTTGAGTCTGGGAAGTTAGATGGACAGATGTAAGGGGTGATGTCGTAGAAATTGTCTGACAGCCATGACTGGGTTCTCTCGCTTATGTGGCATGGTGCAAAGTCCTATTGTCAGACATAGGGTCTTCCAGCAACCAATTTCTTGATACAGGGTAGCACTACCTCTTCAAGGCACTGGATATAGATCTCTGTGTTGAGTCTGAGGCCCTGTGGGAAGATGAATGGAGGTATAACATCAATATCACTAGTGGTCACACTAAACACCTTCATAATCACCATTAGACTCATCCAACTCTTTTCAAATCCTCAGATTGACACACAAACACTCTGAAATATTCATATTGGAGCTACTGGCATGAATGCCAAAAAGTACTGAATGTCATTTCAAAATTTATGGCGGAGTGAATTACGTCATAGTGCTCTTTTTCTCACAGATGGTGCCCAACTGACCCTTCTATACTGTGCAGTCAACAGAATCAAAAACAAATAATGTGCATGTGCAAAATTAAAAATATAATATGGCACCCATTTACCCATCACACCCTGTAGTTTTCACAACCTTTTAACTGCAATCAAAAAAAATTTCTAATCAAAATTTAACATCTATTTTTACCTCATTAGCTGATGGATAATGGCCACATCACTTTGAAACATCAGTTCTTGTTTGATCACTGAAGTTAAGCAATATCGAGCCCGATCAATACCTAGATGGATGACCACTTGGGAATACCAGATTCTATAACCTTGGATGTGAAGGTGGTATAATGAATAATTGCTTGGAATTGTTAATCAGAGAGACGAGTACCAATTTTCGTTGGGTTTGTTATATTCACTTACACGCAAATACCCTTGGAAAAGGTATGAATTCACCTGTTCTCTACCTTGCTATGGTATTAGTAAGACTTGCATTATTAAAAACTATTATTATCTTAAAAAACATAAACTGTGTACAAAATATTTAGATTCTGGCATAGAGGTTGATATGCCACTAAACAAAACCAACCAACCTACCAAAAATCATTTACTGATGATTAAGGTAATGGTAAAACTAACCATTTCCTTACAGGAAACATTTGGTTTACATTGACTGAACAATTAATATTATTGTCAGTTGAAGTTTATAAAATCTTTCTCTTGAAACAGTTTTTCAAAAAATTGGTAATGTTTATATTAACCGTTTTCCATACATATAAACATCTGAGCATTCAATAAACGAGCAGCCAGTACTATTTACAGTTGAAATTTATAAAATGTTTCTCTTAAATCACTTTTTTAGGAAAATGGTTTTCTCAAGTTCAGTAGCTTTTATCTCTCCTTCTTGTACTGATGAGGGTTTCCTTTCAAATCTTCCATTTGATGTGGTGTGGAATCTTGATTATGTAATTATTTTCTCTTTAAATAATATTTGCTATCCATTTTAGTTGTTGCTGGTGTTGGTAGTCCTCAAGTGATGTGGTTTCTGTTATTTGGTACAGTTCTTTGTTTGTTATTCTACAGTGCCAGGCCACAATGTTCAAAGAAAGATGATCTTTGCCAAGACCCTCAGGCTTTACTCACTCAAAGCCTTTTTTATTAACAGTTTAAATATTTCTGAACGGGTTTGGTGCTTTGTATGACATCCATATGAAAGTCTCAATCTGATGAGGCTATTTAAGTTTTCAGGTTGATGTTTTAGTTTCATAGCAGTGTTCGGCAAAACTATCTCTAGTGCAATTTATTTTATATTTAATTACTTTTTCTCCTATACTTAATTTGTTATTGCCGATCCATATGCTGATGTATCTGAAGTATTTAATAATTCCTGTATTTTTATGATGAATTCAGGGTAGGTGCCACCATTGCTTTCATTCCAATTCCAAATCATAGTTTCTGATTTGGAAAGGTTTATCTTGAGTGCCATTTATTGAAACACTTGATAGAGGATGCTGATTTTCTGTTCAAGATGATTCTTTTCCTGACTATGATATATCTGACATAAGAATGATCTTGAACAGAAAATCAGCATTTTCTGTCAAGTATGTTGCTGTTTCTTTCTGTGGTAGACTGGTTGCTAATCAAAACTATAGTACTCAGTCTGTCCTGCTATTCAAAGCATATCTGGGAGGCAAGGAACTGGATTCATACTGTTCCCTATGGTATTTGTGTGTAAGTCAATGTAACAAACTCAAATTGAATTTGAATTTGACTCTCTGATTTCTAATTCCAAGCCAATATCCATGACACCACAATGCACAGGTTTCCCAAATCCCCTAACAATGCTCTTTCTAGAATTGATAAGAGTTTCCTTCTAAACCTTTTGTATTTGTGTTATGATGTTGATTTGGGGTTAGTAGAGACAAACGCCAAATAACACGTAACAATAAAAAGGGTTTTAATAGGTTGGTAAAAAGGTACAGAAATCGTCTGAGTAGTCAATAACTAGCTCAGCTAAGAACTTCTCTGTCTATCTGTCTTCCCCATGTCAACTGATATGCAACTATTTAAAGTTTTTGTTCACAGACAAGTTCATCTTCCAGAGGGGTGGTAGGTTTCCGACACAACAATTTGGTAGTGTGGAAAGTTAACAGCCTGATTATATCATTATTTTCTCTTTGAGTTACATGTGCTACCTATTAAAAATGATGGTATATTTAATTTATACCTTATTTAATTAATACCTTACTAAGGATTTCACATATGAGTCTTTAAATATATAAATAATGTGTTATTGCAAGGGAGATAACTCTCAACCGAAGTTACAGACATGATAGTAAAACAAAATACTAGATGTATTATAAAGTAAGATTTATAGCATTATACTATAAGATAAATAGTAAAATAGTGTGTAGTGGAATTATAACTCTGAGTAAATAATTATAAACCCCCTAACATTTATACATACAAAAATATTCATAAAAATGAGAAACAGCAAGACATGGAAGCAAAACATATGTGTATTATTTATTTTCTGATTGTTATGTGGTGTCGGAGACACAAGAGAAAGTAATACTGAATAAAATTGTGTGTTTGGGATCAAATGGTGATCAAATATGAATCGGAATCTGAAAGAATGATAAGTATAGTGTATACAGTCTTTCTCATAAGTTTTTTTCATAGATGTGTGTAATGAGTATTCAGATAATTTAGTGGGAAAATACAAGCAGTGCCTGGGGTTTGCTTACTTCAAATTTTTTTTGAGATGTAAGAGATAAAGTTTACTATTATGGTCTGAAAAAGGAATTCAGATAACCCATTTTTCCATTAATCCTATTAATATAACAAAAGAAAGAAAGGAACAGAGCAAAAATAACACTATATATATATATATATATATATATATATATATATATATATATATAAAAAATAAAAGTGAAGACTGGTCAACACTTAGAGGCGACAGGCTGTTTCATGCTAGATGCAATCTTCAGGTCACACGCTCTATCTCTGATAGTGAACACTTTATCCCATAATTATAGTATACCTTAAGAGTATATTTCTTTAAATATATATATATATATATATTAAGACATTTTTATGTTTATATATACTTTTTTATAGATATAAATATTTAAGTAAATGCTCTGTTTATAATAAACAGTATTAACAACATTTACCGGCCTAAATGTCTGAGAAAATATGTGTCCTCTGACAGGAATTGAACCTGTATCCTATACGGAACGATCATATAGCCTGACATGCTTTTACCGATTTCCCCATTCAGGCCGGTAAATGTTGTTAATACTGTTTATTATAAAGAGAGCATTTACTTAAATATTTGTATCAATAAAAAGAATGTATAAACATAAAAATGTCTTAAAATAATTGTTGGACTTTGTCAATTTCATAATATGTATATATATATATATATATATATATATATATATATATATATATATATATATATGGAAGACAAATGTTGGTAAAGAAATAGTAATAAGGCAAAAAGTTTAAAAATAAGAATGGGATACAGACAAGTGATCACAGCATTCTGACTTCAAGACAAGAAAGAATATAAATTTGGTGGATGAGACTGAAAAGTGGCCTATCTTATTGGGTAGGAAGAAATCCCAGCATGCATCTGTACAATTTGTCTATAAATTTGGAGAGGGGTGGTTTTTAGCAGTCATTCCTATATTGAAACTAGCAATAGTTTTTAACAGTAGTTCTCTTAATATTAGTAGTTACCTCAATTCTTACATTAGTATTCCAACCATAGTTCTTACTAGTAGTCGTACTAGTATTATTTTTGACTAGTTTCCTTTAATCTCCTTAATAATAAAAATATTTCATCTAAGTCTTCAGGCAACATTAGACATTGAATATTCTTTAATTGTAATGAACCTCACAAATCCAACTTCTGATATAATGCTTCAGTTTTCTTGATGACTGGCTGAGAATCCCAAATCATGGGTATTGATTGATTCTAATTTCTTTCAAGAGATGTTTTTGTTAGATAAAAAAACAAAAAAATGCTGCCTTGTGCCATATGGTGATTGACTTTGGATTTAGAAATTAATTTTTTTTTGTTGTTATATTATTGAAGACAAATTATGAAAGTAAACATAAATCAAAAATGTTCTTGCAACAGCTGCAAGTAATGAATTTATAGCACTTTTCCCCTTAATTCTAAACTTTGTAACAAATCTCTAGAATTTTCTCAAATCAGTCAAAAATCTGTGTTAAATTGCTGAACTGAAATAACCGCTAACAGTTTCTTCTCACGTACGTCTACAAGCGGTGCCATAGAAAAAAAAACGTCCTTTTGACATGACATGTTGCTGCCGGCACATTTCACAACGTTTGCCAATATTTTTTTTATTTTCTAGTCATTTCATTTCAAGAAGGCAATAAAGCCACTAAGACACAGAGGTTTACAGTGTGTGAGAGAATATGAGAATAAAAAAACAATAAAAGTGTTATGATAGGTATTCTCTCTGACAGATGTAGTCTCATCAAGAGAAGATAACTCTCCCATAGGTATGGAGATACTGTCTTTTATACAGTACCTAATTTACATCTCACTACAATAAGAACAGGAATTAAGAAGACAGACAATGATGATTGACATTGCATTTAAATATTCAAATATTAATGTTGACTAGAAAGCAAAAGGCTGGAATCATGAAGTCAGAATGCTGTGATCACTTGTCTGAATCCCCTTTTATGCATTAACACCATTCTTACTTTATGAACTTGTTACTGTTGCTTTATCTACTTTTGCTCCTGAAAAATTTAATTCAGTTGAGCTCTCTGGGGAGGAAGTGTGGGATTGTAAACAGTGATTATTACAGCTAATAATGCAAAACTCTTCAATAAATTGCATCGAGTTCTCTCAATCACTGTGTGTTTATCTAAAAATAAATACACTTAAATTCACCTTCATCCCTGCCATACACCAACGGCTTAGTGGTAGAATCCTCGTCTGACGCCAATTCAGTTGGGTTTCGATCCTAGCTAGAGGAAACCGGACATCTAACCACACTGATGATCTGTGATACAGTGAAACAGTCTGTCTGTGGATGACAATATATATGCTCCTGAAAAATTTCTTTCAATTGAGCTCTCTGGGGAGGAAGTGTGGGATTGTAAACAGTGACTATTATGGCTAATAATGCAAGACTCTTCGATAGATTGAATCAAGTTCTCTCAGTTACTGTGTGTTTATCTAAAAATAAATACACTTAAATTCACCTTCATCCCTGCCATGCGCCAATGGCTTAGTGGTAGAATCCCCTGACTGATGCCAATTCAGTCGGGTTTTAATCCTAGATAGAGGCAACTGGACGTCTATATATATATATATTTTCTGCTTAGTATCATTTTTGCCCTGTTTTTTCTTTCTTTTGTTATTGTTTATTGGACACTTTGTCAATTTTGTTTGTCGGACATTTCTGCCAATTACACTTAACCATACCCAATTACTCTACAACTATGATTGAAATATTCATATAACAATTTAGACAACTGTTAATCTTAACACAACTATTATTATAAAATTTACAGATTTTTGACAAAATCCAAATTTAGAGATTCTTAATAAGATATGTAAAAAATATTTAGAAATTCTTGATAAAATCCAAAGAAGAATCTGCAATGTTATTGGTCCTGACCTGGCATCCCAACTGTAGTATTGTGTGCAAATTAGATAGACAAGTATAAACAGAGAACAACTAGTGAACATGAGAGCTATGCTTAGCAAACCCGGTTGCTATTCAGGACACAGAGAACTGTTCTACGATTACTATTATGGAGAGAGATTGCAAAACATTACACCAGCTTCAGTCACTTTTCACATTGCTGTAATATGCCTTTTCTATAAATACTTTCATAGTAATTTTTCTGATGAGCTCTTTGCTATGGTACCTAGACTTTATGAATTTAAGCAGAGTACTAGATTGGTGGCAAGGTCTCGTCATTTTACTAATAATAAACACTATTTATTTATTATATTATTTATTTGAATGGTTAGCAAAACATCGGCTAAATGACAATACTCAAACTTTATAAATTCATAAATAATAAAGATTTCCTTATAGTTGGTTCACATATTTTAATAATTTAGTAAATCTATGAATAAAATATTGTTTTCATATTTATTTTCTTTTTGATTGGTATTAGTTTTTAGAATATTGTAAATATAAAATTCTTGTAAATAAACAACCTAATAAATAGCGTTTTGTATTTTTTGTTGTAAATTCTCAAGAACAAAAAAATATATGAATTTCATCATATGTTTAGGTTTTATTCCAATTCTAATCCTCACTTTTTAAAACAATAAACATTACCAAAGAGTGAAACTAGTTAAAAAACCAGTGTCATGGGGGAAAAGTCCTTTTGACACTATTATTGTGGGGACGTTTCTCCATGTTGGCCAAAATATTTTTCTTTCCTTGTTATTTTTAAGTATTCTATAACTTCTGTGTTCTCAGCATCCTTCTGTAGAACCACATCTATGTCACTTCAAGTCTCCTCCTCATCTGTGAGGAAATTGCCCAGCATTCACTGCCATATAGGAGGATTGATATTGTGTAGCAGTTCAGCACTCTTTTTTTTGTTTCTGTTGCCTTAAGTCTTTTCTTTATCTGTGAAGAATTTATCCAGCATTCACTGCCACATAGGAGGATTGATATTAGTTAACAGTTCAGCACTCTTTTCTTTGTTCTTAAGAAAATGCAGGGTCAGTGAGGCTTTTTGCAATATATTTACTAAAATAAAGACAAACCTTATTTTTCATTAAAAAAATTGATATTAGATAGCAGTTCAGTGTTCTTTATTTGTAATAAATAACATGGATAGAGCATATGAGTAATGAGGAAGTTTTAAGTAAAGTTTTAAAAACTTGTGCCCTTTCTTTTTTATACTGTTTAGTAGAATAGCACCTAGCAAGCATTAGGGGTCCTCTAGCAGACAAAGTGGAGTAGTCTCACAGAGAGGTCTGTAATGGGGTTGAATGTTGAGTTTGTTAATATAGTAGTTATCTTGTTATTATAAGTATTTGTAGTAGTTGATAGAGAAATCCTTTTTACTCTTTTTATACTGAAAATGAAATGAATAAAAATGTACATCAATAACATAAAAAATAATACTTAAAACACATGTTAACATTAATAACAAGAATTTGTATTTTTCTTTTTTATGATGGAAATTATAGATATCAACTTGGTGTTAAAAATGTTCTCAGTGTTACTGTCTCTTTTGTTTCTTTAAAAGTTTGTGCTTACTTGTTTTTGCTTGTTCTGAGAATTTTGTTGGTGAGGATGATGTTTGTCAGTTTTTGATTTTCATGGAGGGATGAGGATATGTATGTGTTGAGTCTTTTTAATACTGCTACTGCCCCTTGCTATTCTACTCTACTGACCCCACTCTCCTGACTGCTTGTAGTGAAGGGTCGTTATTACAATCAGATTTTAGAATGATGAAATATCTTTCTCATCTTTCATTACTGGTGGCAAGGTTGTTTTAGGATGATGAAATTTTTTATCATTATTTCAGGGATGATGAAATATCCTTATTTTCTATCATCAGTGAAGACAAGGTTATTTTTAGAATGATGAAATACCAGCATCATCATTCTGAATCATAATAAGTCACATTGGAATAGCAAAATGATGCCTTCCAAAAGCTAAACAAAGTATTAAGAATCAGGAAAAATGTATTAGAAACAAAGAAGAATCCTGAACTGCAATGTAATATTGATTCTCTGATATAGCAGTGGCTACTGGACTATTTCCTCAAAGATGAAGAGGAGATTTGAGATAGTGAGATGTGGTTCTACAGAAGGATGCTGAGAATACCATGGACAGAGGCATTATTTTTTGTGAGGGGGTGATTATCTTATTTGTTTAAAGTATTAGCTCTACCACTACCACTCCTAAACAAAATATGGTAAATGGTATTGTCATATCCTATTGGCATCCTACATTTAAAAAAAAAAGCAACTGGAAGAAGCTTAACCTTCCAGGACCAACAATGACTAGGATCAAAGTGTAGTATCTGTTCCAGCTAGAGACAGCTGGCTGGCCAGCCCATGACTACAGACATCAGCAGCAGCTGTTCCAGTCAGCCATCATCATCATCAGCTGCCACTCCAGCCAGCCATCTCCAGCAGGCCTTCAGCTTCAAACAGCCATCCTTGTCAGCAGCAACAATATGTGATGAACTGTCCTTTTCAGGATAACACTTTTCAGCAACTACATAATTGCCCTTCCCAGGACAATGCTCTTTTCACCCTCATCACGAACATGCAGATATATTTTTTGCCAAGTTTTTGTTTTGTTTGTTGTTGTCTTCCGTCATTGAATATCTGTTTGCAGGCCAATATACCACCCACAAACAGTATCACAAACTTAGATTGTGCCTTTGACATCTAAAACCTATCCTGGGTATGACGATAAACTACATCCATGTCCTGGGTAAGACGATAAACTACATTCAATAGCAAGGCCGCTGATCAGACAGTTTTGAGGAGCGTGGAACCACCTCTTAATTGCTGGTGTTCCCAGGTCCACCCTGAAATGGGGTGGTAGCACCTGTTAGGGTCCCAGCTATGGACAAATAGTTGACCTCCAAACTAAGGTCAAAACACTATGAAAGTGTAAAAATAGGTTTTAATACTAGAAATACTTTGTAAAAAATTATTACCAACAATACATTATTACCAGCAATACATTTTTGAAAAAATAAATATTACCAGCAAAACTGTTTTTGAAAAAATAAATATTACCAGCAATACATTTTTGAAGAGAAATATTATGGCAAATAGATTTTTGAAGGAAAAAAATATTACCAACAATATATTTTTTAAAAAAAAAATATTACCAGCAATAAAAATTTTGTCAGCATTAAATAACCCATTTAATAAAACAAACCAAACCAAATGGACATCTAAAGCATTTTTACGATAACACTTTTCAGCAACTACAAAACTATCCTTCTCAGGACAACACTCTTCTCACCCTTGTCATGAACATGCAGATATATTTTTTGCCAAGTCTTTGTTTTGTTTGTTGTTGTCTTCCGTCATTGAATATCTGTTTGTAGGCCAATATACCACCCACAAATAGTATCACAAAATTAGATTGTGCCTTCAACATCTAAAACATTTTTATCTACCCAATAGACACAATAACATTGATAAAAAAAATACACGCTTTTTTGGCCATTCTTTCATGAATTCTTTTTTTGTTTTATTATTTTTTAAGGTATCCTGAAGAGAGATGAAGGAAGCTAAGCTAATTTCATTTTTTTAGTGAGTGTGTGTGTGTGTGTGTGTGTGTGTGTGTGTGTGTGTGTGGTGGTGGTGGGTGTGTATCCCTCTACTAGAGATGCAGTAATATTCTAAATCCTACAAATGGGGGTGAGTATCATTCTGTCATTGAATGACTCTAATCAAAGTTACTGACAATTACTTAAATTTGCTACAATCTTGTAAAATATTTTATATTGAATGAAATTGATTAAAACTGAATATTTCACCTTTCTTGGGGTGAATTGATTAAAAAAATGTGTTTTGGTTTTAAATAATCCACAAAGGGTTGATAAGCCTTAAAAAATAAATCAATCAATCAATATAATTATGGTACAATTTCAAACAGTACATTTTTACAAGTTTTTGCATGTAAAGGTGTGTACAATATGATTTTCTGTTGATGTATCTTTTGATAGTAAACTGAAATATTCATACAAATTTAAATATGATATCGAGATTTATCCATTTTGATAAATGTTCTTGCTGACAGTTTACAGTAGAAAAGGAGGTATCAGCGTATTAGAGAAGCAGGTATGTGGTTTCAGCTGTCAGTGAGTCTTTTGATCTCTAGTCGCTTTGCTTATCTCGATAATGGAGTCATTTAGCATAGGTTTGTGAGCATGTTTGCTTTTAGTTAACTGACAATAATCTATTGCAAAGTCATGCATTTATCTGTTATAGAGGATACAAACTCAAAGGCTTTTGAATTTATTCAAACCATTTAGTTGAAAAATTTATGTTTTTTTTTTATCCTGTGTTTTCTACTATGCCTGCAATCTGTTTTTAAATTTTATTTTAGGCAGATTTTCTGGATGCCCGCTGTTTTGAAATACCTGGCTTTTGTACATGCTTTTAAAATCTTCATATGCTACCTATTTTAATAATTACATTTTAATTAGTGAATTTCAAACATTCTATTATATTATCCTTGTCCCACCTTTTGTTAGTTCACATGACCATTATGCCCTGCCAATATCTCATAAATAATGAACTATTCGTCATGATCACATGGAAATGAGAGAAAAGACACTACTTGGTTTCAATGAGAAAATGAAAGCAAGAAAGAAAGAAAGAAGGGAAGATAGTAATGTTTAATGGCTGTTTTAATGAAATGGAAAGAGCTGTCAATTTCAAATGTTTTCATTTGTACCCACTTCTTAAAATAACGACCAGCATTCATATTTACGATTTATTGCAATATTTTGTTAAAGTTGTTAAGCTCAAAACGAATAGATAGAGGAATTCCTATGGATATTTTAATTTATTTTCTTTTATTTTTCACTTAAGAATTAAGATTCATCAGAATATTAAAATAGGAAAAACCGAGGCATTTTCACAGGTTGAAACTAGTTGCTATAAATATGCCTAGGGTAAGAATGGAATGACAATTTTATGAGCCAGATCTCTAATGACATGCTGGGAAGTAAATTTCACATCAACGTTAATAAAACTTGCAGTGACATTTGCAGTAATATTTGCAAAGAAAATCAATCTTTACTGCGTGTTGTGGCCAGTGTCTTCACTGACCAGTATTTACTGCATCTGATGACAGCACAAAGAAAACTTAAACTGAACACTTAAAGCCAATTTTAATTTTTTTTTTTTTAAATGTTATATTTTATTAACTTAAATGTTAAATTCTTGATAAAACAGAGGGAAAATTCAAAATTGATTATATTGATTTTTTGTAATTGAAAAAGAAATAATACGAAAAATTATTTTTCATAAAACATCAGGGTTGGATTTCAAAGTAAAAAAAAAAATTAACCCCGCAAAAGGTGATACAACTTCACAATCTCTGTCAGGACTAGCTTCTCATTGGCTAAAACATATTGTCACTTGAACGAAGTGAGGACGAGTCAACCAACCATTATTTTCTTTAAATAATAAGCATGAAAGGTAAGTGTTTTTCACCTCAAAATTTTATTATTTTTACACTTAATTTTAATTTTCTTTTTTATAATCAGATATTAGATATTTTTATAAACAACTTGCTTGTACTCACATTTGAATCATTCTTACACAACTCTACAGCCATATCAATTTGAAATGCTGGTTCCCTTACAATCACCAAAGTTAAGCAATGTTGAGCTGGGTCAGTGCCTAGATGAGTGATCACCTGGGAATACCAAGTGCAATAAGCTTGGATGTGTAAGTGGTGTTATGAATGCATAATGGTTCAGAATTGTTCCAATTCCAGTTGGGCTCATTATATTCACTTACGTGCAAATACACTTGGGAAAGGTATGAATCCACCTTTTTCCCCTAGCTATGGGTTAATTAAAACATTATTATTGCCCAAAATAAAATCGTGTACAAAATATTTAGATTTCAGCATTCAATAACTCATAGAGTTGTTGATAAGCTGATAAACAAAAACAACTAACCAACACAACTCCACGACTGAAGTCAGTGTTTTGTAAATAAAGATAAAGAAAGATGAAAGAAAAAGAGTTTGTGGTGGACTTCACCACATTAATTTAACTTTAGATTAGGAAACAGGGCTGACGTAGAAAAGGATAACCAAAATATGTATTTAACAAGATGTACAATAACAAACAATGATGTGAAGGAATGCATTTAAGTAAGAAATGGTTGAATTAACTAAGAGTTGTCTCTCTTTAACTGTTATTTTAGTGTTCCAAAGTTCACTGGAAGAATGTTCATGAGCGTCTCTTGTAATGATTGTTCTTGAAAGATATTGCTGTGTAAGAAGAGTTTATGTGAGTGTGTACAAGGTATGTTCAGCATGTGAGTGGTGTGTGTGAGTGAGAAAGTTGGTGCATGGTTTCAACTGTTGTGGATTCGTTTGGCAGTTGAATTTCTCACTAATTAGGATTAGAAAACTCTTGCTTAAATAAGTGACTGTAGGCTCCAAATCGCTGCGCGGGATGAATTATTCTTCCTGTGCAAACGATCTGATTGATTGGCATCAACCAATCAGCGAGCGAGCTTTAGGGAGACTTAAGAAATCTTCTGTGATCCACTTCTCCCAAAAGTGCACAAAATTGACTACTTAAAAATAGAGCAATTACAAAATTGTCACATTACTGTGATTTGTAAATTGCCAATAATAACGTAGTGATTATTAATTAACCAATGAATGCCTGGCATTGTATGTGATTTGTGTTTTTGTATGTATGTATGTATGTATGTTCGTGTGTAATAGATCCGCACAAGTTAAATACATTATTTTATTCTGTATTCAAGAATTCTACCAATTCTTCTAGTTTGCATTAGATTGAGAAATCAGAGGGCTGAGTTCAAATTCCAGTCAGGTTCATTAAATTCATTTTCATACAAATACCCTTCTGAAAAATATGAATCTATTTCATCCCATCAACTATGGATTAAATATTAGAACTTGTATCTAGAAAAATCATTGTTATTCTCAAAACATTGTTATAGCAATATTTACTTACAAAAAAGAAAATGCTTACAGTTTAAATGTTTCAGTTTTAAATAACCCACAAACGGTTGATAAACCATAAAAACTCAATCAATACTAGTTTAGTTACATTAAAATGTATTTCTTTTCTTTTTATTAGACACATGCTTTAAAAATTTAAGAAACCATTTAAACAACTTGAGTAGTAATTCTTGTGTGAAAAAAATTAAGCAAACTGACTACAGGTCAAAAATCAAAATCCTGAGTTGCTTATTAAAAAAAATGTTGTGTACTGAACACACAAGATTTTCTTGTATAAATAAAGTTGCTTCTAGTAAAAAACAAATAGGGAATTTATTTTTGGTGTTGAGATAGGGGGATAATTTTTACAGATCAGCATTGTTTTAACCATTTTTAAGCCATGAAAATTGTTCGAATCAAAAAGCATTGATTTTATAGAATTATTGGACTTTTCTTCTTTTCATATGAAAACAGATGTTTGGGGTTACAAAAACATTTCTTTTAAACAAAGAACAAGCGGATATATACATTTTAAATTAAAGACTAAAAATTTACATAAATTAATAAAAGTATTTAAACTGCTAATTCTTTATTTAAGATAAATAATTATTTTTTTTTAAAATTGATACAAAATTAAAATACGAAAAGAAAAATGGTTGGAAATTTTAAAAATTATGCAGATATCAATGATTTTACCACACTTTCTGATGTAATGGAATAATCAATCACCCCCATTAATGATTATACAAAGGTACTTGCTACCTATAAAGTCAACCGTCTATGCGAGACTTAGAGAGTGAGAGAAAGAAGACGCAAGCACGTCTGTCCTTCCAATTAGTGGCACTCACTACTAGATTGACCTGTGTATATAACTACCATATTTCATATTGTACTTGTGTACAATAAACCTTTCTTCTAGTATCCACTTGGTGTTCTGTGTTTATTCCCTTAGCACGGAATATAACACTTTCAAACCTGATATTTGTAAATAACAGCCAGTTCAATAACTCTGTAAAAGTCAGGGATTGATTTTACACTAAATCAATATTATGAACAGGAAAATTTAAGCAACACTAGTACTGATTAAATCATAACTTGCTTTTAAAATATTAGTGAGCATGTTACAATAACTTTTGACGTGTATGAATATATTTTTTTTAATTTAAAAATAATTTGGATATATTGAAATTCTTTTGGAGAGAATACAATGCTATGTTTTTAACAGATGGCTACAGACAAAACTCTCATCTATGCATCCCCACCACACCATCAACGGACTTTGGATGCAACAGACAAAATCTGCAGGCAAAATAAAAAAAAGTTATGCAGGAAAAAAAAAAACTTCCAAATCATCAGCGGCTTAGTAAGTCGTATTAGTTCTCAAAGTGAACACTTGTCAGTGGTGGCAGGCCTTTCAGTTGCGAACAAAGATGGAAAGTACGATACATTAGCACGTGCGTAAGAAAATAACTATTTTTTGATATTTTGATTAATATATCTGTATTTGAACAAATAAAATTCTGTTCAAAATATTTCAATTAAATTTCGGCATTAAATGACGCATAAGGAGTTGATCTGCTATTAAACAATTAAATCGATCATTATATATATACAGACAAACCTCTCATCTACGCACCCCCATCAATGGACATCGGATGCAACAGACAAAATTTGCAGGCAAAATAAAAAATTTATGCAGGAAAAAAATTAGCGATGTATTTCAAAATTTGTAGGTTTAGCAGAACGAATTGTATTAGTTCTCAAAGTGAGCACTTGTCAGTGGTGGCAGGCCTTTCAGTTGTAAACAAAGACGGAAAATACAATACATTAACTAACACGTGCACAAGAAAGCAGCTGTGAGAAATCTATTATTTTTGTTATTTTGATTAATATATCTACATTAAGTATATAAATTATTTATGCCATATATACATGCTTATAGTGTTATTCCCTTTTAAATTATTTTTACAACTTTAAAATCTTCATAAAATAGAAGACAAAGCAGATTATGAAACCAATTCTTCTTCTTCTTTTCTTGCTTCTTCCTCTTCTTCTTTGTGCCACATCGCTTGAGAACGTTGGCGATCATGGCTCTCCACAATTTCCTATCTTTTGCAGCTTTTAATAAATTTTGACTTTTTGCTATCTCTTAATCCCTGTCCTGCCAATCATTTATACAAGCTCGTTTGGTAGGTTATGTACTGCTTTCCTCTCTCCCCGTCTTAACTTCGATATATCCTATGAATGTCAAATTTTCTATACCCACATTTATCATTATGTACCCTTGACTTTTCAACTGTCGCTTTCTGATTCTAAGCATGTTCTTTTTGTTTCCATTTTCCTTAAAACTTCATCATTGCTCACATGTTCAGTCCATGATATTCTCAGCATCCTTCTGTAGAACCACATTTCTGTTGACTCAAGTTTCTTCATCTCTGATGAGATTGTCCTGCATTCACTGCCGAATAGGAGCACTGATATTACTTCACAGTTCAGTAATCTTTTCTTTTCTTTTTTTCTCACAAAATTTTTCTGTTTCTTAATATTTTGCTTAACTTTTGGAATACATGTTTCACTATCCCAATACACCTTCAGATTTTGGTGTTGCGTTTTGGTCCTCTGTTAAAACACTTCCAAGATATTTACATTTTTGTACTTGCTTGATTTTGGTATCTCGAATTTGTAATTCATATGTTAGGCTGTTCCTTTTGCGGAAAACCATACTTGCTGTCTTCTTACAGTTGATGCTTTGTCCTTTCTTCTCGCTTTCCTTAACTACCTTCTGTAGGAGTTTCTTTAATTTCCTTTCTGTGTCTGCTTGCAAAACTCATCTGTATATCTTATATTGTTAAGATTGTGGCTGGTAATAATGAATCCTAGTAGGATTTCTAATTCTCTCCGGATCACCTCAGTGTATAAGTTGAACAAGTCCTATCTGTGGGAAATTCAGTCATCCCGGATATTTCTATATAAAAAATCCGAACGTCCAAATTTCAAACTATGATAAAATAAAAAGAAAACATGGTCTTATGCCTGCTAAATAAGTCGGTTGTATTTACAAACATATTTACATGAATTCAAAAGAGTTAAAAAGGAGTAAAGGAGTAGCTGAGTTAAAGTCTTTGGTTAGTTGGTCCACAGAAAAATCTGTAGTTGCGAATAGACTTTTAGCAGTTGGTCCACAGAAAAACCTGTAGTTCCGAATAGACTTTTAGTAGTTGGTCCACAGAAAAATCTGTAGTTCCGAATAGACTTTTAGTAGTTGGTCCACAGAAAAAATCTGTAGTTCGAATAGACTTTTAATCCACAGAAAAAAATCTGTATTCGAATAGACTTTTATCCACAGAAAATCTGTAGTTTCGAATAGACTTTTAGTAGTTGATCCACAGAAAAAAAATCTGTCATTGTAGTTGGTCTTTGATTCAGAAAAGATTATGATCATCCACGAAGGCTCACTCACCACCCCGGCTGTCATTGGTGGAGACGATTTGTTTGAAGTCACTGACACATGTTTCTTCCAGCACCTGCTGTTGGGGAGGGGGTTTGAAGCTATGTGTCCACATCTCTTGTATTTAAACAGTTTGGCGTCAGTCACATCCATGGTCCTGAAAGTCAAAATCAGTGTGCTTTTATAAGACATTTTCCCGAAAGTATGCTCGAGAAAAATAGGGTTTTAGTTTTCACTGATTGGTCAAATATTTCACATGGTCATGTTAATTTCTAACCAATAGACACTTGGATTTAAACGGTGTGTGTTGTATTGTGGAATCTTGTTGATATGTTTGTAAATATTATCTGTTATTAGACAGAAAATAAAGTTTTGACATGATTTAATATGGTATGTATGTGGGTATGCATTTGTGTTGGAAATAAGGTTTATTTTTTATAAATTCATTTTCTATCCCTATGCAGGCTGTTTGCTGCCAGTATAATTCTTGTAATAGAATTGAGGAATCGGAGAGCCGAGTTCGAATTTCAGTCGAATCCATTACATTCACTTTCCCTTGGGAAAGGTATGAATCCTCTTCTTCTCCCTCTCCCCAGCTATGGGTAAATAGCAGGACAGACCGGGTTCTATAGCCTTGTATGGCTACTGGTCTACAGCAGAAAGAAATTGCAACGTACTACGGAAAAAAAAAAATCTGCCTCATCATTCATGTATTGAAAGATACATGATCACCTATGTGTGTATCATGCATGGCACATAACTGACTGAATGATCCAATTACTTTTTGGGAGGATGTGTTACAATGATAAAACGGAAACGGCATATCGCAACTATCTTTTAGTTCAGGCAATGGCATTAAAATGCTTTAATTTGAAAAATAAGTTCGATTTGTAACTTAATAATAATAGTGGGTAATATGTGTTCGTACAGACATCGATAATATTGGTCCGGTTTTTTATGTTTTTGATATAAAAACGAAAGAGAAAATTATATTAGAGAAGAAATGAAATGAAAACTATTAATTGCTGTGTAAAATTATCTTACCTGTAAATTATCTTACCTGTAAATTAACAATACTTTCATTTTGCAAAAAATATTACCTATTTTACATAGAAATAAAAGAAAATGTTTACAAAAATTAGCATATTATTATTTCACAAGTTTTTTATGCAAAAATTATTTAACGTTTCATTTTTTCCCTTTTCTTCTTCCATCATGAATATTTCCACATTTTTTTATAAACTGTAAGCATGTACACTAAGAAATCATTTAACATTTGACTCCTGCTGATTAGGGATATTAGAAGTACAAGTAAATCTAATTTTATATTCTAAATGTAGTTGTTATTTTTTTTAATCAATTCACCCCAAGAAAGGCAGTAATGCCACTAAGATGCAAGGGGCTACTGGGTGAAAGAGAATGGAAAAACTTTAGAATGAACCGGAAACCCGGTCCTGAACAGGAAACAAAGGATAAACCTCTACACCTGTTCAAAAGAGCTGGGAGGAGTGTGAATTGGACGATAGGTGAACCTATCTTAACAATTAAAGTAATTTCTTCTGATTTATTTACCGGATTTCACAGCATAAAAGAATATTGCAATTTCTATTTCAGTCATGACAGTGTTAGCGTTCGTTTTCATCCTGTTAATAATGAATCAACTTATATTTTGATACTGTTTCTTATGAAATTTGAACTAGGAACGATATCTGCATTGAAAGAAATGCTTCATAAAGTTCTGTGTAAAACTTATGAATCTTTATTTTTTTTTCTCTTGTGTCATAAAGATTTCCATTTTTTATTGTAATTATTTCTCAACTGTAAGCATGTACGTTCAAAAATCATTTAACACTTGACTTTTGATGTTTAGAGATAAGTAGAAATTCAAGTAAAGCTACCTTTAAATTTTAAATACAGAGTCTGATTACGGAATAGTTCCATTTATTTATTTATTTGTGAATAATCTATTCTACAAATGTAAAATACTATGTGATTTTATATATTTATTGGTCACGCAGCTTGATCATCTTTACTTAATAATATATCCCGTTATTACAGTAACAGGAGGAATTACTAACGCCAGTAGGCTAAAATGCTTCGTGTTACCATAAAAATGGAATATCTAATTAGAAAGTAGCCAGAACTGATTGCTCATACATGATTATGTGAACATTGTTTGAAAATAATTGTTCAAAAACAATTATTTGGGTTATAAATTCTTTGAATAAAAGTTAATCAAAAGGATAATTATACTAAATGATAATTATTTGAAATACCTATGTTTGAAGTACGTATGTGGTCTTGCTTTGGGAGAGTCATTGCTGATTTACCTAGAACTAATAATGCCCTTGAAGGAAGGCATAGGACTTTTTTGTAGCAAATGCCATCTCGTCATCCCACAATATGGAAATCCTTAGACGCTCTTAAAAGAGAACAGGACTTGCAAGAAATTCATATTTCAAAAGTAAGAGCAGGTTGCCAAAATATTAAGAGCGCCAAGAACTACTGCAACGAAAATGAAAAACTTAAACAATTAGTGGCATCCTTCAACGAGAACTGTTGTCGGAGTTAACTCCTCCTTTAGTACATTAACCCTTTCACCAGGGGTCGCTCTTCGCTGCTATAAATAGCCGTTGACCCTTCGCCTCTATCTCTCTTTTTCCTTCAGGCCTGTGTGCCGACACCTCGAGGTAAATCTCTCCTTTTCATCAGGCTTTCAGCTATCAACCTCGAAATGTAGGCGCTAACAAGGGATAGCGTGGAAACACGCTAAGCACAATACACACGCACGCACATACAGAATATTCACACACACACGCACATACAGAATATTCACATACACTTCATCCTTTGTACTGTTTCCATGTATTGTAACTTGTTATTAATATATATTTGTATATACATATATTATCGGTCTTGTGTTTTGTTTGCTTTCTTTGCCTTCTTCTTTGGACTTAATCAGAGTCCAACCTTTTTATGTAATTGGGCCCGGCGGGCAGGAGTATCTGAGCCTTACATGCGTTT
Source organism: Acanthosepion pharaonis (assembly GCA_903632075.3). Classification (NCBI taxonomy): domain Eukaryota; kingdom Metazoa; phylum Mollusca; class Cephalopoda; order Sepiida; family Sepiidae; genus Acanthosepion; species Acanthosepion pharaonis. The sequence goes on along the minus strand of CAHIKZ030005521.1, from coordinate 4,218,049 downwards.
CTTCTACGTCTGACTTCCCAACATCACAGCCACGGCCCTCTACACTGTTCAGTAGTTGACTATTTGCATTCAGACTCCTCCCAGTTACTGCAGCGCAAGCACATTGGCATGACCATCAACCCCGCTGCATATTGCTTCTTGCCGACCCAGAGAGCCCTTCGCAACACCAGCCAGGTAAGTGATGCCTCGTCGTTGTTGAGACATTTCAACCCAGGTTCCCATGGCACTACGGAGTGAAACTCTTTGTTTGTAAGACTGAGCTCGTCCTGAAGTTTGTCTTTAGCCTCTACTCTCACTAGAACCCGATATAATGCCTTCTGAGACAATGCCTCGCTGTCGGGGAGGCGATCCTTCACCTCTAAGAGGCGGCACAGCGCATTTCGACATTCCACATAGAAAGGGCATTCGTCTTGAGGCGTTCGGTTTGCCTCCACCTCTCCCATATGCACACTTCTCAGAGACGGGAAGGCTCGGCGAGCGTCTTCCTTCCAGAAAACTTCCTCCTCATCCTCCCCATCTTCGGTACACATCCTTTGTAAGAAATTCAGACACAATGTGTGTTGACGAGTCTCAACGCTGGGCATACCTAGACCGCCTTCTGCACGATGAAGGCAGTAGACCTCGCGACGTACCAGATGAGCCTTTCCTCTATAAAGGAAATCCAAAAGGTCATCAACGAACTTTTTTCGTTCGGTAGACGGGAGTGGAAGCACAGAGAGACAGTAAAGGAGATCTTTCATTATATTATTTCGTCTTCAAAAATGTATTGTAATGAGTTCCAGTCGACATCATCAGATTGAAGGGGAGTCAAAATTTGCATATGTGTTCGAAGACAGAGATAAAAAAAATGTAAGAAATAGTTAGCCAAAAACCGTGGTAGCAGTGATTTTCCTTCTATCATTACGTCCGTGCTCCGTCTTTCGAAGCTGACTGGACGTGTTACCAAAACTGTTTATAAGAGTCTTAACTCTTCTTTTCCAACGTTACTTCTACAAGGAGAATTACTTGTAGGCCACATATAACATTTTTTTTACTCAAATGATTGCCACCGCGAGACTACACCATTAACAAGTGAGAATACCGCAATTCATTATCATTTCTTTCTTTCTTTGCTGAGTTTCGCTTCAAATGTTAATAGTTGCCATTATTGTTTTTCTACCTTCCCTTCCCCCAAATAGTCGGACTTAAAATCCCGTCCATACACATACTGACCTTTTGATTAAACGCTAACACTTCAAAAGAACATTTATCTATTAACGGTTTTTTAATCGGTATCACCCCAAGCAAGGCAGTACAGCCACTAGTACGCAAGGAGTTACAGTATGTGGAAGAATTAGGAACAGAAACTGTTATGGGGTCCACCCCTTTTTCATACAAGTGGACTCGACCAGTGTGTACTTGGACTGCTGCCGTTAAATACCCAGAGTCAGTCAGAGTAGAGAGAGCAGAGACAGAGATTGTGATTAAGTAGAGTAATAGTGTGAGGTAACCGCTTGTAGAAGTCACAGCTACAAGCACGCAGACTCTAAGGAAGTCCTACTTCGAGACTGGATTTACCAGACTGTATATACAGTGTAACCCGGATATAAGAGACCCGCATATAAGAGAAACCCGGATATAAGAGAGATTTTCTCTGGTCCCAAATTAGAGCCTGTGTTAATGTATATAAATTAGACCCGACCCGGATATAAGAGAAACTCGGATATAAGAGACTTCTTCTCCGGTCCCGACAACTCTCTTATATCCGGGTTACACTGTATATATATTATTATTGCTACTAACCGCGTTTCTGGATTTACTAACAGTATTACCAATTGTATTATTGTGTAAATACATTTATTTGCCCTATTTCATTCCTGCGTTTGTCATTCATTGGAGACCGAATTTCATCTCGGAATCCACAACAGAAACAGAAAGAGAGAAGAGCAATCAGGAGGACAGTAGATAGCGATTGACATTGCATTTAAATTTTTGCAGATTAAAGTTGGCTAGAAAGCATGGAACTGGAAGGGAGTTTCACAAACGAGGTGCGAGAAAAGAAACTGTCAGCATAGAGGTTACATCTTCATCTAGCGAGCTCAATTGTAAATTGATGAGATCTCGCCGCCAGTCTAGTATTGCGCTTAAATTTATGAAGTCTAAGCACCATAGAAAAGAGCTCATACAAATAATTACCATGAAAGTATTTATAAAATAAAAAGCAGAGAGAGGCAACCTGATGGTGGTGAGATGAACTGCCAGATCAGGACCAATAATATTGCTGATTCTTCTTTGGATCTTATCAAGGAGCTCCAGGTAAATAGTAGGGCCACCGGACCATATATGACAACAATCTAGACTATCTAGATATGCAAGATAGATTCGGAAGAGAAAAATTATCTTTTCCGGCACAGTGAACCGACTTTCGTAGCAGCTAACCTGGCAAGGATTCAGGATAGCCTTTTTGCTTCATGCCAGATGAGAACGTTAGCCCAAAAAGACGCAATGAGTCACTTTTCTGACTGATGCTATCCTCCAGAAAAGTGATTCATTGGTTTTGTAAACAAAATTAGTGATTGGTCAATTTTTATCCAATCGTGTATTTTAGATATTCCTTTCAGTATTTTTCCCGCTTCTCTCTGCAGCCTACCCCAAAAGTATCTAAACAGTTCGTACTCCAGAAATAAGTTAGTAGAACAATAAATCAGCAGAACTCAGCAACGCACGCGTATCTACATTCATCTACTCACGCACACACAGACAGAGAACTACCATTACACTTGTCGGAGTTAACTCCTCCTTCAGTTCGTAACCCTTTCACCAGGGGTCTCTCTTTCCTGGCTATAAATAGCCAATGACCCTTCGCCTCGATCTCTTTTTTCCTTTCAGGCCTGTGCACTGACACCTTGAGGTAAACTCTCTTATTCCTAGAGGATTTTCAGCTATCAACCTCGAAATGTAGTCGCTAACAAGTGATAGCGTGGAAACACGCTAAGCACATATTCACACACGCACGCACATACAGAATATTCACACACGCACGCACATACAGAATATTCACACACACTTCGTCCTTTGTACTGTTTCCATGTATTGTAACTTGTTAATAATATATATTTGTATATACATATATTATCGGTCTTGTTTTTGTTTGCTTTCTTTACCTTCTTCTTTGGACTTAATCAAAGTCCAACCTTTTTATGTAGTTGGGCTCGGCGGGCAGGAGTATCTGAACCTTGCGTTTCTTCTACGTCTGACTTCTATCAACAACATAACAGCCACGCCATGAACCCTCAACAAACCGTAACCGCAACGTTCCTCTACAAATGGTGACCTGGACGTGATTTTTCAACTCCTGCTAAAAACACTACACACTACACTGTTAAGTGTCTGTCACAAGCCAAGTCACAAACCAAATTCTATTATCCTTTTTGTACAAACTTTTCCTTCTTGAATTCAAATCTTATTCACTGATCTCTGAACATTTCAACAAGAAAGTTCTTAATACATTATTCCTATCTTGCATCAAATATCAGTGCAAGGAAAGCTACTTTTCTCTCCCTAAATATTAATACATAAGCACAATTGTTGTACTCATTGATTTTCAATATATATTTTATTGTTGAATGCAATTTGATCTCTTGTTCTTCTTTCCTTGTGTTCTTTGCAAATTTAAATGTATGTGCTCTCACTAAAAACACAGCCTCACTAACAACCTCATTATAACAATTTTAAAACAAATCTGAGCAGCACACCACAATTACCACACTTGATTTCAGATGAAAACATGGAAAGGTTTCAACATATTTCAGTGAAATTTCCACTTTCCAGAATTATACTTTATAATTATAGTTTAGATATATAAAAAAAAAGTGTATCGGGAAGATATGCAGTTAATCTGATGTCTGCTTTTTTCCCCCATATATTGCGACCAGTTTGCTAAAAGGAGAGTAGGTATTTTTTTTCATTTCAGATGAAAACCTGGAAATGTTCCAATATATTTCAGTAAAATTTTCAATCTCTAAAATTATTATTTAGAATTATAGTTTAGATATGAAAAAAAAAAAGAAAGAAAACTGACGCCAGGAAAATATTTCACCTCAGTGTCCTTTATCTTGGAAAAAAATAAAAGTACATCGATTGGTTCATGTGAATATCTTTTTCACAAAGTATTCAAAAGATAGGCATAAAATATGTCAGCTTTCAAAATGTATGTTTATTTATTGTTCATATTTAGTAAGCTTAGCATGCAAGGCTTTATAAATGTCGGGTGACCATTGAGAGTGAAACCTAATACAGTCGTAATGCTGTATATGTTTGCTTAAATATTGCTATGTTGAAGCGACAAGTCATTTTTTGTTTATTTAATTTGTTTCCTTTGTTAAAATAAATGGCCATAGGTTATTTTTTAAAATGTGAAGCCAATATTAAAATTATTTGATATCTTATGATATTTTTTCAGAATAATTCGAGAATTTGCAACTTTTTAACATACAGGGGTTGGACAAAATAATTGGAACAGTTGCAAAATCCACTCCTATATTTCAAAGACCTATTATATTAAGAACTTTAACAGTATTTACATTAGTCGAACTATTGTCCTCGTCTTTGTCGCCATATTTGTCACAACGTTTCGGCCGTTGTATGCTCCGGCCTTCTTCAGGTGGTTGGAATTTCGAACTGAACCCTTTATTTCGATCACTGGGGTAGACTGTTCTAGTTCCACGTGCCATGTTTGATGTCAGTTATCAGTTATCTCCTGCTAATTTTAAGAACTTTAATTAAAACTTCGTAGTTGCAGGTTATATCTATTGTAAAAACGTTTATTTATCTAATTTACTGTCTTTGTCTTATTTATTTTTAGAATTTAGTAAAATTTAAGCAGGAGCCTCGATCACTAAGGTTGCTGAACTGTTTGGTTTTCCATGAGCTACCATATCAAGAACACTGATGTAATTCGAGAAACAGAGCAAGACCTCTAGCAACCGTAGCAATTCGGGCCGGACTTGCAAACTTACTGACAGGGACTGACATGCATTGAAATGCAATGTGGCAAAAAATCATCGGACAAATGCGGCCAAAGTGACTGCTGAGTTGAATAACCATCTGAATAGTTCAGTTTCTACTAAAACTGTTCACCGTGAGCTGCATATCATGGAAGAGCTGCTGTGAGCTGTGAGGAAACCTCTTCTCTCCACTTGCAACATTCAAAAAAGGTTGAAGTGATGCAGAGATCACAATGCCTGGTCTGCAGACCAATGGAAGCAAGCCATATTCTCAAACAAGTCCAGTTTTTCTCTATTCCCAACTTCAGGGCAAGTTTATGTGTGGAGGCAGCCCAAAGAAGCTTACAACTCTGACTGCCTTCTTCCAACAGTGAAGCATGGAGGTGGATCAGTGATAGTTTGGGCCGCCATATCATGGAAATGTCTCGGTCCAATAGTTGCCCTGCATGGTAGAATCAACAGAAAAGATTACCTGAACATTTTGGGAGATCATGTTCATCCAATGGCCAAGACTTTTCCCCTGATGGTGACTGCATCTTCCAAGACGATAATGCCCCAATTCATACCGCTCGAGTGGTTAAGAATTGGTATGAAGAGCATGAAAGTGAACTAGAACACATGGAGTGGCTTCCCCAATCTCAAGATATCAATACAAAACTGTCCTTTTCAAGACAACACTCCTCAACAACAACAAAATTGTACTTTCTATGACAACATTCACCACCGACTACAAAACTGTGATTTTCCAGACAACACTCCTTAACAACAAGAAAACTGTCCTATCCATGACAACATTCACCACCGACTACAAAACTGTCCTTTTCAAGACAACACTCTGTTATACCGGAACGTACCTATTTCTATTGTAAATAGACTCTCCCACAGATAAGTAGTAGTAGTAGCAGTCGCCAAGGTAGCTCAGTGAGTTGTGTGAGTCAGTCAATGTCGGACATTAAAGTATGAGCCCTACAACTAGATTGCTGCGTCATTAACTATATTTCAAGTTCCTAACGTTTTGTACGTCGAACCTAATTTAGGACCGACTTAGTGAAATACAAGCCTCCACTGTGAAAACTACTCTACAACATACTCCTCAACAACAACAAAATTGTCCTTTCCATGACAACATTCATCACCGACTACAAAACTGTCCTTTTCAGGGACAACACTTTAGTGTTAATGTTCCTTTCTTTTCTGTGTGTGTCATAAAGAAATTATTTTATTTAAATTCAACTTGTAGGATTAAAGTTGTTGATATCAGATACTTTTAAATTAGGTCAGGTTTCTAGTAGATTTGAAAGTACTAAACCAAAGTAGTGTAGTGTATATACAAATGCCCTTTAGAAAGTTATGGATTCTTGTCTTATACTCTATGTATTGGTTAAATAGTGATGTAATGGATATACATACACCTGGGTTCTACCTCACAGTAATATGATTGGCTGGTGTCATCCATAAATACAGACTGATGTGGAGGTACAGTGACTACGCCTATTGACGATGCCTATAGTCTTTGCCTATTGCCTATGCCTATTGCCTACAACTACGAGGACCAGTCCATTACGGTTACCTGCTAGATTGTCCTACTCGGTTACAGTAGTCCAAAACTACTTTGCTACTTCGAACAAATATATCCCTTTCCGGGATGTATCAAATAGGGTAAACTAGGCTCTAGTAGCAGTAGCTACTCTAAGAGAATAACTACTCTAAATTAAAAACTGTGGAGAAAGCAATAGGAAATTACTATCTTTCCAAAGATTGATTTGATTGATTGAGCTGTTTCTTTGTTTTTTATGACTTATTGTTGTGGACCCAGAATAGGTCCGAAAGAAAACTTAAACTCAGCAATTTAGTGAAAACATATTATTAACAAAAAGAACGAATACAAAAGTGTTGCACATCCAATTGACGACAAAGTACAGTAGTCAACTCGTCAACTGTAGACAGCTCTCTTGAGAGACATAATCTCCCCGTATATATAGTAATAGGACAAGTCCATTTAGTCCATAAAGGTAGATCCCATAACACTTATCAACCCATTGTAGGTTATGTAAAGCCAACAAATATTTTGGATTGTAAGTATAATTCCCTTTTTGATAGTGAATATTTTACTTTAACAATTTTTTGGGAACAACAATGATTTTTCCAGATACAAGTTCTACTATTTAACCCACAGCTGGATGGAAGAGACTGGTGAATAACTTTCCCAAGGGTATTTGCATGTAATTGAATATAATGAATCTGATTGGAATTTGAACTTGATTCTCCAATTTTTTATTCCAAACTGCTGTTCATTACACCACCTGCACTTCAACATTTTTCCAAGACGTCATTACAGTTCAAAGTTTGTGGAGAGGCATGATCATCTATGTCATGAAAGGACATGGCATTTTAAAAAATAATATCAAATATCACAATAAAAGAAAATAGAAATAAACTTTGTTTGTTACATAATAAATTTTTGGTTCTTAAAAAAATGGGAAAAAATTTTTTTATAAAATTTAAAAATCAAATGTGAATAAAAAGTTCAACATTTTCACAGTTTTCATTTTTTTCTTCTTCTTTTTTAAAAGAAAATTTTTTTATTTAAATTCAATGGAATAGACAGAAATAATTTTCTATTTTATAGAAACAATATTTCTCTGACAGCTGCAGAAAGAAATCGTCACTCACCTAGTTTTGTACATGGCTATTTTTTTAATCAACGCTTATTTCAATTTCCCAATATAAATAATTTAAAAATAACAAATTTTTCTATATATTTTAAAAATTTCAGAGAATTTGAACAGTTTGATCAATGGCAGGAAATTTGTAGTGTGGGTATTGTGTCCCAGACATGGAAAGAAAAATTATATAAATATTGGAGAAAACACATCTTATGTCTAATTCTTCTATTTTTGTGATTAAAAAAAAACATTTCAAACAAATAGTCAACTGCTAGAAATGAGTCAAGTGAATTTCACAATGAATCTCCAACTGCAAGATATCTAACAACTGTCTCATGTTTTAAAATGTTACAAATTAAACTAAGCACAACTGACTTTTGAAGGATGAAAAATTTTTGTGGATTTTGACGTAATTCTGTGTTTTTTTTTACCTCCAAATCTGTGAATTTCTTTTGACGATGCTAAGTCTCACAAAAGCACTTTATAAAATTCACTAATTTTTATACAAAATGTTGAATGTGTTAAAATTATTCAACTTTTTAACAAGAAAAATCTCAAGCTGATGTTAAAAAATTACCGCAAAGTATTGTTAATTTATTTAAGATGGAATGATCTATTATGACATGTCTCTAATTTGTATTTAGATTCATTGTATTTAGTTTTAATTTTTCTATTTGAATCATTCACTTATATTGCATATGATACATTATTGTACATAATTAGATTACAATAAAATTTGTATTTTATATGAATACTACCTGATGAAAATTGAGATTTAGTAGAGTGGGGGTCCTGTATCATAGATTTAAGAGGGCATGAAACCCTTGCAATGTCCCTGACTTAAACATTGTCAATATATCTAAGATGGAATGATCTATTATGACATGTCTCTAATTTGTATTTAGATATATTACATTTAGTTTCAATTTTTATAGTTGAATTGTTCACCTATATTGCATATGACCCATTATTGTACTTAATTAGGTTATAATAAAATTTGTATTTTATATGAATACTACTTTATGAAAATTGTGATGTAGTAGAGTGTGGAGATTTAGTAGAGTGAACCTTGTATCATAAATTGGGCGGTGGGACATGGGACTGACCATGGCTGCAATGTGTGGTGACCTTATTCCTCTGATGGTACTCATGATTATGATTGACACATCTACTGTATCTTTTCATATGCTAATTGAAATAACTCAAAAGTTTGAACAAATCAATTATTTCAAAAATTGAAAACATTTTATGCTAGTGTCTCATTTTGTGCATTCTTTTCATTTTCTTCTTTTTTTTTTTTTTTTTACAGCCATCACACTTCAATGCAACCTCATCTCACATGTGAAATTTATGTGGGTCTTCATCTTGTCTTTCACCATCTTCATCATCTTTCTACTTCATACTCAGGAATATGAATTAATGACATGGGGAAGAAATTCCTATTTGGACCAGATCCAACAAAGAATGGATTTGACATATTGGCGTTTCAACTACACAGACCCAGATGACCTGGATGATATTCTTTCTCTGGTAATTCAACTTAAAAAAAAAAAGAGCTAGGTTTTTTTATTAGTGCTCAAGAGCCATTCAAAATAGAGGGTTGTTGAATGAGGCATGTTATGAATATAACAGTAGGAAGCCAGGATTATATGAATATGGGGGATAGGTAATGGTTGATGCTTGATCTGAAAAGGTTAAGATTGTAGTGTTCAGAGAAGCATCATGTTGTACCAAGCAAGGCAACAAAGCCACTAAGATGTAAGAGTTTACTGACTGGTGAAAGAATATGAGAAAAAGAAAAGAGAAAAATAAATGAATAGGAATTAAGAAGACAGAAGATAAAGATTGACATTGTATTTAAATTTTTGAAGATCAAAGTTGACTGGAAAGCAAGAGACAGGAAGAGAGTTCCACAAGCAAGAAGTACAAGAGAAGGAACTGTTAGCATAGAACTTACAGTTACATCTTGCCACTTCAACTGTAAAATGATGAGACCTAGCTGCCAATCTAGTACTGTGCTTAACTTCATAAAGTCTAGGTACCATAGAGGAAAACTCATCAGAACAATTGCCATTTATAGAAAAGGCAATTAATTTCATACTGCAGTGAATGACTCAGAATAATTAGAGCAAAATACTCATAACAAATCGGAGGGGAAGCAATAACAAGGAATAAAACCTTGCCTTTATATATATATATATATATATATATATATATATATATATATATATATATGTGTGTGTGTGTGTGTGTGTGATATTATACAACAAAATTTATATGATCTGTTATAATAAATGCATGGAGCTCTATTTGTGGATCAGATTTAATATTTTATATTACTAGGATTCACTTGGATTATATACCAATGGATTTATTACCTGTAATATATATATATATATATATATATATATATATATATATGTTCTGTTTATACGTTATTTTTATAGATACAAATATTTAAGTAAATGCTGTGTTTATAATAAACAGTATTAACAACATTAATATAGCATCAATCAGCTGACAAAATTCATATTTGTATTAATCCTATTTAGTTAAAATTTCCCAGAATAATTTTGAAAATAAGAAAAATTGGTTTAAAAATGACAATTGGAAAAAATTCTTAGTTCTTGCCAACGCATTTCGTCTTCCGGCTTTATTTATTGCTTAACGTGATAAAGTTGGAAGACAAAATGCATCGGCAAGAACTAAGAAATTTTTTCCAATTGTCATTAATCCTATATATATATCTAAAGGATTTGGCAACAAAAACTTCAGTAGACAGACTCACTTTCAGAATGATTTCACTTCGGCTACCAACAACTTCAAAGAAACTGTCTCCCGTTGTCTACTCATTTCACTGACAACCTTATGGCTAAGGACATGGCTGAAAGTTCAACAGAGTCATCTCTCTATGTATATGTAAATCACCTCTCTTTTTCATGCATATACACAAAAACTTTTTATTTTGTTTGAATTATATATATATATATATATATATATATATATATATATATATATATATATATAAAGAAATGGACTAAGTCTTACAATTATTTTAATATATTTTCTGTTTATATGTTATTTTTATAGATACAAATATTTAAGTAAATGCTCTGTTTATAATAAGCAGTATTTACGTTTACCAGCTTGAATGTCTGAGAAATTTCATAGAAAATATGTCCTCTGACAGGAATTGAACTTGTATCCTACTTGGAACTATCATATAGCCTGGTGTGCTATACCATTTAGCTTAACTGTTTATTACATTAGTCTGTGTTCTCAAATGTGTACCATAGTATTCTCCAGAATAAACTACTTATTTTTTATATGTGTGCCAATTTTTCCTAATTATTTATGACATGACAAACTTCTATGTTAACAGTTTCTTCTCTCACTCTTCTCACTTGTGGGACAATGGCTTCTTGCTTTCCAGTCAATATTGAATTTCAAAATATTTAAGTGCAATGTCAGTCGTTATCATTTGTCTTCTTAATTCCTAATGTTTTCTTTTTCTCATATTATTCTATTACACTCCGTACTTTTTGCTTTGGTGCACATGATAACAGGGACAACGAGAAATAAGAACCATGTTGGTTTAATTTTTTCTTTGGTGTGTGGAAAAAAAGAGAAAGAAGGAAAAAAAAACCCAGATATTCTTTAACTACAGAAGAATTATTAGTCCAAGTGGTAAAAATAAAAAAAACAGCAAAAACAGCATTCAGAAACAAGAATAAAATTTAATTAAAATAATATAGAAGGAAATGGAAAATTCCCCAAGTTCTTTCACTCCCAGAGTGGTGGCAAATGCCATAGCTGAATTCACATATAATTCAGATGATGGAATTGCCTTTTCTGCTTATTTTAGAAGATATGAGCAAATTTTCAGTGAAGAATGCAGTGACTGAGAAGACTTTTGTAGAGAAAGTTAGCACTGGTAGAACATAAAAAATACTGTAATTTTGTACTACCAAAAAGCCTGGAGAAATTTGCTTTGAAGAAACAGTAAATATTCAGAATAAAGTTTCTAGCAAGAAAAGTTTGTTATTCAATACTAACTGGAAGTATGTGACTTTGACAAAAAAAAGAAGACAGATTTTATCTGATATGCTGGAATCATTAACAAGAAGTGTGAAAGATTCAAATTAAACAAACTGACTCCAGAGATGTTTAAAGGGTTAATTTTTTGTTCAAGGGTTAATGGTGACAAAAGACCCAGAAATACGTGCTAGAACTGTAATGAAACTTGAACAGAATAAAAAATTAACACTACCAGAAATATCAGACGATTGTCAGCGAATCCTAATTTTAAGATACAATATGGAAGAAATTAAAGAAAAAAATGTGCATACATACAAGCTAAAGAAAATTATGGAAAAAAAAGAAAAATGAATCCATGTTTCAGATGTGGAAGGTTTAATCTCGGAATCAACTGTCCCTTTAATAATTCAAAGTGTTATAAGTGTGGCAGAATACGACATAAAAAGTTAAACTGTAAAACTAAATCAAAGAAAAGTTCTGACAGAAAAAATTTCATACACAGCATTGTGATGAAAAAAATAATTACAGAATACCAAATAAAGTTTGTGTATGTGAAAATTAATAATGTGGATATAAAAATGCAACTAGAAACTGCTAGTGATATCACAATAATTAACAAAGCCGCATGGAAATGAAACAGAAAACCTACATTAAAAATAACTTCAAAAAGCACACATCGCATGTTGGGTAAGAAATTATTTTTTAGTGGTAAAATGATTTGTAATGTTTCATTTTGTAATATGGGTGTAAAAGCTAAGGCTTATGTGTTAAAAAATACTACAAACTTTGGTACTGAGTGGATGGAATTATTTGAGCTGTGGGATCTATAAATATTTATTGCAAAAATGTAAGTGGGCAAACTACTACTTTAAAAAAAAACACTGTGAAAATTTAAAGGAAGAATTAAAAAATGCTTTCTGGATGTTCTGTCATATGAATTGGGTCAGTGTTCCAAAGTCAAAGCAAAATTTCAAGTGAAAAAAAGGGTTAATGTCAGTGTTTAAACCAAAACAGAGTGTACCATTTGCAGCATTGGATCAAGTTAATGAAGAATTAGGCAGACTTGAAAAAATAGGTGTAATTGAAAAGATTGACCATTAAAATGGGCAACACCAGCTGTGTAAGTAAAGAAAACAAATAATAAAATTGTGCTTGAGTTTATTTTTTGACAGGGTTAAACAAATGTTTAGGATCCTGTTACCAAGTCCAGAAGAAATTTTTGCAAATATAAAAAGTAGAAAAATCTTTCTGAAGTAGATTTGTAAATACAGGTTGAAGAAGAATGTTCAGAGTTAATATAAATATACACAAGGAATTGTACAAGTTCAACTGACTTCCTTTTTGGATAAAAGTGGCTCCAGCTATATTTCAACAAGCTATGGATACTATACTTGCAGATTGTGATTTCACAGTTGCTTATCTGGATGATATATTAATTAAAAGTGTATCTAAGGATACATATTGGGCATGTGAAAAGAAGTTCAAACTCAGTGAGAAAAAGTGAGAATTGTTTTTGACTAAAATCAAGTATCTAAGAGGCAAATCATAGACACGAGGGCAAGTGCAATTAATAATATGCCTCCCCCAACAAACTACTAGGTTACAAGCATTTCTAGGACTAGCAAACTATTATCAACTTTATGTACCTAGTATGCAGAATTTGAATAATTTGCTTAAAAAAGGTGTAAAGTGTAAATGGATAAGTGTCAGAAGGTATTTGAAGAAATCAAGAAAATACTTACCTCAGACTTATCATTAGTGCACTACAATCCAAAAGCAGAAATTGTATTGGTTTCAGATGCTGGTGACTATGGTATAAGAGCAGTAATTCTACATAAATAATAACATGAAAGCCTTCACACATGCTTCATATTGGCTACTACTGACAGAAAAAAAAAACTACAGCCAGATAGAAAAAAAGATATTAGCAATAATATTTGCAGTGAAAAAATTTCACAAATTTATACATGGAAGGTGTTTTGTTTACAGTGTCCTCTATTATCAATTTATGATTTCAAAAAAAGGAATTCCTGCACATACAACGAAGAGATTACAACACTGGGGTAACATCTCATTAAATTACATTTTCAAGATGGAATTACCATTCATCCAATATATTAGGACATGTTGATGGTTTATCAAGATTGACACCAAAAAATACTGAACCATTTGAGGACACTGTTATTGCAGCATTAAAAAGTGAAATAGAATTTTAAAATATATTATAGAATGTAATATGTGAATTACCAGTTATACTAAAAGAAATAAAAGTAAAAGCAGAACAAGACATGTTTATTTTGAAAATTGAAAAAAACAATCAAAAGAAAGATAGACAATTTTTAGAACACAATCCAGACATGAACACTTACTTGTTATGTGATGGAGACAATTTTTAGAACACAATCCAGGCTTGAACACTTACTTGTTATGTGATGGAGATAATTTTTAGAACACAATCCAGACATGAACACTTACTTGTTATATGATGGAGACAATTTTTATAACACAATCCAGACATGAACACTTACTTGTTATGTGATGGAGACAATTTTTAGAACATAATCCAAACATGAACACTTACTTGTTATGGGATGGAGACAATTTTTAGAACACAATCCAGACATGAACACTTACTTGTTATGTGATGAAATACTGATGTCTGTACAAAGTGTAGTAATTCCTATCATATTACAAAAGCAGATATTAAATGAATTTCATAGTGGACATCTGGGAATTTCAAGGATGAAATCTCTTATGAAAAGCTATGTATACTGGGCCAAAATGGATTAAGACATTGAAAAATTAGTAAAAGCCTGCAAAGATTGTGCACTGGCAGCAAAATCACCTACCACAAAATTACAACCTTGGCTAAAGACAGATACCCCTGATCAAGACTGCACTTAGATTTCACAGATCAAATAAACAGATCACATTATCTTGTGGTAGTGGATAGCTTTACTAAGTGGTTTGAAATTTGTAATTGCAAAAATAACAACTTCCACAGTTACAGTGAATTTTTTACACAACCTGTTTGCAAGATATGGCATTCCAGATGCTATAGTTTCAGATAATGGTACATAATTCACTGCTTACAAACAGAAAGAATTTTGTAAAATATTCTCATTGGTACATATTAATACTCTGCTGTATCATCCAAGGTCAAACAGACAAGTTGAATGGTTTGTGGGTAATTTTAAGAGAGCTTTTAAAAAAGCAAGTAATGAAAAAGTGAGTGAAAAAACACTATACAAAAATTCTTGAGAGGATACTGGATAACTCTGAATCACAATACTTTGGTAGGTATGTCTCCGGCAAAATTGATGTTCACAAGAAAAATTAAATTTGTGATTGATAAGTTATTACCAGGTTGAAAAAGAATTAGAATGGATAACAAAAAGGACACAAAAATTTTCAAAATTGGCAAAAATGTGTTTTAGAGAGTATATAAAAATGGAAAAGAAATGTGGGAAGATTGTGTAATATGGCCACAAGTTGGCAAAAATGATATTTATGGTGAAAGGAAAAAAATGGGAACACAAAAAGCATTGGAATCAGTAAAAAAAGGGTTTACTGAAAAAAGACCTGCAAGAAAGGAAGGACCTATGCAAGTAGTATATGATATTTTTGACATACCAACACCTCATTCATTGAACATACAAGTATTCTTACCAGAAAAAGGAAATGTACGGAAAAACTAAATTGACTCAAAACGAAAGAAACACAAAGTTCAGTATGTTGGCAAACTCTTCAGAAAGAGGAGGGAGGTGAATACTGAGAAATAAAATAAAATATCTACTAGCGAAAAAAAATCTCAAAAGTGGGGGATGTTGTGGAATAAATAAGACACACACAGTAACACAAATGAACTAGGCAAGACACCTTAAATAAAGAACTCAAAATGACTCAAGGGAAGTCTGTTGGAGTCAGTCGAGGAGAATTTCTAGTGACATCACAGTGAGTAGTCTAAGCAAGACATAATATAATGTCTACGAGTGAGTTATAACAGTTTCCTTATAAGGAAATAGCTAATATTACCATTACCATTACAATCATCCAGACAATTGATTCTATACTTGACTAAATTGAGCACATTGTATCTAAATCTGTACTCAGAATTGATTTTGCAGGTTGAATTTTTTTGACAGCTGGATTACTTTTCATTATGGATTCCAGGCAAATATCTGTATGCATTTGAATGTGTATATGCACATATGTGCATGTATGTGAATGTATATGTGTGTATATGCATGTGTAATGCTATCATTGTAAAACTAATCATAACACAAGATTAAATCTCTCATTCACAAAATTATATTCACCTCTGAACTTTATCGCTTATTAATTGGATTGTTATGTGTTATCCATCCTCTTATATGGCAGTGAATGACAGAAAAACCTAGAAACAGCAGAAATGTGGTTCTGCAAAAGGATGCTGAGAATTCTATGGAGGGTGTGAGTAAGCAAACAAGGAAGTTAAAGAAAGATTTAACAGAAAGAACATTTCTACTCAAAATCAGGAAAAGACAGTTGAAATTCCTTGGGCACATAAGGAAAGACGGCTTGGAAAACATAACCCTCACAGAGCATATTGAGAGCAAGAGAGACAAGGAAAAGCAACAAGCCACCTACCTGATGAGCTTGTGTGAATAAATAGTGGAACAGGGGATGGGATCATTATCAAAGGGGGAAAAACTAAAAGTTGCAACAGATAGGAAATTGTGGAGAGTTACGATCGCCTATGTCTTAAAGAGACACGGCACAAAGAAGAAGATACATTTTTTAAAGGTTTTAGAAGGTGCTCTTTCCAATGTTGTGACCTTTGATCTGTCTATTTCAGAATGAAAATCCCAAGAAATCAAATGATTATTTTGAAAATCTTTTATTTCTGTTTTATTCAGAAGCCGCCAAATTTTCTTAAAGACTATAAGAACCCTTGCTGGCAGGAAGCAGTGGAAGATTCAGACAGTATCAAATATGAGTTGCGATGTCTTCCATATTTTTATCTGATTGGAGCTGACAAATGTGGTACAACAGATTTGTTTTTACGACTTCTTAAACATCCTGAAATACTCAAGATAAATGCTTATTTTCACAAGGAGACAATGTGGTGGGCCTGGACACGTTTCGGTAAGTTTCCTAAATAAATACTTATTCTAAATAGATACTTATTTTGATAAGAAATTGTGATGGGTCTGGACACGTTTTGGTCTATTTTTTAAATAGATATTTATTTTTACAAGGTGATAATACTTATTGGCTTGGAGTGAAATTCCTAAGTTTTCTAAATAGATGCTTATTTTCACAAGGTGACAATGTAGATGACTTTATAATAATTTATGTTAGTGGATATTACAGATATGTCTGAGAAAAGAATAAGCATTGTCCAAATATATACCAAACATGACATTTATTTTCTTGAGATATAGCATACAAATATTTAACATTTTTTGTATGCTATATCTCAAGAGAATAAATGTCATGTTTGGTATATATTTGGACAATGCTTATTCTTTGGACAATGCTTATTTAACATTTTGTCAATGTTTTCTGCACTAGAACAATGAAAGGGCTCCTTTTGTAAAGCTTCAGCTTGAGTTGCTAGAAGAGGATCAGATGAGTTCTTGCTGTCTGTCCACATCCTGGGGGCAGAAAGGGACAAAGAGCTTCATCTCTCCTGTTCATGTAGCAGGAAGATGGGCCACAATTGGACAGTTTTGTAACCAATGCGGAACTCCCATGCATGTAGGTTTCATCAGAGCCTTAAACCTTATTGCCGCTATGTGTATATTTTGACCAGCATGTGGATGTGTGTTAAAGTATATATATATATATATGTACAAGTAAAATGAGAACAAATGGAATATAATTCCACTGTATGTAACCTTTAATTTAAAAGAGGGCTCAGTACAGAGTAGAGCTAAATGTTATTTATTTTTAAGATATTAAAACATGCTAAAAATTGCTGCATAAAGGCAATTATGTTTCGACACCATAAATATCACCTGAGGAGACACATTTATGGTGTCAAAACATTATTGCCCTTATGTAGTGATTTTTAACATGTTTTAGTATCATAAAATAAATAATTATATATATATATATATATATATATATATATATATATATGTGTGTGTGTGTGTGTGTTAAAGTATATATGTGTTATGGGAACTTACCTATAACGATAATGGACTCTCCCTGACACTATAAATACTGCGTCTCTTAAGAGGTATAAGGGTTGAATGGTGTAACGAGTCGAAACAATATTAGTTCACTCTAACCCAGACGGACAGTCATTACTAACACCTTCAACTTCTTGTACTATATTTCTGTTGTAATATATCTTTGTTATTCTACTCTTGTGTTCGTGTTGTTCTTACTTGGTTCTAACATTGGACCATAACTGTGGTGCGAGGATATTGGACCATAACAATATGTATGTGGGTTTTAGCACACTACAACTTGGAGACCGCTAAGTTTTCTAAACAGATGATTTTATTCCCAAGGAGAAAATGTGTTGGGCATGAGCATGTTTTGGTAAGGTTTCCAAACAAATGCTTATTATTTTACAAGGAGACACTGTGGTTGGCCTGATGAAGTCCTAAAGGATGAAACGTGTCACACACAAAAAAAAGTCATTAATTTTCCTAATATTCTATTCAGATATAAAGATTTATATATCATTTTCTTCTATATATGGATTAGCTAATTAGAAATAAATTACAATATGGAGCCATTAATAAATAAAGAGAGTGATGTAACAGCAAGACATCAATAGTGATAACAAGAGTAAGGAAAAAGAGAAGCCATAATAAATGCAGTCAAGCATGACAACAGCGGCAGTTGCAGGTTGCATTTGGTTTAAAGCTGCAAGTTCTAGACTGAGGATTGTCACTCAGGACAACAGCCGCTCATGTGGGACAATCTCTAATCTTGAAGCAGTGGTTCAAGAATTTGGTGATATATTAATTGTGTCTCTAAGCCCTGGGGTCAGGTAGTGCAGATATTAACTCAGTGTAAACAATACAAGCAAAAACTGAACAGTACTAAAGAACAATACAAGATATTCCTAGACATAGATAATGGAATGAGAACAATCTAAATTTGTAGTTTAAATTGAGCACCTAGTTTTCAATTTCCTGAAGGTTACCCAGTACAGAAAATATTTGAATATGGTCGGTATTACAATGGCCGAATGTGTGATTATAATAACAAGGATCTGGAATTCTCACTACCACACACACACCACATTGGTTCTTGATAATGACTGGTATTTTCAAAAGTACTTGAACAAAAATAATGAAATATGAACTTTAGACAGTTTATCCACAATTTCAAGCACAGTACTCAACACATCCAGAAATTGTAAAAAACATAATAAAAGATTAAATTATGTTTTAATCAAACATATATATATATATATGTATATATGTGTGTGTGTGTGTGTGTGTTTGTATGTGTGTATTTGTTTTATATATATATATATATATATATATATATATATATACATACATATGTGTTTATATTTGTTTTACATATATATATAAAACAAATACACACATAACATATATATATATATTTATGTGTGTATTTGTTTTATATATATATATATATATATATATATATGTATATATATATATATATATACACACACATATGTGTTTTTATTTGTTTCACATTATATATATATATATATATATATATATATATATATATATATATTTGATTGATGAGGATCAGCATTAAGTTGTGCCGGTCTGAAATAGACTATGTCCACATGAGGTAATTTGGGATTTTTCCTGTAAAAAATATATATGCTCTGTTATAATAAGTACATTGAGCTCTCTGTGGATCAGTTTTAATATTTGATATTACTTGGATTATATACCAATGGATCTATTACCTGTACTATATATATATATATATATATATATATATATATATATATTTGGTTGGATAGATGTGAGGTTGTGACCCTGGGTTTCACGCTTTAGCGATCATCAGACAAACTGATTAATGTTTTAAAAAATTTGAGTTTATGTAGATTGCATGTATTGGTGTTATTGTGGAAGTGGTGGGGGAAATTTCATCGTTTTGTCATTCATCGTACTAATGCAAACATCGATGTATGCAGACACATATACATACTTGGTCGTCCGTCAGGACTCATACATATATAAACATATGTGGGCAGTTTCTAATAAGTACCTCATATAATATATAAATAATTATACATATATATTTTATTTATATTTATATACACTTTTCACATATATATATATATATATATATATATATATATATATATATATATATATATTGTGTATTTAGGCAGCAATCCCTCATTTATACATATTTCATTATCCCAGTTGTCTCAAACAAAAAAAATCAAATTATGTATGACAAAAAGTTTCAAACAGCTAACCTTATTCTCAAAAGTGGTTTAAATGCCCATTAAGGAACTGTGTTCCTGATCAAACCAAACTCATAAATAATTACATTGGTCACACTACTACTTGCATATCCAGACAACTTACATTACACCTATCCACCACAACTCCATCAGAACCCATTTAAACACACACAAAAACTTACCAGATTCTATCCGAAACATACTCATAGAAAATATAAGTATAATAACCTCACCCACATGTAAAAAAAAAATTAAAATAACAGAAGCCTTAATAATAAAAAGAAAAAGCCAATACTCAATAATATTAACTAGGAACACAGCCACAATGTGCTGACAGTGTTCAGAAAATAAAACATCCCTATAACTCTAGATACATACACACAATCCATACATCCACTTAAAAAGTAAAAATAAAATTATCCTTAATAATGGCTAAAAGTATAGCCAAAAGAGCTTGGAATTACAGAACATTTGCACAGTTTATACCCGCTCTGTGTCATGAAAAGAAAACACTTGTTTGAACACAAGAAAAATAAAATAAAAATCTTAATCATAGTACCTTGTCTGTCATCTTTAAAGAGACATATATATATATATATATATATATATATGTATATATATTATTTATTATAAAGATGTTACATACAGACAAATAAGTACTCACGAAAAAGATGCATTTTTCTTTCAATGCAAATGCATCTCAACAGGTGAGGAACAAAGATGGTTACCATCAAAACAAAAATGTGTCTTTGTCAAGAGTACTTGTTTGTCTGTAACATCTTTATAATAAATAACTATTGATCTACTCTTGGTATTAATCCCTCTTTTAAATTAATGCTATGAATGCTTAAATTTATATTCTTTACATTATCATTACATTTGAACATATATATATATGTGTGTGTGTGTGTGTGTGTGTGTGTAAAACAAATGCCAAAGTATCATTGGCTTTAATAAACTAAATGAAAACCATTTATTTTTATTTTATTTTGCAGGCTACGATGTCTTTAATCGTGGATTATTTCCCAAACATTTTTTGTACTATCTGAGGATTTTCAATTCTGCTGTTCAAGAAATTCAGAAGAAAAACATTACACTAGGAAATGGTCAGATCTATCATCAAAGTGTGATTGGTAAGGAATATTCAGTTTGTCTATCAAGCCCTAAATAAGAACAGCAAGGTTCAGACTGAGGCTTTAGATATTGTGAAGCTATTTGACAGGGTTTTCTCATGCAGGACTTGTCTATGAGCTCAAAGGCTTACGATGTCTCTGGCTTAATCATTCTTAACAAATCAGGTAATGAAAGTCATGTTGAATGGCCATGCTTCTAGATTATTTCCAGTTAATGCAAGCATTTCCTCAGGACTCTATCCTTGGATCTACATTGTTTCTTATATTCATCAATGACTTTCCTGATGTCATCAGTTCCCAACTAGGTATTTGTTGTAACATACCTACAAGCGATAATGGGTATGACTCCATTCACATAAATACAGTAGTAAATACTGTATGTTGGTCTTTAGTTGGAGATTCATTGTGGAATTCGCTTGACTTACTTCTAGCAGTTGACTACTTCTCCTATGCACCGCTGGCAAATCTTATATGTGTTGTTCTTGTCCTAAGTATTATTGTTCATTACTAACCTTCATGTGATTATTCTATTCAGTAACCTTCCCTAGGTTACAACAGTTTTTATACTAATGACACAACTATTTACTGTTGTCTTAATAATAAGTCTGCTAGGTTCAATCATGCCATCCTACTGCACTATCCACCACAGAGACAACTGTCACCTCCCAAAGAGATTGCTCTATAGTGAGCTATCCACAGGCAAGCACTCTCTCGGCAGACCAAAGGAACATTACAAAGACACACTGAATGAGTCTCTCAAATAGTGTGGCATTCCTCATTCCACCTGGGAAGAGTCTGCTGAGGACCATGCCATCTGGCACTCTCTTGTAGGGCTCATTGTGTCAGATTTTGAAAAGAAAAGAACCAGGGATAATGAACAGAGACACCAGAAAAGGAAAGATTGAGAAGGCTCAGCGAACCAGCCTGGTTCAGCTCCCAGCATCCCATCCCATTTCACAACTGTAACAGACTTTTCAGGATGAAGATCGAAATCATTAGACATCTCCACACCCTCACTGCAACCCCCCTCAGTAATTCAAAATCAAGCTCATCTCTATATGTGGAGGACGAACATACTTATTAGATTCTCACTGGTAGCTGCTCTTTAAAATTACCTCCAATCAGTTGTTACTTGGAGCAAGAAATGGCTTGTAAATTCCAAAGCCTCCAAAACAAAACTGCTTTCATTTAATCTGCTCAGAGAACCATTTCTGCTTGCCATCAGCATGACTAATGCTAAACTCCAGGAGAGGAACACTATGTAACTTCTTGAAAGTAATACAAATATGATATGTTATTCTGCTTTCACAGTTGAATACATGGTAGATGATACACAGCTTTTGTGCATATACATGTTTGTGTGGACATAATTACTAGAGGCAGTGATGCATGTTTTATGTTGTAGTTTTGTTGAAGTTATATTGTGGAATACAGTTCGGTTTCTTTAAAAAATTGTAGGATAATATATGGATTAATATCATGAAAGAGTTCATGTTGGTTGTTTGGTAATCTTTTAAATGAATTTGAGTGAGGTCACTACAATTTGTTAGTAGGTGTTGGTAATTTTACTATAGAAATATATTTTTATACTTTCATAGTATTTTGTTTTTGTTTGGGGTTTCACTTTGTCCATAGCTGGGACCCTAACAGACGCTACCACCCCTGTGTCAGGGTGTACCTGGGAACAACAGTAATTAAGAAATGGTTCCATTCCCTTCAAAACCTCCAATCTCATGATCAGAGGTCTTGCTGCCAGATATAGTTTATCATCATACCCAGGAATGAGAAATAGTCAAGATGCCAGGATGTTTAATTTTTTTAAATTTAAATTAAAAAATTTTAAATTTAAATTTTGGTAATAGTACTGCTTTTTGTCAAGAAAGGGCATTGGGTGTATGAACCAGCATGTAAATTTACCATAACTTTACAGTAATTTTTTTAAATATATATTAGTTTACCATAAATTTCACTCAAAAATTGTTCTCACATGTGTTTTTCTTTGGGCTAATTTCTCTGGCCTTCAATGTTTTGTAAGTGTCAAATCTTTAAAGCTTTATTTATTCATCATGTGTTTCAGAAAGCTGTTTTTATTTTCTGATTGTAAATATAAGTGACCTATTTGTTTCCAGTTTTCTTAAAGCTTCCTCATTGCTCATATGCTCTGTCTAGGGTATTCTCAGCACACATCTGTAGAACATCTGTTGCATCAAGTCTTTTATTCTGTGAGCAAATTGTCAAAAATTCACTCTGATATAGGAGAATTGCTATTACATAACAGTTTAGTACTCTTTTCTTTGCTTCTAACAAAATTTTCTTTGCTCTTTTAGTTTTTGGGAGGCATCTTTTGCTATTCCAATGTGTGTTTGAATTTGTGTCACATTTTCCATACTTTCTTAAAACACTTCCTTGATATTTAAACTTGCTTGATTTTGGAATTTTCAGTTTGTAGCTTGCATCTTGGGATTTTTTTTCTGTTGCTGATAATGATACATTCTGTCATTAGTCCTTTCTTCTTTCTTTCTTTTACTACTTTGTCTAAGATGTCCTGTAGTTCACTTTCTGTGTCTGCCATCAACACCATGTCATCTAAGCATTTTATGTTAGGATTTTACCCACTGATACTAAATCCTTGTAAGCTCTCTAGCTCTTAGGATGGTCTTGCTGTAGAGCTTGAATAAATCTGGCAAGAAGACACATCCTTGTCTTACACACCTTTTTATTTTTAATTTAAATTTTAAAATTTCTTTCATCTGATGTATCTGGATGCACAACGAAGCCAGCCTCATTCAACTTCCCAACACTTGTTTCTGATTTTATCATGATGTTGTTTATGACGTTTATGATGTTGTGTTTATCTATTCCACATTGTAATAGCATTGGTTTTTATTAATGTTGTAATCTAGAAAGGGTTACTGAACGAGCGATAACCAAAATGGAGGTTGGAAGTGAAATGGTAATCTTTATAATATCACAAAATATAATACTTGCCAGCAGCATGAATTAGATAAACTCCTGCTAGTGGTGAACTACTTAGGCAGCATATTACCCCCACTTACAATAGTATCCAACGTATTTATGAGGAGTGGGACATATCCATTAGTGCTCATAGGTACGGTATATAACACTATCTATGTCAGTTCAGGTTCTATCTATCTATCTATCTATCTATCTATCTATCTATCTATCTATCTATCTATCTCAGTCCTTTACATATCTATCTATCTATCTATCTATCTATCTATCTATCTGTTGTAGCCTAGACAGAGTTACTGAATGAGCGATAACCAAAATGGAGGTTGGAAGTGAAATGGTAATCTTTATAATATCCTATCTAAATATAATCAGTCTTGCCAGCAGCATGAATTAGATAAACTATCTATCTATGGTAACTACTTAGGCAGCATATTACCCCATCTGTTGTAGTGTCCAACGTATTTATGAATGGGACATATCCAAAAGTGCTCAGGTTGGTATATAAATGATAATTTTGTAACATCAACAAAATCTATCTATCTATCTATCTATCTATCTATCTATCCATCTATCTATCTATCTATCTCAGTCCTTTACATATCTATCCCCCTCTATCTATCTATCCAATCTATTTATCTATCTATTGGGATCTATCTATCTCAGTCCATTACATATCTATCTATCTATCTATCATCTATCTATCTATCTATCTATCTAAGTCCTTTACATATGTATTTACATCTATCTTTCTATCTAAAATCTATCTATCTATCTTCTATCTCAGTCCTATTACATATCTCATCTATCAATCATCTATCTATCTATCTTCTCTATCTATCTCAGTCCTTTACATATCTATCTATCTATCTATCTATCTATCTATCTATCTATCTTTCTATCTCAGTCCTTTACATATCTATCCATCTATAATCAATCTTTGATATATTCTATCTATCTATCTATCTATCTCAGTCCTTTACATATCATCTATCTATCTATCTATCTATCTATCTATCTATCTCAGTCCTTTACATATCTATCTATCTTTCATTTTATTTTAATCTATCTATCTATCTATCTATCTATCTATCTATCTGTTGTAGCCTAGATATTCCTCATGAATGAGGAATAACCAAAACAGAGGTTGGAAATGAAATGATAATTTTATAACATCAACAAAATACAATTTTAGCAAGCGTAGGTAAACCACTGCTAGTAGTGGACTACTTAGACAGCATATTATCCCCACTTACAATAGTGTCCAACGTATTTATGAGGATTGGGACATATCCATTAGTATTCATAGTTATGGTATATAACAGTTAAGAAAGGTGATTGGGAAAATGTGAATTTACCATATGTATTTACAGTAATTTTGACAAAAAGAAATCCTTTAAAAGTTCACAAACATATTATAGCAGTCACACTGCAATCAAAAACTAGGTTCTAGAATTAAATTAGTTGAAACTAAATGTTACTGATGACATCTAATAGAAAGAAAAGAAAGAAACTTTTTTGGGTCAACCCAATACGTCCAAACATAAACAAGTTTTGATATATTAGAAGATAAATATTAACTTTCCTCGTCAGCAAGAAGAGAGCAAAATGTACCTGTCTGTATAGGCAATTACCTTGTCTAGAATGCTCTTTCATTTTATTTTAAAAGAAGAAGGATATGTGAAAGGGCCAATGGTTTTGAATTTATAGCTGAAGATATTCCTCATAAAGCATAAGATTAAAAATATATGAACAATGGGCGTCTATAAATTCCAGTCGGCATTTTTACGCTTCCTTCAAGTGGGAGGAAATTGTAAATAACATAACCATAGCACTGAGTGACCTCGATTTACTATTTTCTTTTTCAAATCATACCATTGGGCACTTTAGAATACAGTAGTTTATTATGACATTGCTTATTTGTGCAAGAGTGTTCATACCTGAGAGTTCAAGAATATAAAAGGATGTATTTATATTCACTAATTGCAAACAACATTTATGAAAAAGGCTTATGGGTAATGTAGAAAAAGAACATTGCATCCTTAAAACACATTTTATCTGCAGAAATTTGAATGGTTATAAAATTATCTTAGAAATTTAATATTAAGTCTATTGAAATCTACTATTAAATCTGCTGAAATATAATATAAAATCAATTAAAACCCAATATTAGATCTATTGAAATATTATGTAAGCTCTATTGAAATTTAATATTTGATCTATTGAAATATTAACTATATTTAAATGTAATATTAAATCTATTGAAATTTACTATAAAATCTATTGAAATCTACTATTAAATCTGCTGAAATATAATATAAAATCAATTAAAATCCAATATTAGATCTATTGAAATATTATGTAAGCTCTATTGAAATTTAATATTTGATCTATTGAAATATTAACTATATTTAAATGTAATATTAAATCTATTGAAATTTACTATAAAATCTATTGAAATCTACTATTAAATCTGCTGAAATATAATATAAAATCAATTAAAATCCAATATTATATCTATTGAAATATAATGTTAGCTCTATTGAAATTTAATATTTGATCTATTGAAATATTAACTATATTTAAATGTAATATTAAATCTATTGAAATTTAATATTAAGTCTATTGAAATCTACTATTAAATCTGCTGAAATATAATATAAAATCAATTAAAATCCAATATTAGATCTATTGAAATATAATGTTAGCTCTATTGAAATTTAATATTTGATCTATTGAAATATTAACTATATTTAAATGTAATATTAAATCTATTGAAATTTAATATTAAGTCTATTGAAATCTACTATTAAATCTGCTGAAATATAATATAAAATCAATTAAAATCCAATATTAGATCTATTGAAATTTAATATTTGATCTATTGAAATATTAACTATATTTAAATGTAATATTAAATCTATTGAAATTTAATATTAAGTCTATTGAAATCTACTATTAAATCTGCTGAAATATAATATAAAATCAATTAAAATCCAATATTAGATCTATTGAAATATTATGTAAGCTCTATTGAAATTTAATATTTGATCTATTGAAATATTAACTATATTTAAATGTAATATTAAATCTATTGAAATTTAATATTAAATGTTGAAATTTAATGTTAGACTTGTCAGGTTACCTCCTCCTAATTTTTGAAATTGCTACTAGGGAACACTCTCTGACACTATAAATATTTGGCAACAATTTTTTTAATCACTCTCTTACTCTTCTGATCTTATCCATCAACATGTAAGTCTCTCACATAAAAATGCATTCTCTTTTGGGAATTGCATGCACAATACATACACACATCCACATACTTTGGACCAAAAAGTTTCCACACTCATTTGTCACACGCATTATTGCTTTTGTCACTTGTATACTTTTTTTTGTTAATACATTATTATTTGTTTGTACATATATATTGGTTCTTGTTGTTCCTTTTTTCATTTATTTACATAGACTCATATCCCAAGTCTGCCATGTTTATTTTGGGCATTTCAGGAGACACACATGTTTATCACTCAATTCATACACAGGAGGCCTGAAATTTAATATTAAACCTGTTAAAATTTAATATTAAATTTGTTGAAATTTAATATTAAATTTGTTGAAATTTAAGATCTATTGAAATATAATATTAAACCTGATAAAATTTAATATTAAATTTGTTGAAATTTAATATTAAATCTATTGAAACTTAATATCAAACCTGTTAAAATTTAATATTAAATTTGTTAAAAATTAATATTAAATCTACTGAAATTTAAGATCTATTGAAATTTAATATTAAACCTGTTAAAATTTAATATTAAATTTGTTGAAATTTAATATTAAATCTATTGAAATTTAAGATCTATTGAAATTCAATATTAAACCTGTTAAAATTTAATATTAAATTTGTTGAAATTTAATATTAAATCTATTTAAAATATGAGATCTATTGAAATTTAATATTAGATCTGTCAAAAATTAATATTAAATCTACCAGAATTTAAATCAAATCAGGACCAATAATATTGCTGATTCTTCTTTGGATTTTATCAAGAATCTCTAAATATATAGCAGGTGCACCAGACCATATGTGACAGCAATATTCTAATCATGGGTGCATGATAGACTTATAGATATGTAAGATAGTTTACTAATTTTACATTTATATCTTGGTCAGCCTATGAACTTTTCAGCCAACTCTCATATATGAGAAACCTATTTCCTTGAAAAATTGTTTTAATAGAAAGATTTTATAAATTTCCACTGAAAGTAGCATTTGTTGTTCGGTCAAAGAATGCCAAATGTTTCCTTATAAGGAAACAGATAATATTTCTTTTTATGCACTATGTCCTTTCAGGATGTAGATGATTATGGCTCTTCACCTCCCTCTATCCCTTGCAGCCCTCAGCATCAACATCTCTGTTGCCTCGAGTCTCTTCTTCATCTTTGTGGAAATCTTCCAACATTTGCTGCCATAAACAAGGACAGATGTCACGTAACAGCTCAGTATTCTTTTCTTCATTTGTCAAGAAATGTCATGGCAGTTCACAGACATTGCAGAAAAGAAAGCTTCAAATCTTTCTTTTTATGTGCCATGTCCAGGATGTAGGTGATCATGGCTCTCTGCCTCTCTCTATCCCTTGCAGCTCTCAACAAGTTCCTTCCCTCTGCTTCCCCCCGCCAGACCACGTTCTGTCATCCACTTGCTTAAGTCTGCCAGGTATGCATTTATATTTGATCAGACTATGGACTTTTCAGCTAACCCTCATTGCTTTCCCTTGTCTCTCTTTCCCTCTATTCAACCAGTGAGTATCAGATTCTCCAGGACCTCCTTCCTCATTATGTGTCCCAGAAACTTCAGCTGCCTCTTTCTGATGTTAAGTATAAGCCTCCTCCTTGTTTGCAACCTCTCTAAGACCTCATCGTTGCTCATATACTCAGTCCTTAGCATCCTTCTGTAGAACCACATCTCCATCACTTTGAGTACCATTCCCATTATTATTACCATCTCCATAGTTTTGAATTCAAAGTTGCCCTCCAAGACTGACTGCACTATCAAATCTAGAAAACCAAATCAATCCCTATTATTTTACCCAAAGCTGGGAAGAAAAAATATGGATTCATGCTATTCACAAGGGTCTGAACATTTCTAACCAGATTTTGAATTCAGCCTTTCATTTCCATTCACCATGCCAATAACCATCATGCCACCCACATATCCGACTTAATCATGTGAACTGATTAACTATACATATGCTTTTGACAGTTTATCTTCATCCTTTGCCTTTTATCACTTTCTCAATATACAAAGTATATATAGAGTAAACTATTAATAATATCCCAATGGACATAGGTGTGGGCAGCTATCGTTACTCCCTGATGGTGTAGCTTGGATAGTAACTTGGATTGAGGAATCAGAGAGCCGAGTTTGAATTACATTCACTTACATGCTAATAATACCCTTGGGAAAGGTATGAATCCTCTTCTTCTCTCTCCAAATAAATAGCAGGACAGACCGGGTTTTATTGCCTTGGATGAAGCAGGACAACTCTGAATTCAAAACCTGCATGTAGTGCACCAGGTTTTTGTATTTGACCCTTCAAAAAATGTGGATAGTTCTGCACAAAACCTTCACCACTATAATCAAGTCTCATATGCTGGTGTTCGGCTGTCAGTTTCCTAGGAACTGATCTACTTGACCCTCATACATCAACTTTAATGGGAGAGTCAAATATATATATATATATATATAGATATAAATATAGATATAGAGATATATAGGTAAAAATCTGTGTGTAAGTAATCAAAGTAGATTCTATTAATATGAAATATTAAAACTGATCTACAAAAGGGACCTCAATATATTTAAGATAGAGCATATAAGTGAATTGCAAAAATGAAAACCAAATTACCCCATTCAGATAGCCATTTTGAATAAAAAAAATTTAGAAGGAACTGGAAAACCAATTTTTTTTTTTCTTTAACAAATGTATTTGCATTAACAAGTCCCAGGGAGAATCTCCCAAGGATGCAATAGCCACCTGATTGGGGTAATTTGGGTTTCATTTCTACACACACACACACATATATATATATATATATATATATATATATATATATTTAGATAGATAGATAGATAGATAGATAGATAGATATAGATATAGATATATACATCAAGAAGGAAAAAACACATCATCGAAGATATATAATATTGCTCTGTATATAAATACATTAAGCTCTCTTTATGGATCTATCTGTTTAATACTTTATATTGAAAAGAACTACTTGGATTATCCTTACCACTTATGGATTTGATATTACATATATATATATATATATATATATATATAAATATATATAAATATATATATATATATATATATATATATATATATATATATATATATATATATATATATATATATATAAATTAATGTTGTGAGACTTGTCAGTTTTTTTAAGCATTTCACCCCAAACAAGTTGGGAGTGCCACTAGAATGCAGGTGGTTACAGAGAGTGAAAGTGAGAGAAAAGACTGGGTATAGGAGAATTGAAGAAAGGGAAAAGAATGGGAATCAAGGCAAAAGAAGATGCCAGTTGAGGCTTCATTTAAATTTTTGAAAATTGTAGTTATCAGGGAAGCAAATAAATGGAAGGGAGTTCCACATTCAGGAAGTGCAAGGAAAGAAACTGTTGGAGTAGAAGCAGCAGTTACATTTAACTATTTCACCAGTAAAAGGGTGGGACCTAGATGCCCATTTTATAGCAAGCTTAAATTCATGCACTTGCGGAACAGAGAAAAAAGCTCATCAGAGCAATTGCCATAAAGAAAAGACAGAGGGAAGCCACATCACATCTGTGAGAAAGTGACTGAAGTCAAGATGCCAGGTCAGGATCAATTACATTGCAGAGCTTTCTTTGGATTTTGTTCAGAGCCTTGAGATGAACTGCAGGTGCACCAGACCAGATGTGGAAACAGTATTCAATGCATGGATGAATGGTAAATTTGTAGATGTGTAAGATGGATTCTGACAAGAAAAAATACCTGGCATGACACAGAGAACCAACATTCCTTGCAGTAGATACAGCTATTGATTCAATGTAGTTGTTTCACCTCAAGTTAGTTGAAAATGTGAGGCCAAAAAGGTGCAGTGAGACGCTTTCCCAGAATCGAGTATCAACCATGGTGATGGTAAGCTGGGAAGTTTCTCTGTGGTGGTTAAATGAGAGCAGTTTAGTTTTGCAGTCATTAAAATTTCCTGCCCCACTTAACCACTGATTGGAAGTCCTTTTCGAGAGCAGCGATCAGTTTAACTTTTTCAGCACTATTGAGACAGGAGTAAATGGTAGTGTCATCTGCAAGATACCTGCTTGAGAACTGCTGACATCAGGAAGATCATTGCACTCTTCATGGCTATTGGCTTCTTTCAAGCCAAGTGAAGGTGTTACAACAATGCACTCATGAAACTTTGAAATCAGCATGACTGAAATAACATCACTCAGTTAAGTGACCAGTTTCTCTACATTAATTCTATTAACGCTCTATCCTTACCTTTTGATATTGAGCACTTTAAGACAAAAACCTGCCTGCCTGAAACGGCTTTCTACTGGTAAACTACAGAAAAAGAACCAGCAATTTTGCCAACTAACATTCTTACAATTTAATGCTATATATATAATTTTTTCTGCAATTACTGATAGAATATAGGTATTATATACACATTAAATATAAATTTACAAAAGAAAGAAAGATAGAAAGAATGTGTGGGAAAATATTAAGAAAGAAAGTGTGAAGAAATATTAAGAAAGAAAGAAATGTTGAAGAAAGAAAGGGGATATATTAAAGAAAGAAAGGAGATATAAAAAGAAAGAAGGAGGAGTGAGAGAAGAAAGAAAGAAAGAAAGAAAGAAAGAAAGAAAGAAAGAAAGAAAGAAAGAAAGTGTGTGAACATATTGAGAAAGAAAGAAAGGGTGAGGAAATATTAAAAAAAGAAAGAAGAGATGTTAAAGAAAGAACAAAGGGGGATAAAAAGAAAGAAATTGTGAGGAGATAAGAAAGAAAGAAAGAAAGAAAGCATGGGAAAATATTAAGACACAAAGAAAGTGTGAGGAAATATTAAAAAAGAAAAAAGAGATATTCACAAAGAAAGAAAATATTATAAAGAGAGAAAAAAAAGTTAAGAAATGGACAAGGTCCGACAATTTATTTATTAAAGACATTTTTTTATGTTTAACGTTGTTATTTTATAGATACAAGCAAATGCTCTGTTTATGATAAACAGTATTAAATAACATTTACCGGCCTGAATGTCCGAGAAATTTTCATAGAAAATATTCTTTGATCTTTGCCAACTAACATTCTTACAATCAAAATATCCTGTCAAAGAATGAATATTTTCTATGAAAATTTCTTGGACATTCAGGCCGGTAAATGTTATTTAATACTGTTTATCATAAACAGAGCATTTGCTTAAATACTTGTATCTATAAAATAACAACGTTAAACATAAAAAAATGTCTTTAATAAATAGAAAAAAAAGTATTAAGAAATAAATAAATAAAGAAAGAAAGAAAGAAGAAAAATTCACCAAGAAAGAAGGAAAGAAGAAATATTTACAAAGAAAGGAGTGATATTAAGAAAGAAAGAAAGAAAGAAAGAAAGAAAGAAAGAAAGAAGGGAAGATTGGGGAGATATTAAAAGAGAAAAGAAGAAAGATATTAAGACATGAGATGATTGAGACATTATGGTGACAAATACATCCATAGTATCAATTGAACAACAGTTATCAAGTCCAATCCTGTTTGCAAAACAAGCATTGTCCACACAAACAATAATAATAATAATAATAATAACAACATTGTAACTAATTTGTTTCCCAAAGCTTTGCTCTTTTGTTTTTTCTAGATCAATGTTTCAAAATTCCTCAATCTCTTGCTTTTCTTATTTGAGGCCTGAATTTGACCATAAGACCTGAATAGTAAGCATAACTGCAATGTCTGTAGTAGTCAGTTAATGAGAAGAAATTAGGTCAGCAAATGCATTGTTTTGGTATTTAATTATTGTCACTTAATTATAAAATTAATTAGGTTTTCCAGTACACTGAAAAATAAGAGTAAACAGAGATAAATGCCATTTCCAATGGTACCCTGTCCCAAATATTAGAATTTTGTAAGTTTATCATTTCTGAGCACACCCATCTGCTAGAACAATTAGCAAATCCCTGTTGTAGATGTGTTCTCAGGCACACTTATGTTTGTTCAACACCCAAAGTGCCCACCTGTGGTTTATACTATACTGAGCAGGCCTTAGTTACAGTTTCTGGGAGAGAAAGCGTATTACCTGCATGGTGTTATGATGTTGATTTGGGGTTAGTAGAGACAAACACCAAATAACACGTAACAATAAAAAGGGTTTTAATAGGTTGGTAAAAAGGTACAGAAATCGCCTGAGTAGTCAATAACTAGCTCAGCTAAAACTTCTCTATCTCTCTCCCATGTCAACTGACATGCCACTATTTAAAGTCTTTGTTCACAGACGCAGACAAGTTCATCTTCCAGAGGGGTGGTAGGTTTCCGACACAACGCATGGTAAAAAGTTTGAACAAGCCCAATGCACTCAAACTCTCAGTCATAATGGGGGATTTTAACAACAAATAAGTTAATTTTGATCCCAATGACTTACCATACATAATATAGGCAATTTAGGTCAGGTTGGTGACAGGAATAAAGAAGAACATGGAAATTTGAATTAGTGCTGTTTTGTTTTTTTTTAATCATTTCACCCCAAGCAAGGCAATAAAGCCACTAAAACACAAGAAGTTACTGAGTGTTACAAAATATGAGAAAAAAACACTATTAAAGAGAGAGAACGATAAAAGAACAGGAATTAAGAAGACAGAAGATAACAATTGACATTGCATTAAAATTTTTAAAGATCAAAGTTGACTGGGAACCAAGAAGCTGGAAGAGAGTTTCACAAGCGAGAAGTGCGATAGAAGAAACTGTCAGCATAGAACTTACGGTTACATCTCACCATTTTAAATGCAAAATGATGAGTCCTTGCCACCAATTTAATACTACGCTTAAATTTATAAAGTCTAGGTACCATAGAGGAAAGTTCATCAGAACATTTGTCATGACTGTAGTAAAAATTACCATCACTCTAGAAAAGGCACAGAGAAGCCACGTTACAGTGATGGGAAAGTGAAGCCGAGATGTTTGGTCAGTACCAATAACATTACAGATTCCTCTTTAGATTTTATCAATGAGTTATTTTATCATATTTTAACTGTCACACTAATTCTATCAGTGTAACAGCTAAAATATAACTGCAAATTTTTAATTTACATAAATCTAATAAAAATGATGGTATTCTCATAGTAAATTTACATCGAGGTTCATTCAGTATTTTACCTTTCTTAACACCATTACTGCTACTGTAATGTGAGATAGTTAAAAACAACAGCTTCTTCTTGTATGTGATATGTCCCTTCAGGATGTAGGCAATCATCGCTCTCTACAATTTTCTTCCAGAAGCAATAGGTCAACTAGATTGGGCATTTAGACACAGCAGACACCAGGAATAAAAAAATTAAGTTCAAAATTTAGCATCTCTAGGAGAGGTTTGAAGCAACAGAAATGTGGTTCTACAGAAGGATGTTGAGGATACTGTGGACCAAACATGTGATTAGCAACAAAGTTTAGAGGAAAATGCAAACAAAACGGAAACTAATACTTAACATCAGAAAAAGACAGTTGAGGTTTCTAGGGCATATAATGAGGAAGAAGAGCTTGGAAGGTCTGATACTCACAAGGCAGAGGGCAATAGAAAGACAATGAATAACATACTTAATGACCTTGAGTAAATGAATAGCAGAACACAGCTTGGAAGAAATAACAAGAAGACAAAATTGATTAAGAGCTAAAAGGGACAGGAAGTTGTGGAGAGCCATGATTGCATATGCTCTGAAGGGATACAATACATAAAGAAGATTCCTTACATCTTCCATATTCCTCAATGTATAATTTTTTCTTCTTATATTTTTCCCCCTATCTTATATAGATAATTCCATCATCAAGAACATTATTTTCATTTGATAAAGTCCTTTTAAAGGACAAAATGCATTAAATAGAATGTTTTGTCATTCAATTACACACCATTAGTATGATAAAGAGTTTATATATTGTTGTAAACTATAATTAGTTAAAAGCATTCTATACTATTTCTCTAGTAGTTTGTCTTCAAGGTTACGAATAGTGGTATTTACCAGGGTGCCCACTTCGCAACTGGATGTGACACAAGGCCAATGTTTAAAGTGGGTTTAACAGCCATACTGAGCAAAAATTCCCAAACCCCCTGAGCACTTCCCCTTTTGGGGATGCCTCAGAAACAGGGCAATAAACCCAGCCTCCTCTCGAGGGTGAGGTACTTGTCTGGAGTGGAGTGGGGTGCTGGTAGGGTGTAATCCCCCTGGGGTTTGGTCTAATATTCAAAGAATACAAATCTCAGCCAAAAGGTTAGGATTAGTTTCACCTCCAGCTGTATCAAAATGGTGGAGATTTGCCTATGAATACAACATATATCATCTTTCTCCTTCACAAATCTAGATTAGTCTTGTGATATGAATAGTGATGATCATGGGATAGGAATGATGACAATTTTATTCCCATTTGAGGTCAATGGTGGACTGGCCAGGGTGTCTGCTTGCCTGATGCAAGTGGGTTCCCCTATATAAAAAAAAAGTGCAATAACAAAACAAACAGACAACTGTTTTAATAATAAAATAGTAATAAAAAGGAATAATAGAAAAGAAAAAAAATGAGAACAGGACACAAATTAGTAGTGCATGAAAAGCAATGAAGCAGTGAAGATAGCTGTTAGACATGTTTAAAAAAAATTCCATGTTTCCAGAAAGAGTGCATGAATTTAAAGATAAAGGGGAAAAAAAAGCAGATGAAGTGTAAATCCAACCAGATATATCACTTGAACTTTTCTTAATTTATTGAATATTCCTGAAATTGTTGAGGATTTTTTTTACAAAATTGGTTTCCTGTTTTTTAGTCCAGTATCTTATTTTTATATAACAGTAAATAAACTAGACAAAGAAAGACATCTTAATGATTCCTCTTACTAATTTCACTCAGACTTTTATTCTTACTGCAGACTGGTTACTCGATACATTCTCCTTTTATTTATTTATTTATTATTTATGTGGGCCTAATAGTAGATACATGGATACACATGAATATTTAACAGCAAAATGCTCAGCTCTGTTTGTGTTGTATAAGAGTAAGTGTCATTGCTGACACTGTGGTTTGAACCTTGATCGCCAGTGAGCACCACAGGCAATTCCATTATTAAGTTGATAATAAAGGAAATGAAGAAATATGAAGTAGCATAATGATCACTATTCCTCCTCTATCTTCTATTACTGTATAGATCATGTTTCTCTTCTCTATACTATTCTGATCATTATATTATTTGGCAATTACTACCTGAACAAGTATTACTAGTGTGGTTATTATTGGAAGGCAATATATATATATAAGTTTGATTAAATTATATATATATATATATATATATATATATATATATATATATATATATATGTGTGTGTGTGTGTGTGTGTGTGTGTGTGTGTGTGTGTGTGTGTGTGTGTAATATATGTATGTATATATTGTTGTAATCGGAAAGAACAGTCAGATTAATAATCTGTTATGGTAATTTACCCTTGCATGCATGGACTCTACCAGCTATAAATAGGAGCAGGTACTGCCTTTTGAAGAAGGAAGTTTCCAGCAGTCAGCTCTGACAGTCGAATGAAACATTCTTGCTGTAACACTCTCATTTGTACATGTTTGTATTACTGTTTCTGTTAATATATTTGTTTAACTCAATTCCTCTCCTTGTGTCTTTATTTCTGACCCCAACAAGACCACAACATCATCAAAAGTTCTTTAGTATTTATGTTATTCTAAACATTTCTTGAGAATGAAACTGTGCTCTAAATTTTAAGTTTAATTCTGAAATTAAACTTTAGGACTTCAGTTTCAGTTTGGTAATTTCTGTATCATGACGGAAAAAATATTTAAAAAAATAATTATAATATATATATATATAAATTTCTCAGAATTAACCTGTAGAAAAAGATATTATCCAAATATTAATCTATGCCCAGGTTTTTTCCCAATATCACCTTTCCTAAAAGAATCGCTACTCTCCCAAGCCAATGTATACAACAAATATATCAAGGAATCAAAAGAAAAAGGTTCAATCCGTCAACACAAAAACAAACAATATTTCTACATGTGAAAATATTCTCTTCAAACATAAATTGACATAATTTTTCAGTTGACCATATGAATATACAACAGCATTTCTAAATTCTTCTAGTTGCTAACGACATTTTGTTTGTTATTTATAGATACATTATTTCAATAAATTCATCTGGTTTTTTGCCTTGAAAAAGTCCACATTGGACAAAAACAGTTTTCCTATTGTCTTTTTCCTTAATGCACACATACATACATACAAACATACATACATATAAAAGCGTTAGTTAGATCCAGTGACAGGACCCAAAGAGTGTGAGTTCAATACCCAGTTAAGGAAGTGGAGAACTTGGAAAGGGGAATTAACAGGAGATAACTGATAACTGACATCCATTAAACATGGCACGTGGAAATAGAACAGTCTACCCCAGTGAGCAAAATAAAGTGTTCAGTTCGACATTCCAACCACCTGAAGAAGGCCGGAGCATACAACAGCTGAAATGTTGTAATAAATATGGCAACAAAGATGAGGATAATAGTCTGAATAATGTAAATAGTGTACTATATCCCTGATACTAAAAACTTTAACACATAAATATAGCATACCTTAAAACATATTTTTATCATATATATATATATATATATATATATAAAAGTGAACATAGAAGTCAACACTTAGAGGCGACAGTCTGTTTCATGCTATATGCAATCGTCAGGCCACGTGTGCTGTTATTTTTCTCGGCTACTTATATATATACGGGTCAGTGGTGCATTGTGGGTAGTCTATTATGGCGGTTATTTTACTGGAAGTCGTTTATTTATTTATTTGGGTTAAATTATTTTGCTTGTTTTTATTTATTTTTATTTTTGGTTTCTTATTTTATATATTTATTTATTTATTTTAATCGGTGTTTTTATTAACATAGTAAAAAATTGTTTATATCACTTATTTAATAGTTTTGTTTTGGTTTGAGAATTTAATTAAAGCTATTTGTTTGGTTTTGGGGTTGATTGTTGTAGTTTAAACTATTATTTTGGCAGGAACAGTTTTTAATTTGTGTTTATTTGGGTTGATTATCTTTATTTGTTTTTTCTAACGGTGACTTTATTGGGGGTTGGTTTGTTTATTTATTTACTTGGGTGAATTTAGGTCAATTTATTTTACTTGTATATTTTCTCTTTTCGGTTTTCAATTTTTAAGTAACGTCGTATTTATTTATTTATATATTATTTTTATTTTATTTTATTTTTTATTTTATTTTTATTTTTTTTATCATTATATAACAGTTATAGCTATTTTTTTGGTTTGATTTTTTAGTCTAACTAATATTTTGGTCATAATGGTTTGCTACTTTGTTTATTATTTACTTTATTATTTGGGTTCATTGATTTTTGTTTTTATTATTATTATTATTATTCTATTTCATTTATTCTGACAGGTGTGGTTTGGTAATTTGTTTGGATTAATTAATTTTGCTTATTTTATTGTTATTTTGTTTACTTGTTTATTTATTTGTTTTTATTTTATTTTTTCCGTTTTCAATTTTTAAGTAACGTAGTAAAAATTTGTTTTCATGTCTGCATTTTGAGATGAGCTCGGATCTTTTATTTAATAATTTATTTTGGTCTGGGAAAGTAATGATAGCTATTTTTTCCTCCAAGCAAAGTTTGCAAGTTTTTGATTGGTTGTTGTAGGCTGATGATTTTTTCCTTATTTTCCAAGATATTTTTGGGAAATTAAAAACAAAACGCACATCACACCCATAAATATAGCACACCTTAAGACTATATTTCTTCATATATATATATATATATATATATATGATGCCAAATATAAAAATGAAGTTTTAAAGTATGCTATATTTATAAAAAATAAAAATATAGTTCTACAATATGCTATATTTATGGCTAAAAGTGCTCAGTATCAAGAACATTAGTGTGTGTAAATATAAGAATGGATAGAGAGGACAACACCAAGTGGCAATAGTCTGTTTCATGCTTGAATACAATCTTCAGTCTCTTTCTTTCTCTCTCTCTCTCTCTCTCTATATATATATATATATATATATATATATAATTTGTAACAGGTCTGAAAGAATAAGCAGGTATTAATGTTTATGTTAGTTACAAGAACTTTATCCTATCATACTATCATCTTATTGTGGAAGAAGAGAGAATTTCAGTTGACAGGTGGTGACATCAAAGTCATTAACACCTGTTTCTTCTTCCTGACTTTACAATTCCTTCTGTAAACACTGCCAAACCATGATTTCACTCACCATGCTGGATTCTTTAAATAAAAGATGCCACAGCTGTTGAAATAAAAAGCAAGCAATAGATTGATAGCAGGTAAAATAATTTTTTGTGCTAATTCTGAGTTTTATATGTGGCTTTGAGTAAATGAAACTTGTAGGTTTTAAAAAGGACCCTCCTCCTTCGCACCTTGTGGACTGGCACTGATGGCATTCCACGGCCTTGCCGTAGGATGCATATCATCTTTCAGTTGTGTCTCTGTCTTCAGGCAGAATGCAGCTCAGTGGTGGCTTTGCTCACAGATAGAGATACACCTGAGGAAAATAATACTTTGAAGTTTCTTGCCCTGAGGAACAGTTGCCTGGGGTTGCACCATCTCATTGCACGAGAGTGGGATTGCAACTGACAGTTGTGAGGACTTGAGCTGTAGTCATTGATGTTTCTCTCTCAGTGAGTTGGTGTTGACATCAAACACTGATCTGTGTCAAGTCTCACACTTGTCATGTCAGTGTTGATATCAAATGCTGGTCTGTTTCAGGTCTGTTTGAATTTGGGTATATATAGCTTTCAATTGGTTTGAAATTATTTTTTGTTTTTTTGAGCAGAAGTGGCTCTGACTGGTCATAATATATTGTTCATTTAGTTTTGCTTAAAGCGGATGTATGTATGGAGCCAATGTGCAGAAAATCTATCTATGCAGTTAGCTTTGGGTCATTGAGCAGTCAACACCCAGTTTGTGTAGAAAATGTAAGAGGTACGAAAATATCGTCTACCACTGGTAAAGGAAAGGAACATATTAATGCTCACTATGTTGCCTTCTGTCAGCTTAGGTCTTGGCTGTGGTATAGATATGAGACTAAAATCAATACAAAAGTTTGGATCTATCAGGTTCTGGTCAGGACGATCCTTCTCTACAGCTGTGGGACATGGCCTGTGAGACCGGGGAACTTCAGAAGCTAGAAGCATTTGATCACATCTACCTGCGTAGAATTCTCCATGTCCATTAGCAGAACTTAATCTCAAGTACCACTGCCCATACACGCTGCAAAATTGTCCCTCTTCAATAAACTCTGGTCCTAAGGCAACTTCGCTGGTTTGACCATGCTCTTCATTGATAACTGGGCAAATTCATCTGTGAAGCAATTGCTCAAGGACTCTCTACACGTTTGGTGGAAGCAGTGTGATGGACAGCTAAAATCATGGCTTAAAATGGTTAAAGCAGACATGAAACTGTTCTCAGAAATTTCAACATTCTCTTCCTGATACAAGTCTCCTTTTTATTCCCATTTTCTTTAAGATTTCATTTTTGCTTATATGATCTGCCTATGGTATCATCAATATTCATCTGTAGTATCACATCTCTGTTGGCTCAGGTCTTCTTCTCTATCTGTGAGAAAATTGTCCAACATTCCCTGCCATGTAGAAGTATCTTCCAGAGGGGTGGTAGGTTTCCGACACAACAGTATCATTCACTTTTTTCGTGAAAATATGCCTCAGAAATTGTATATCTCATCTGCTACTGAGCAAGGAAATCAGTTCATTAAGAACCTGTACATTCCTGTCCACTTGCTGCTGCATGACTTTCAAAAGCACAAAGAGACAAAGAAGAGAAATCACCCCCAGAAAAAGATTTACCTGAAGTTTTTATAGCGGTAGATTCTCCTTCCAAACAGTAATATTACTCCTTTTATTTATTCTATTTATTTGATATTTATTTCTTACTAGACTACCCATGACCCGTTGGGTCACTGACGGTTCAGGTTATAAAACATTAAAGTTGATTTCAACATACCATTGAAATGAAAGTTAATTCTATTATGATTCAGTTAAATATTTCAGTTTGTTCATGTCATCATTGCTCTGGTTTACAAGTTCATGTTTAACATTTTAGTGATTGTTTACAGCATTTAATAGGAATAGAATTTCCAGGATAAACTTGAACTTTAAATCAGATTAATTTAAAAAGATATTTTAAATATGCCAAAAAATATATATTGTTTGTTTAAAGAAAGATGAAATATAAATAATTACTCTACAAACAACTGGACGAAACAGCAAAGCGGAATCTCTTTGTGTTTGTCTTTAACTTAAAAATATTTTAAGTAATAAAATTGTCTGTTTGAAGAAAGTTAAAATAAAAATACTTACTGTATAAACAACTCATAAATCATTATGTGCCAGACAAATGAAATACACAAGCATACATGCAATCACAGACTTTTAGTATTATACAAGGTTGACCCAACAGGTCACAGGTGGTCTAGTATTGAATATTAATCCTATCTTGCAAAGTAGATCTTATTATATTTCACTGTTAATTTTCAAAGTATTTTGATCTTGCATAAAATAGCTATAGAGAATTCACAGAGAACTGGCCATTTGCGCATGTTCACATCCTAGAACCAAGAGATCGATATATTCATAATCACTTCCTTTACATAGTGACCCTGCAGCTCTGTAGAATAGATACGTAACTACAGAATGAACTCAGTTCTGTATTACAACAAAAATATTGAAGTAGGTAATATCACTAACATAACAATCTTATTTAGTTCCCTGTTATACACAAAAAGAGCTAGTGATAAAACCTACATGAAAAAAGGTATAATGACTGATACATATAATAGC
The DNA here is from genome assembly GCA_903632075.3 of Acanthosepion pharaonis. Taxonomy (NCBI): domain Eukaryota; kingdom Metazoa; phylum Mollusca; class Cephalopoda; order Sepiida; family Sepiidae; genus Acanthosepion; species Acanthosepion pharaonis. The sequence continues at coordinate 4,175,694 of CAHIKZ030005521.1, read as the reverse complement.
TGGACCTGCTAATGTAAGCTGTATTTAAGGTATACTAGTCATGACCCATTGAGTCACTAAAGGTTCAGATTATAAAACATTGCTTGCAACATCAAAAAAATTGTCTGTTTGAAGAAAGTTGAAATAAAAATATTTAAAATATTGTTTGTTTAAAGAAAGCTGAAATATAAATAATCATGCATACAATCATGGGAAGGTGGAAAGAGAGAGCGAGTTTTTCTCCATTTTCTTCTCTACCCCCTTTCTACATGATAATAAATGTACATCTTTCTTTCACCCACTCTCTATATATGACTTCTGGCAAACACACAAGCAAACAAAGTTCACAGAGTTTTATAATAATAAAGATTGTTTTCTGCATATAAAAATAAAGTTATTCTGCATAAAATGAATTTTTGTTAATATTTTTGGGTGTGTCAAGCAGATTAATTGGATTTACATTATTTCTTAAGGGAATATTACCTCGGTTTCCTGCTGGCTTTCTGGAATGGATTATGGCCAATAAGCAAGGTTCCATCATATTTCAGCCTTAATTTCTTTGTTTCTAATGACATTTTTCAAGGCAATTAACAGATAATAAAAAACGGAATCTGTGGAGACTCATGATCATCGAAGAGACATAACATTAAAAAATTTTAATAAGAGTGAATAAAGGGTTTTTGGAATATAAAAGTCAATGCTGGAAAGAATTTTTCATAGATGAAGTGGAGACTTGAAATAACAGAAACAAATAAATTATGGCTGAACTCTTATGTAATATCAATTGTTCTATGTGATTGTGAATGTCGAACTATTTCCTCATAGATGAAAAAGAAACTTGAGGCAACAGAAACAAAGAAAAGAGTGCTAAACTATGTAATACCAATCCTCCTATAGGGCAGTGAACACTGGACAATTTCTTCACAGATGAAGAGGAGACTTCAGGCAAAACAAAAGCATGCTGAACTATGTAATATCAATTCTCCTATATAGCAGTGAACACTGGATAATTTCTTCACAGATGAAAAGGAGACTTCAGGCAAAAGAAAAGGGTACTGAACAATGCTGAACATCAGGCAAAAGAAACAAAGAAAGTGTGCTGAACTGTGTAATATCAATCCTGCTATATGACAGTGAATGTTGGGTAATTTCCTCACAGATGAAGAAGAGACATCATCCAATGGAAACAAAGAAAATGTGCAGAACTGTGTAATATCAATCCTGCTATATGACAGTGAATGTTGGGTAATTTCCTCACAGATGAAGAAGAGACATCATCCAATGGAAACAAAGAAAATGTGCAGAACTGTGTAATATCAATCCTGCTATATGACAGTGAATGTTGGGTAATTTCCTCACAGATGAAGAAGAGACATCATCCAATGGAAACAAAACAAAATGTGCAGAACTGTGTAATATCAATCCTGCTATATGACAGTGAATGTTGGGTAATTTCCTCACAGATGAAGAAGAGACATCATCCAATGGAAACAAAGAAAATGTGCAGAACTGTTATATAATCTCAGTCCTCCATGCTTGACACACTATGCATGAATGACTAACTCTCTGGCTTTCAAGCCAGATATGTGACAGGAACTGATCAGGTGTTCAGCTATGCAGCAACATATGATCACATCTGGTTTATGAGATTGCTGCTACTGATGATGATGATGATATCTATGTAAAGGGAAAGACAATTATTCAGTAGAACACAACTCTTACCTACATCAGACACCGTCTAGTCTATGGCTTTATTTCATTTACACTATTTACATTGTTCAAACTGTTATACTAATCTTTCTTGTCATATAGCTTGGGAATGCATGGCCCAGTGGATAAAAGCATTGGTTGAAGTAATCAACTTGACTTTGAACCAAAGAGCTGTGTGTTCAATACCAGGCCATAAACTTGGAGAATTGAGTTACTAAAGGGAATTAACTTAAACTTAGATTGCCAGAAATGGCATGTCATATGGAATTAGAACAATCTAACCGTGTAGAGTAGATAAAGGGTTTGATTTGAAATTACAATGTATATCACAAGAGCCAAAACATCATGGTGAGGACAACAGTCCAATCAATGTAAATAGCATAAATAGTTACAAGACCTCATCTGAGAAATATAGACTGTGAATATGGCAATAAAGATGAGGATAACAGTCCAATCAATGTCAACAGTGTAAATAGTTACAAGACCTCATCTGAGAAATATAGAATGTTGAATATGGCAATAAAGATGAGGATAACAGTCCAATCAATGTCAACAGTGTAAATAGTTACAAGACCTCATCTGAGAAATATAGACTGTGAATATGGCAATAAAGATGAGGATAACAGTCCAATCAATGTCAACAGTGTAAATAGTTACAAGACCTCATCTGAGAAATATAGACTGTGAATATGGCAATAAAGATGAGGATAACAGTCCAATCAATGTCAACAAAAAGTAAATAGTTACAAGACCTCATCTGAGAAATATAGACTGTGAATATGGCAATAAAGATGAGGATAACAGTCCAATCAATGTCAACAGTGTAAATAGTTACAAGACCTCATCTCAGAAATATAGACTGTGAATATGGCAATAAAGATGAGGATAACAGTCCAATCAATGTCAACAGTGTAAATAGTTACAAGACCTCATCTCAGAAATATAGACTGTGAATATGGCAATAAAGATGAGGATAACAGTCCAATCAATGTCAATAGTGTAAATAGTTACAAGACCTCATCTGAAGAATATAGACTGTGAATATGGCAACAAAGATGAGGATAACAGTCCAATCAATGTCAACAGTGTAAATAGTTACAAGACCTCATCTGAGAAATATAAGACTGTGAATATGGCAATAAAGATGAGGGATAACAGTCAATCAATGTCAACAGTGTAAATAGTTACAAGACCTCATCTGAGAAATATAGACTGTGAATATGGCAATAAAGATGAGGATAACAGTCAATCAATGTCAACAGTGTAAATAGTTACAAGACCTCATCTGAGAAATATAGACTGTGAATATGGCAATAAAGATGAGGATAACAGTCCAATCAATGTCAACAAATGTAAATAGTTACAAGACCTCATCTGAGAAATATAGACTGTGAATATGGCAATAAAGATGAGGATAACAGTCCAAACAATGTCAATGTGTAAAACTAGTTACAAGACCTCATCTCAGAAATATAGACTGTGAATATGGCAATAAACAGATGAGGATAACAGTCCAATCAATGTCAACAGTGTAAATAGTTACAACTGACCTCATCTGCTAAATATAGACTGTGAATATGGCAATAAAGATGAGGATAACACATCAATCAATGTCAACAAAGTAAATAGTTACAAGACCTCATCTCAGAAATATAGACTGTGAATATGGCAATAAAGATGAGGATAACAGTCCAATCAATGTCAACAGTGTAAATAGTTACAAGACCTCATCTCAGAAATATAGACTGTGAATATGGCAATAAAGATGAGGAACAGTCCAATCAATGTCAACAGTGTAAATCAGTTACAAGACCTCATCTCAGAAATATAGACTGTGAATATGGCAATAAAGATGAGGATAACTGTCCAATCAATGTCAACAGTGTTGGGTAGTTACAAGACCGAGACATCTCAGAAATATAGAAAATGTGAATATGGCAATAAAGATGAGGATAACAGTCCAATCAATGTCAACAGTGTAAATAGTTACAAGACCTCATCTCAGAAATATAGACTGTGAATATGGGTAATTTCCTCAAGATGAGGATAACAGTCCAATCAATGTAAATAGCATAAATAGTTACAAGACCTCATCTCAGAAATATAGACTGTGAATATGGGAATAAAGATGAGGATAACAGTCCAAACAATGTAAATAGCATAAATAGTTACAAGACCTCATCTGAGAAATATAGACTGTGAATATGGCAATAAAGATGAGGATAACAGTCCAATCAATGTCAAAATCAGTGTAAATAAGAAGAACATTACAAGACCTCATCTGAGAAATATAGACTGTGAATATGGCAATAAAGATGAGGATAACAGTCCAATCAATGTGTCAAACTGTGTAAATAGTTACAAGACCTCATCTCACAGAAATATAGACTGTGAATATGGCAATAAAGATGAGGATAACAGTCCAATCAATGTCAAATGTTGTAAATTCCTCACAGTTACAAGACCTCATCTGAGAAATATAGACTGTGAATATGGCAATAAAGATGAGGATAACAGTCCAAATCAATGATCAAGAGTGTCAAATAGTTACAAGACCTCATCTCAATCCTATAGACTGTGAATATGGCAATAAAGATGAGGATAACAGTCCAATCAATGTCAACAGTGTAAATAGTTACTGTGACCTCATCTCAGAAATATAGACAGTGAATATGGCAATAAAGATGAGGATAACAGTCCAATGGAATGTCAAAAATGTGTAAAACTGTTACAAGACCTCATCTCTGCTATATAGACTGTGAATATGGCAATAAAGATGAGGATAACAGTCAATCCAATGTCAACAAAAGTAAATAGTTACAAGACCTCATCTGAGAAATATAGACTGTGAATATGGCAATAAAGATGAGGATAACAGTCCAATCAATGTCAAAAATGTAAATAGTTATCAAGACCTCATCTGAGAAATATAGACTGTGAATATGGCAATAAAGATGAAGGATAACAGTCCAATGGAAACAAAAGTCAATGTGTAAATAGTTAAATACCTCATCTCAGAAATATAGACTGTGAATATGAAGAATAAAGATGAGGATAACAGTCCAATCAATGTCAACAGTGTAAATAGTTACAAGACCTCATCTGAGAAATGAAGACTGTGAATATGGCAATAAAGATGAGGATAACAGTCCAAACAATGTAAATAGTGTAAATAGTTTCAAGACCTCATCTGAGAAATATAGACTGTGAATATGGCAATAAAAGATGAGGATAACATCATCCAAACAATGTAAATAGTATAAATAGTTACAAGACCTCATCTCAGAAATATAGACTGTGAATATGGGTAATTTCAAGATGAAGATAACAGTCCAAAACAATGTAAATAGCATAAATAGTTACAAGAATCCTGCATCTGACAAATATAGACTGTGAATATGGCAATAAAGATGAGGATAACAGTCCAAACAATGTCAACAAAGAAAAATAGTTACAAGACCTCATCTGAGAAATATAGACTGTGAATGTGGGTAATAAAGATGAAGAAGAACATCATCCAATCAATGTCAACAAATGTAAATAGAACTTACAATACCTCATCTCAGAAATATAGACTGTGAATATGGCAATTTCCTCAGATGAAGATAACATCATCCAATCAATGTCAACAGAACTGTAAATGGTTAATCAAGACCTCATCTTGAGTAAACAGATAAGACTGTGAATATCCAATGGCAACAAAGATGAGGATAACAGTCCAATCAATGTCAACAGTGTAAATAGTTACAAGACCTCATCTGAGAAATATAGACTGTGAATGGCAATAAAGATGAGGATAACAGTCCAATCAATGTCAACAGTGTAAATAGTTACAATGAAGAAGACCTCATCTCTGAAATATAGACTGTGAATATGGCAATAAAGATGAGGATAACAGTCCAAACAATGTAAATAGCATAAATAGTTACAAGACCTCATCTGATGAAACAAAGACTGTGAATATGGCAATAAAGATGAGGATAACAGTCCAAACAATGTAAATAGCATAAATAGTTACAAGACCTCATCTCAGAAATATAGACTGTGAATATGGCAATAAAGATGAGGATAACAGTCCAAACAATGTAAATAGCATAAATAGTTACAAGACCTCATCTGAGAAATATAGACTGTGAATATGGCAATAAAGATGAGGATAACAGTCAAACAATGTAAATAGCATAAATAGTTACAAAGACCTCATCTGAGAAATATAGACTGTGAATATGGCAATAAAGATGAGGATAACAGTCCAAACAATTGTAAATAGCATAAATAGTTACAAGACTAACTCATCTGAGAAATATAGACTGTGAATATGGCAATAAAGATGAGGATAACAGTCCAAACAATGTAAATAGCATAAATAGTTACAAGACCTCATCTGAGAAATATAGACTGTGAATATGGCAATAAAGATGAGGATAACAGTCCAAACAATGTAAATAGTGTAAATAATTACAAGACCTCATCTGAGAAATATAGACTGTGAATATGGCAATAAAGATGAGGATAACAGTCCAAACAATGTAAATAGCATAAATAGTTACAAGACCTCATCTGAGAAATATAGACTGTGAATATGGCAATAAAGATGAGGATAACAGTCCAAACAATGTAAATAGCATAAATAGTTACAAGACCTCATCTGAGAAATATAGACTGTGAATATGGCAATAAAGATGAGGATAACAGTCCAAACAATGTAAATAGTGTAAATAGTTACAAGACCTCATCTGAAAATATAGACTGTGAATATGGCAATAAAGATGAGGATAACAGTCCAAACAATGTAAATAGCATAAATAGTTACAAGACCTCATCTGAGAAATATAGACTGTGAATATGGCAATAAAGATGAGGATAACAGTCCAAACAATGTAAATAGCATAAATAGTTACAAGACCTCATCTGAGAAATATAGACTGTGAATATGGCAATAAAGATGAGGATAACAGTCCAATCAATGTCAACAGTGTAAATAGTTACAAGACCTCATCTGAGAAATATAGACTGTGAATATGGCAATAAAGATGAGGATAACAGTCCAATCAATGTCAACAGTGTAAATAGTTACAAGACCTCATCTGAGAAATATAGACTGTGAATATGGCAATAAAGATGAGGATAACAGTCCAAACAATGTCAATAGTGTAAATAGTTACAAGACCTCATCTGAGAAATATAGACTGTGAATATGGCAATAAAGATGAGGATAACAGTCCAAACAATGTCAATAGTGTAAATAGTTACAAGACCTCATCTGAGAAATATAGACTGTGAATATGGCAATAAAGATGAGGATAACAGTCCAAACAATGTCAATAGTATAAATAGTTACAAGACCTCATCTCAGAAATATAGACTGTGAATATGGCAATAAAGATGAGGATAACAGTCCAAACAATGTCAATAGTGTAAATAGTTACAAGACCTCATCTGAGAAATATAGACTGTGAATATGGCAATAAAGATGAGGATAACAGTCCAAACAATGTCAACAGTGTAAATAGTTACAAGACCTCATCTGAGAAATATAGACTGTGAATATGGCAATAAAGATGAGGATAACAGTCCAAACAATGTAAACAGTGTAAATAATTTACAAGACCTCATCTGAGAAATATAGACTGTGAATATGGCAATAAAGATGAGGATAACAGTCCAAACAATGTCAATAGTGTAAATAGTTACAAGACCTCATCTCAGAAATATAGACTGTGAATATGGCAATAAAGATGAGGATAACAGTCCAAACAATGTAAATAGCATAAATAGTTACAAGACCTCATCTGAGAAATATAGACTGTGAATATGGCAATAAAGATGAGGATAACAGTCCAAACAATGTAAATAGCATAAATAGTTACAAGACCTCATCTGAGAAATATAGACTGTGAATATGGCAATAAAGATGAGGATAACAGTCCAAACAATGTAAATAGCATAAATAGTTACAAGACCTCATCTGAGAAATATAGACTGTGAATATGGCAATAAAGATGAGGATAACAGTCCAAACAATGTAAATAGCATAAATAGTTACAAGACCTCATCTGAGAAATATAGACTGTGAATATGGCAATAAAGATGAGGATAACAGTCCAAACAATGTAAATAGCATAAATAGTTACAAGACCTCATCTGAGAAATATAGACTGTGAATATGGCAATAAAGATGAGGATAACAGTCCAAACAATGTAAATAGCATAAATAGTTACAAGACCTCATCTGAGAAATATAGACTGTGAATATGGCAATAAAGATGAGGATAACAGTCCAAACAATGTAAATAGCATAAATAGTTACAAGACCTCATCTGAGAAATATAGACTGTGAATATGGCAATAAAGATGAGGATAACAGTCCAAACAATGTAAATAGCATAAATAGTTACAAGACCTCATCTGAGAAATATAGACTGTGAATATGGCAATAAAGATGAGGATAACAGTCCAATCAATGTCAAATAGTGTAAATAGTTACAAGACCTCATCTGAGAAATATAGACTGTGAATATGGCAATAAAGATGAGGATAACAGTCCAAACAATGTCAACAGTGTAAATAGTTACAAGACCTCATCTGAGAAATATAGACTGTGAATATGGCAATAAAGATGAGGATAACAGTCCAAACAATGTCAAATAGTGTAAATAGTTACAAGACCTCATCTGAGAAATATAGACTGTGAATATGGCAATAAAGATGAGGATAACAGTCCAAACAATGTAAATAGCATAAATAGTTACAAGACCTCATCTGAGAAATATAGACTGTGAATATGGCAATAAAGATGAGGATAACAGTCCAATCAATGTCAATAGTGTAAATAGTTACAAGACCTCATCTGAGAAATATAGACTGTGAATATGGCAATAAAGATGAGGATAACAGTCCAATCAATGTCAATAGTGTAAAAATAGTTACAAGACCTCATCTGAGAAATATAGACTGTGAATATGGCAATAAAGATGAGGATAACAGTCCAATCAATGTCAACAGTGTAAATAGTTACAAGACCTCATCTCTGAAATATAGACTGTGAATATGGCAATAAAGATGAGGATAACAGTCCAAACAATGTAAATAGCATAAATAGTTACAAGACCTCATCTGAGAAATATAGACTGTGAATATGGCAATAAAGATGAGGATAACAGTCCAAACAATGTAAATAGCATAAATAGTTACAAGACCTCATCTGAGAAATATAGACTGTGAATATGGCAATAAAGATGAGGATAACAGTCCAAACAATGTAAATAGCATAAATAGTTACAAGACCTCATCTGAGAAATATAGACTGTGAATATGGCAATAAAGATGAGGATAACAGTCCAAACAATGTAAATAGCATAAATAGTTACAAGACCTCATCTGAGAAATATAGACTGTGAATATGGCAATAAAGATGAGGATAACAGTCCAAACAATGTAAATAGCATAAATAGTTACAAGACCTCATCTGAGAAATATAGACTGTGAATATGGCAATAAAGATGAGGATAACAGTCCAAACAATGTAAATAGCATAAATAGTTACAAGACCTCATCTGAGAAATATAGACTGTGAATATGGCAATAAAGATGAGGATAACAGTCCAAACAATGTAAATAGCATAAATAGTTACAAGACCTCATCTGAGAAATATAGACTGTGAATATGGCAATAAAGATGAGGATAACAGTCCAAACAATGTAAATAGCATAAATAGTTACAAGACCTCATCTGAGAAATATAGACTGTGAATATGGCAATAAAGATGAGGATAACAGTCCAAACAATGTAAATAGCATAAATAGTTACAAGACCTCATCTGAGAAATATAGACTGTGAATATGGCAATAAAGATGAGGATAACAGTCCAATCAATGTCAACAGTGTAAATAGTTACAAGACCTCATCTGAGAAATATAGACTGTGAATATGGCAATAAAGATGAGGATAACAGTCCAATCAATGTCAACAGTGTAAATAGTTACAAGACCTCATCTGAGAAATATAGACTGTGAATATGGCAATAAAGATGAGGATAACAGTCCAAACAATGTAAATAGCATAAATAGTTACAAGACCTCATCTGAGAAATATAGACTGTGAATATGGCAATAAAGATGAGGATAACAGTCCAAACAATGTAAATAGTGTAAATAATTACAAGACCTCATCTCAGAAATATAGACTGTGAATATGGCAATAAAGATGAGGATAACAGTCCAAACAATGTAAATAGCATAAATAGTTACAAGACCTCATCTGAGAAATATACACATATATTTTTATTTTATTTTGGTCTGCTTCTCTTCTGCAAGGTCTTGGTTAGTAGATAATGCATCACAGTGATTCAGAAACTATTTAAGATGCTCATCAATTATGAAGGGTTAATCTGTTTAGTTTGGAAATTTAGAATATTTTTTTTTAAACTCAGTCACCTAATTTGAGAAAGAGGTTCTTATCAAGGTTTTCTTTGCTCTTATTTTCTTTTACAAAGGTACAAAGAGGCAAAGGTTATTCTCTGAATTTTACAATTTAATCTGCCTGGCTTTCATGGTAAATGCAGGCAGAGAGGCGGTTGTTGAACTTTTTAAGATTGACCTTTTTGGAGAGCATATTTCCTCAGCAGTCAATTCCATATAATTGTTGTTAGCAAGCAAAGGTCAAGGCATGATGTGCTGTTATTGCAATATGCACTTTAATATTATAAGGACAAAAGAAGACTATGTGTGGTCCAAGGGTAAAACAAATAGTCATTAATTCAGAACAATAATCAATGATGATTATTTTCTGATTATATTTTACTTTGTATCCTATTTATTTTTCCTATTATTACACAGACTTCTATTTCAATATCTCACAGTAGAAGTAGGTCTCCTTTAATCTGTTCACTGTGTGTGTGCTTGCTAGATAACTCAAGAACAGGCTTGCTTGGGTTGGTGTGTCGACAAAGAAGAAAACCAAGTCTTACCTCAAAAAACAATTTGTGTCCTTTATGCTGATGGTTGAAAAAGAAAATCAGAATCAAGATCGGGTTGCCTTTAGTAGGCAGCAAAAATATGGCAATTGTTTCTGCTTCCCTACCAGTCTTGACCAATCACAACTTTTGTTATCCCAATAGGACAATGCTACTTTGGATGACAGAATTTGATTGGCTCTTCGTGGGTGAAGATGATAGTCATGCCTTCTGAGTTGTGATATGATTTTTTGACACTTTTTACTTATGCCCCACTCTCAGAATTTTCTGACTGATTTATGACCCTTGGAAATATGACATTGGACTTATGATTTTTGGGGGTCTGCTTTTTTCCTCAGTTGGGCTGATGAATTTTACAACATATCAGCTCTTGTTAAGTGATTAAATCTCAAAATACGATTTTTTTTTATTATACTTAAGTCTATATTTAAACATGGGTTATGTTTAATTCTTAATCTATAGGTAAAAATTGTTGAAGTCTATACTTGAAACTATATATAAACATTGGTTGTGTTTATACTTAAATCTATAGGTAAATACTATTTACATTGTTTGGACTGTTATCCTCATCTTTATTGCCATATTCACAGTCTATATTTCTCAGATGAGGTCTTGTAACTATTTATACTATTTACATTGTTTGGACTGTTATCCTCATCTTTATTGCCATATTCAAAGTCTATATTTCTGAGATGAGGTCTTGTAACTATTTACACTATTTACATTGTTCGGACTGTTGTCCTCATCTTTATTGCCATATTCACAGTCTATATTTCTGAGATGAGGTCTTGTAACTATTTGCACTATTCACATTGTTCGGACTGTTGTCCTCATCTTTATTGCCATATTAGTTTATACTTGAGTCTATAAATAAACACTGGTTGGGTTTATACCTGAGTCTTTGGGTAACTATTGGTCAGGTTTATATTTTTTTTAATCAATTCATCCCAAGCAAGTTGATAATGCCACTAAGATGTAATGGGCTACTGGAAATGAAAGAGAATGAGAAGACTTTAGAAAAAAAAAACGGAAACAAGGAATAAACCTCTACTCCTGTTCAAAATACCTGAGAGGAGTGTGAACCAGACAATAGGCAAACCTATCTACTCCTATTGAGAAGAAAAAATATAAAAAATAATTTAAGAACACACACAGATTTTATATAAAGACCTTCATAAGGTTTGAGCTGTACTTGTAAGAACCATCTTTTGTATTTCTTTAACGTATGGGCTACTAGGGATCACTTCAATGAATCAATCAAAACTTTTCTTTGTTTTTTTATAATCAATTCACCCCAAGAAAGGTGATAATGCCACTAAGACACAAGAGGCTTCTGGGAGTGAAAGAGAATGAAAAGACTTTAGAAAGAACCAGAAACTTGATCTTAAACATGGAACAAGGGATAAACCTCTACTCCTGTTCAAAAAACTGGGGAGGTGTGTGAGGTTAAAATTGGTCAGGTTTATACTTTAATCTATTAATGAACATTGGTTGGGTTGAGTCTATCGGCAAATATTGATCAGGTTAATGCTTGAGCCTATGGGTTAACATTGGTCAGGTTTATAATTGTGTATATAAGTAAATATTCATCTTGTTTATACTTGAGTCTATAGGTAATCATTTGATTGTGCTTATTCTTGAGTTTCGGACAATACTGGTCATGTTTAAACTTTGGTCTATGGGTTGGGCTTATATTTGAGTCTATAGGTAAACATTGGTTATACTTTAGTCTATAGGTTAATATTGTTGAATTCTATTCTCCAGTCTATAGATAAATATTGGTTGCTTATTGATATTATTATTGATACACATTCATATATTGAGAATTTATCTATATCTAATGAGAACCGTATTTTTCTAAAAGATTTCTTGTAAAAAATCTTTTATTTCTTGTCATTTTTTCTTTGTTATCTTAACTTTTAAAGCAATATAAATTTTTTAACATAAAAAGCAAAAAACACAAAACTGATTGTGAGAAGTATATTCCAATCATATAAAGAGTTTAACTGTAGATCTTATAGTAAATGAATGACTTTGATAGATTTTCTATATGAAGAGAATTATTGATGAATGAGTGGGCAGCAGAACCAATCAACTTCCTTCTTCTTGTATGTAACAAGTCTGTGGTAATAAAATAAGCACATCCCTCCCATCTCCCCTCTCACTTGTAACCATCCATCAGAATAAAATAAAATATACAAGATAAAGCCAACAACCATCCATTAACTTAAGTAGGTTACTTTATGTTTCCCCAATTTTTCTTTTCAGTGGGTCCTGTGAGTGTTAGATTCTCTAAGCCCTCTTTCCTCATAATGCGTCCTAGAAATTTCAGCTTTCTCTTTCTGATTGTAAGTATAAATTTGCTTGTTGTCCCTATTTTCCTTAAAACTTCCTCATTGTTCACATGTCATGTTCATTGTATTCTTAGCATTCATAGGTGGAAAATGTCTTCAAATTTCATCATCTGTGGGGAAATTGTTCATCATTCACCAATATCTACAAGATTAGATATTACGTAACAGCTCAGCACTCTTTTCTTTAAATGATATATTTCTGTTTCTGAATTGATGATATTTTCCTGTTTCGAAATACTTTTCTTAGTTTATGGAAGGCATCTTTCACAATTTCTAAATGCCTCCAGATATCTGTGTTATATTTTCCATTGTCGTTTACTCCACTAATCAGATGATTAAATTTCTGTAGCACCTTGATTTTGATATCCCCAAATATATAGCTCACACCTTAAGCTGTCTATTTTACTGAGCATACATCCTATCTTCTTAATTAAGTATTAGTTAATAGTTAGTCCTTTCTTCTTGCTTTCCATTGTTACATTGTCTAACAGTTTTTTCAATTTCCTTCTTTGTCTACTGCCATAATCAATATCTCTATCTATAAAAGGCAGGATGTGTGTGTGTGTGTAACGAATGCACGGCTGCAGTTTTCGACGGATTTGCACCAAAATTTACACGCACATGCTCTAAGTTAGTGGAAAGGCCAAGATCAACTTTGCATTTCCCAACTTCCATCGATAGTGGAAATAATCAATTTTTCATGCTTCTACGGCAGTTTTCATTTAGTTTGCGGCCATTTTCTACTGGCCAGAGTGAGAGCCTATAGCGGGCTGCCACGAACAGGCAAGAAGATTCTATTGGCCAGCATGAGAGCCAACAGCTGACTGACATGAATGTTAACTAGCATGCTAGCATGCAAAAAATATCGATATCTGCATTCGTCACAAGTGGGAAAAATTTAAATCTGCATGGCACTTTACTCCAATTGGCTCATTTGCTTGCTTAAACTCAATGTTGATTCTGATTCCGCAGAACTGGGTTGGGTGTGAAACAGTATTTGTTGTTAACATTCTTTTTTCATTCGGTTTTTCCAGTTACGAGTCCTTTTTTAAAGCTGATTGTTTTGTGTCCATTTTGTTTAGTTCTTTTTTCATAACAGATTTAATGTTTAGTATGGAGCTTAGAAAAAATTCACAATGTGAGATAGGCAAGAAGTAAGGCATGTAGCAACATCAGCACGGCAAAGGGCACTCCTTTAAAAGCAAGGAAAGGCAAAAATATTTTAAGTCAAGTGATAGCGATTGCTGTATGAGTTGTACGATTTTTGAATCCAAGCATGGGCAATGCCGGGCCATGCTGCTAGTACCATATATTTCTACATATAAGGCAACCTACAGATAAGATGAGACCCAAAATCTAGGTAAATTTTTGTGATTTTATCTGATATCCATAGTATAAGCCGACCTACTGGGACCCATATGATGAAACTGTAAATGGCAATGTTTATGATAAGCTCTTTCCATCATGATCATAGTAATTTTAAAGAGTTTTAATTATCTGTGTGGGTGTCTTATGTTTTTTTATTCTTTAATGAGAAATAAAGATTTTATGGCATCTTAAACATTTTTTTTTCTTAACATCACAAAAATACCATATAATGTATGTCATTGAAAAATAAAGTTTACATGTTATATTAATAAATGTTATTGTTATTTAAACACTAAAATGATAATGACTTAATTACAAATATAGATTGTTTGTTATCCTAAATGTTGTTATTTAACACTATGAGAAATAATGATAGGTGTGAATGTACCCATAGATCCACAATTCAAAAACAAATGTTTGTTTATGTTACTTGTTAATTGCGCATGTTATTCAGTGGAACATTCACAAATTGCTATATAATCGTTCCTTGAATAGTGCATTTTAATGTGAGATTAAAAAAAGTAGTTTTATTACATTTATAACTTTAGTACAGCATTATTAATGTGAATTGTTTCAACTAGTTACTATACACCATGGCATAAGCATACTAGTCTACTTACCAGTGCTGAAACACCACAGGATTTAAGGTTTGTTTTTTTTGTAACTGTTGTATTAGATTTTTAGGAGGTCGTTTTTTAATCACTTTATATGTGGAAATATACAGTATATATGTTTAAATTTTGCTGTAAATATAGGACAAAAATGGCAATGTTTATGATCAGCTCTTTGTATCAGATGTTGATGATCAAAGAAATTTTGAAGGATTTTATTTATGTCTTATGTTATTTTATTCTGTAATGAGAAATAAAGATTTTATGCTTCTTAAATGTTTTCTTGCATAACAAAAAAAATACAGTATAATGTATGTTATTGAAAAATAAATTTTGTGTGTTATATTAAATGCTGTTGTTATTTAAAACCACAATGATAATGAATTTTAATTAGAAATATAGATTCTTTGTTATCCTTGTTATAGACAAGCGTATGGTTGCAAGAAAGAAATACGACAACAGCAGAAATAGATTTACGTGGTTTATTTCAACAGGAACGAGTGGGTTTGGGACAGCTACCTTGTGGTAAAGTTCATAAGCCGGCTTTCGAATCTGGTCGATCTCTCATAGTAGTTCACACATGTTGACAGTGGTTGGTGCTCTCCTGCTGACAGCTGCTGAACGTGACCAGTCTCCTTTGTGGCCACCTGTTGACTGACTGCTGAACTTCCCTGTGACCCCTTTTATAGCGTTTTTTTATGGCTTAACAGGCTCGAGAAACGAAGCGAGTATAATTAGGAGGGAAGCATTTTTATTGGACGAAAAATAGAGTACTTTAAATATTATTTTATTTTTCCACGGAACACGTGTGTCGGAAACATTTGTGAAGAAAGATAATGGTCATTTTGTGACGGGGCTTTGTCCCGTTCACATCCGGTTCTCACTCTTGAGTATTTGCCTGTAAATCAGCCAAGATATGTCATTTTGTTTTATAACATCCTAAATGTTATTTAATACTACTATGCGAAATAATGATTTGTGTGAATGAACTCAGAGCATTACAAATCAAGGATGAAAGATTTGTTTACATTACTTGTGCGTGTTACTCAGTGAAACTTTTACAAATTGTTGTGTAATCATCTCTTGAATATTGCATTTTAAAATGAAATCAAGAAGTAAAAGTAGCTTTATTACATTTACAGATGTAGTACAGACAGTGAAGTAGTTGATAGCAACTTGGATTAAGGAACTGGAGAGCCAAGTTTGAATTCCAGTTGAATCCATTACATTCACTAATGTGCTAATACACTTGGGAAAGGTATAAATCCTCTTCTTTCCCCCCAGCTATGGGTAAATAGCAGGACAGACCAGGTTCTGTAGCCTTGGATGGCAACTAGTCTAATGCAGAAAGAAATGGCAACCTACTGTGGGAAAAAATCTGCCTTGTCAGTCATGTATCGAAAGATACATGATTACCTAAATGTGTATCACATATGGCACATAACTGACTGACTAACGAGAAATAATGACAGGTGTGAATGAACTCATAGCTCTACAAATCAAGAACGAAAGATTTGTTTACATTACTTGTGGGTGCTGTCCAGTGGAACTTTTACAAATTGTTGCATAATAATCATCTCTTAAATACTGCATTTTAAAGTGAAATCAAGAAGTAAAAGTAGTTTTATTACATTTATGTCCATATTACAGCGTGATTATGTGAATTGTTTCTGTTGTGGCCTGTTTAGGAGCCAGAAAGAAAGACACGGAAGACGAAGTTAGGTTGAACAAGTGCATTGAAATAAACAGATATATACAAAGCAAGAGTGTTAGTAATAAGCAGATAGAGGTGTCTGTCCGAACGGTCAAGTTACACTGCTTCTCGGTTGGTCACACCCAGGAAGTCTTGCAGGTTAGTATTTATGGAGGAAGAGTTCATTCTACTGTAGGTAGGTTACTACAACAGTTTCAACTGGAAATATTTACATCACTAATTACCATACCAAAGTAGTCTACTGCGATCCATAGTTCAAGCATACTAGCCTACTTACCGGTGCTGGTACACCACAGAATTTAAAATGGGCTTTTTGTACCTGTTGCATTAGACAATCTCCTATTTTCAGGGGTAATTTTTAAGATTTAAACGTTGCCTTTTTTTTTTTTAAGCATTTCACCCCAAGCAAGGAGGGAAGCCACTAGCATGCAAGGGGTTACAGAGGATTTAGAGTGAGAGCAGGTAGGAATGATAGAGGAAAGGATGGGGAGAAGGATAGTGGATAGATCAAGGCAACTGGAGATGTCGATTGACATTACATTTGAATAGTTGGAGATTATAGCTATCAGGGAACAGGAAAAGGGAAGGGAGTCCCACAGGCGAGAGGTGCAAGATATGAAGCTATTGGAGTAGAAGAGACAGCTACATTTAACAGTTTCAACAGTGAAAGAATGATAGCAGGATGCCAACCTTGTAGGAAGCTTGAATTCATGGAATCTGGGAACCAGAGAAAGCAGCTCATCGGAGCAATTACCATGAAAGTATTTGTAAAAAAGACAGAGAGAGGTGACAACACGTCTGTGAGAGAGCAACTGTAGACGAGATGCCAGATCAGGGCCAATTACATTGCATATCAGTCGCTGGATCTTATCAAGGACCCCGAGGCAAACAGTAGGGGCTCCAGACCAGATATGGCAGCAATACTTTTATGCGGAAATATACAGTACTTAACAGTGTATAATTTAGACTGCATATATGTGTATTCTTTATGAAAAAAATAATACTAAAAACATTATGCACATCTTCTATGTGCTATGTTCCTTTAGGACATTTGGCGATCGTGGCTCACCACAGTTTCCTGTCCTTTGTAGTTCTTAATTAATTTTTTGTTATTCCTAAACCTTGTTCTGCTATCCATTTGCTCAAACTCACAAGGTATATTATGCATTGTTTACCACTGTCTTGCTTGCCTACAATCTGTCTTTTGAGTATCAAATTTTCCAAGCCTTCTTTCCTCATTATGTGCCCTAGAAATTTCAACTATCTCTTTCTGATGTTAAGTTAACAGTCGCTCTCTCACAGACAGGCTGTCGCTTCCCTCTGTCTTTTCTACAAATACTTTCACGGTAACTACTTCAACAAGCTACTTTCACTGGTGCCCAAACTGCATGAATTTAAGTGTGCTACTAGGTTGGCATCTCGGTCCCACCATTCCACTGTCGAAACTGTTAAATGTAGCTGTCTCTTCTACTCCAATAGCTTCATGTCTCACACTTGCCACCTGTGGAACTCCCTTCCTCTTACTTGCTTCCTTGATAACTGTAATCTCCAAATATTCAAATGTAATGTCATTCGACATCTCCAGATGCCTTGATCTATTCATCCTTTCCTCTATCATGCCTCTTTACTCTTGCTCTCACTCTCTGTAACCACTTGCATGCTAGTGGCACTCCTGCCTTGCTTGGAGTGATATGCTTAAAAAAAAGTATAAGTGTCCTGTTTGTTTCCATTTTCTCTCAACCTTTCTCAAAGCCTACATGCTCAGTCCATGGTATTTTTAGCATCCTTCTGTAGAATCACTATGTATCATTAGTTATGGACTCATAATAGATCTGTGAGCTGTAAGATAACTTTTAACTACAGAGTTACCATATTTTCAGGGAGTACTGAAAATATTATTGATAGTTGAGCAGGTATAAATAGGAAAAGGTGTTGATGTCTTGGATAATAATTTGAATATGGTAAAATGGATTTGAAATATGACTGAGATTGTATACAGTTCATGTTTGAACTAATGCCTCTGGAAAAGGCAAGAACCCATCACCACTTACAACTCTGTCCTATTACCAGTTATTTAGACTGTAGTCTGTCACTGGTATGCCACAACTGTTCTTCTATGTGCCATGTCCCTTCAAGATGTAGGTGATCATGGCTCTCCACAATTTCCTGTCTTTTGTAGCTCCTAAACCTTGTTCCACCATCCAAGCCAGGTAGGTTATGTGTTGTTTTCATTTGTCTCACTGACCTTCAATCTGTCCTGTAAGTATAAGATTGTCTGATCCCGCTTTTCTCATTTTGTGCCACAGAAATTTCAACTCTCTCTTTTTGATGATAAATATAAGTTTACTTTTTACTTTCATTTTCTCTAAAATGTTTGTCATTGCTCACATGTTTAGTCCAGGGTATCCCCAGAATCCTCCTGTAGAACCATATTATTACCACCAGAAATCTCCTCTTCATCCGTGAGGAAATTGTCTGGCATTCACTGCCATAGAGGAGGATTGATATGTTAGTGTAAACAAAAAAGAGCAAGGGAATAAATATCTGGCTAAGCCCCTACCACTCCCTGTTCAGATAGCAGCAATTAAAATAGCTGTTACAGTCATTATCAGCCTTGACAGGGTTATTAATATAAATTCTATACATATTTAATACATTATTATACATTTTCAAATTAATTATTTTATTTTTACAGGTGATGGCAGCCCAAATGCTCTCTGGGACTTTACTGGATGGAACAAGATTCCACAGAATCATGGTTTGACTCAACCAAAATATTTGACACCCCATTGCATCCAGCATTTAACTCCTGAGGCTAAGTTTATTGTTATTTTGAGAAATCCTATTGATCGGTAAGTTTTATTTATTCTAATTTTTTTGACTAACTCTCAACCAATACAAGGCTTGAGAGCCACTCAAAGTAGAGGGTTACTGTTAAAATGGTTATTATGAATGAAAGGGTAGATGGTAGGAAGTGAAGATGGCATGGATAAGGAGGATAAACAAAGATTGACCCTCGATTTGAAGAGACTGTAAAGCTCAAGAAAGTATCCATATGGGAGTCTGTTTCATAAAGTAGCAGTTCTTAAAAAAAAATGTCTGAATAGAACTTTTATTTGGAATATGGAGGAAATGAGAGTGATTCAACTCTGTAGAAGTAATATAACATGAACTAGTGGTAAAAGTCTGAACTAGTGGAACTAAAGAATGTAGCTCATCTGAACATTTGCCATGGAAATAGCGAGAGAGTTGAGAGAGGCTTAGCTCTAAATGTCTTAACAGGAGGAACTAATGAATATAGCTCATCTGAACAATTGCCATGGAAATAGCAATAGGGTAACAACAGGTTTGCAACACTGCATCTGTGGAAAGAAGCCTGCAGTGTTGAAAATAACTATAGCTACAACTTCTCATTTAGCGAATAGCATGTTGGAACAGAACCTGGCCGATAAGTAAAGATTGGCTGTATTTTTTTAGGCTATTATTCACCCAATACAAGGCACAAGAGCCAATCAATCAAGAGGTTGTTGTAAAGGAATGTATATCATAAGGATATGCAGAATGGTTGACACTAGTCTTGTAAAGGTTAAGATTTTATTTATCAGGGAAGCATCCTCTTGGGGGTCTGTTCCACAAAAGTAATAGTTCTTGGGAAGAAGGTGTCCTTAAGAACAATGGAATCTGAAAAGAATGTGGATGATTCAACTCTTTGGATATAGCAAAACAGTTTTGGCTGAAAAGGTCTGAGCTGATGGCACTAAAGAATAGAGTATGTCTGGACATTTGCCACGGTTGTAGCAATAGAGTAGCAACAGTTTACACTGTTGTATCAGTGGGAAAAGGGTTGTAGGGTGGAAAATAAGACAATGTAAATGTGTTGATAAATGGTGGAAGGTGAGGATTGTGTTGCTCCAGACTAGATATGGCAGCAATACTTCATTTTTGTTTTCATCTGATTCTTGTAAAGATGAAGTGTGGCATAAGGAGTCAGGTACATTCTGGAGTGACAGAATGGGTTAACCATTTCTCCAGCATCTTTCACAATGGCACTTGTGCAGTATCCATTTTTAATTGAACAAAACTTGATGTCATCTATAAAATTTTTATGCAAACTATGATAATTAGAGAAAGTTTAGTGTTATGTCTTTGACCAGAATTTGATTGAGTTTCAGATGGTACTTTTTTGCATGATCCTTGTGACTGGGTGATCAGTGTAGATACAGAAACAGTGGCAGGATCTAAAGAGACCTTGAGGATGAAATATAACAAATAATGAAAAACATTTGAAGGAATTATTCTGGTTTATTCATGTGCTTCAACATCAAGATGCAATGGCTGTATTAGAAAATGGGGAAAGAAACAGTGTCACATAAAGGTTCATTTCTTGTAGTGCTGACTGAAGTAGGTTTGGTTTGGTCTATTTTATGGCATGTCAACCTCAATGGGTTATTTAATGCAGACAAGTTATTTATTGCCAGCAATATTTTATTTTCCAAAAATGTATTGCTGGTAATAATTTTTTTCAAAAATGTATTGCTGGTAATAATTTTTTTCAAAAATGTATTGCTGGTAATATTTTATTTTCCAAAAATGTATTGCTGGTAATATTTTATTTTCCAAAAATGTATTACTAGTAAGATTTTATTTTCCAAAAATATATTGCTGGCAATAGTTTTTTTTTTAAATTTATTGCTGGTAATATTTTATTTTTTCAAAAAATATATTGCTGGTAATATTTTTTTTTCAAAAAAATGTATTGCTGGTAATATTTTATTTTCCAAAAATGTATTGCTGGTAATATTTTTTTTAAAAAATGTATTGCTGGTAATATTTTTTTAAAACAATGTATTGCTGGTAATAGTTTTTTTCCTAAAGTGTATTGCAGGTAATATATTTTTTTTTAAATGTACTGCTGTTAATAGTTTTCTTTTTCAAAAATGTACTGCTGGTAATAAATTTTTAAAAGTAGTATTGCTGGTATTAAAACCTATGTTTATACTTTCATAGTGTTTTGGCCCTTTTTTATGGGTTAACTATTTGCCCATAGCTGCGACCCTGACAGGTGCTACCACCCCAAGTCAGGATGGACCTGGGAAGCGATTAAGAGGTGGTTCCACACTCCTCAAAACCTCCTGATTAGAGGCCTTGCTGTCAGATGTAGTTTATCATCTTACCCAGGACAGCTGTAGTAGGTTACTGCTAACTAGTGAAACAGTTCCTCTTTATAGAACATGAAATCTTCTGCTCCTTTGATCTTAATTTGGAAAAGTCATAAATCAGAGCTCCCAGTCCATATTCATCCCAAATAGAAATATTTAGGTTAAGACTGATTTGAAATTGGATTTAGTGCATTTTATAGGTTTATGTTGGTAGTGTAATGGTTATCAGTGTGAAAAAAGGAATCGGTGAGCTGAGTTCAATTCCCAGGTGAGTCCGTGATGCTTAATTTCACACAAACATTTTTGGAAAATCCATTTCTTCTCTCTGCAAGCTATGGATTAAATAGCAGGGCAGACTGGGTTTTCTAGCCTTGGATAGTAAACAGGCTAGTAGGATAACTGGAGTGTAGTGTTACTGACTCACAGGAAGTAGTAGGGACTCAACTGCCTTATGTGTAATAGTTGTAGCTATTTATAGTTTTTGGGACTTCATATATAAATAAGCAACTTCAACAACTATGAATTTAAAATCAGTTTCAAGATGGATGATCTCTGTGAGGCTGTCCTGTTCTAGACAGCTACAATTACTACAGCTGCAGTACATATGTTGCACCTGTAACCCTAATGGGATATAGGACTTGAGTATGCATTTTATTATTGAGTTGGATAAAAAAAAGCATTTTGATTTCATCCTTTATTTTTGATTATGAAGTTGTCTGTAAGATGACAGGATATAGAAAAACAAAATGACAAATATGTTGTTCTATAACAGCGTTTTTCAACTGACTCGCCTGGGCACACCAGGGCTGGTGCATATCACTGATCAGAGAGATGGTGGGGGGGGGGATCAAGTCTGATTAGGGGTCCCGGGCAGTGCTGTGTGACCTCACTATTTTATCAACATTTGTTTTTTTCTACCCACATTTATATATGTTACAAATGAAACTAAGCACAACTGACTTTTGAAGGATGAAAAATTTTTGTGGATTTTGACGTAATTCTGTGTTCTTTATTTGACCTCCAAATCTGTGAATTTCTTTTGACGATGCTAAGTCTCACAAAAGCACTTTATAAAATTCACTAATTTTTTATCCAAAATGTTGAATTTGTTAAAATTATTCAACTTTTTAACAAGAAAAATCTCAAGTTGATGTTAAAAAATTACTGCAAAATATTGTAAAATTTATTTAAGATGGAATGATCTATTATGAAATTTGTATCTAGATACATTGTATTTACTTTCAATTTTTCTATTTGAATCATTCACTTATATTGCATATGACCCATTATTGTACTTAATTAGGTTATAATAAAATTTGTATTTTATATGAATACTACCCTATGAAAATTTGATTTAGTAGAGTGGGGGTCCTGTATCATAGATTTAAGAGGGCATGAGATCCTTGCAATGTCCCTGACTTAAACATTGTCAATATATCTAAGATGGAATGATCTATTATGACATGTCTCTAATTTGTATTTAGATATATTACATTTAGTTTCAATTTTTATAGTTGAATTGTTCACCCAGATTGCATATGACCCATTATTGTACATAATTAGATTTTATAAAATTTGTATTTCATATAAATATTACCCTATGAAAATTGAGATGTAGTAGAGTACTGGGTGGGTGTATCATATATTTGGGGAGATGTATAATAGATTGGGGGTGGGGTGACACAAGATTCTTTCATTAACCCTGGTGCACACTAAAGTGCTCTGAAATGTAGCCAGGTGCACTTCAAGTTAATATAAGAGTAATTTATGAATTATCTTTATATTTGAAAATTTTTTATTTTTTTAAAAAGCTTGAGATGCCAATCACATAGCTTCCATATCTAAGTCAATGTCATTGCCATTTGGTATTTGCAACTAGATGCTAAATTTCTTAATCTTTAACCCTTTGAATCCTGAGCACCGCTATACCGGTCATAGAGGAAAATGACGTAATGTCCGGCCACTGGTTGAACAGTGGTAGAGAAAAATGACTTAATGCTCAGCTCCCAGTTGAACGGTGGGTAAACATTTGTAAATATTTTTATATCTAGCATTTTTTTTTTTTTTTTTTTAAGCGTTTCACCCCAAGCAAGGCGGGAAGCCACTAGGACGCAAGGCGTTACAGAAAATTTGGAGCAAGATCAAGTAGGAGTGATAGAAGAAAGGATGAGGAGAAGGATAGTGGATAGATCAATGCAACTGGAGATGTCGATTGACATTACATTTGAATAGCTGGAGATTATAGCTCTCAGGGAAACTGGAATAGGGAAGGGAGTTCCACAGGCGAGAGGTACGAGACATGAAGCTATTAGAGTAGAAGAGATGGCTACATTTAGGAGTTTCAACAGTGAAGGGGTGAGAGCGGGATGCCAGCCTCATAGGGCGCTTGAACTCATGAAGTCTGGGAACCAGTGAATGCAGCTCCTTGGAGCAATTGCCATGAAAGTATTTGTAAAACATTACATACCATTTATTTGTGAATTTTGACTCAGAACTCAGGCAAAAGGGTTAAAATTGTTCAGGAACACAGGGATCAAAGAATTAAGAAGAAGGGCATAATCCTTTCCTTTACCTCACTCAAGGGTTTTAAATCAGTCATTATTAGCCTTTCTAGATAAAAATTGCAGATACTTCCTAAATTTGTTTTAAATGAAAACTGTGGTGCTAATATTCTTTGGGAATGCTGAACCAAAATTTCATATTTTCAAATGTCATGACTAATTTTTCCTTATTAAAAATTAAAGTGTGCCTCAGAGTTCTAGTTATTCTACAAGTGTTTCCCTGAAGCAAAAAAAATGAGAAACACTGAGGTAATAATAAAAATAAAACTATCTTTTATTTTTACTAAATAACAAACATTTATCAGCAAAAATGGACCTTCAGCTCACAATAAGATGGAGTGTTAAAAGGATAGTTTTTCGCTTACCACTGCTGTTATTTTAACTTCATAAAATGGTAAATAATATGGATTTTCTTACAGTTGGTTCACATATTTTAATAATTTAGTAAATGTTTATAAATTTATGAATAAAAAATTGTTTCCATATTTATTACTTTATAAATTAGTCAATGATAAATATTGCATTGCATTAGTTTTTTAACTTTATTAGTTTTTAGAATGTTGTAAATATAAAATTATTATTGTAAATAAACAAACTAATATTGTTTATTGGGATGATTGGCAAAATATCAGCTAATTTCTAATTGATTCAAACTTTATAAAATGGTACATAATAAGGATTTTCTTTAGTTGGTTCATATATTTTAATAATTTAGTAAATGAATATGAATTTATGAATAAAAAATTGTTTTCATATTTATTTCTTTATAAATTAGTAAATGATAAATGTTGCATCACATTAGTTTTAATTGTATTAGTTTTTAGAATGCTGTAAATATAAAATTATTCTTAATCTAATAAATAGTGTTTAATATTTTTATTGTAAATTCTTAAAAACTAAAAAGTGTATAAATTCATTTTCTTAGGTTTTGCTTCAATTCTAATCATTACTTTTTAAAACATTTCTAAAGAGTAAAGATAGTTAAAATAATATAGCGGTGTCATGGGAAAAACTGTCCTTTTGACACCACATCTTATTGTGGGCAGAAACGTCCATGTTTTCCCATTTATCATTAATGAATAACAAGAGCAGAACATTGAAGAAAGAAATTCAATAAAAACTTCTTTAAAAAAAACCCTAATTTTCCATTTATTGTTTCTCTTTATGATTTTTGTATTTCAGACTCTACTCGGATTTTCTGTTTGTTCGAAAAACTCATCAAAATTTCAATTTGACACAAAGAAAGCTTTCCAGAGAAAATTTTCATACTCAAGTTGTTGATGCCATTAAAAATTTGAACAATTGCGTTCACAAGCACAGTCTAAAATTCTGTCTTTACAACAAACTCTTTCATTTGGATACTTTCGTAAGTAATTGTGTTTTGTTTATTATCCATTGACTCATGTCTTTATCATCCACAATAAAATTTAGTTGCAAAAAATGGTACTATTACTATTATTAGGATAGACTATGACTCATTACTATGACTTATTACTATGACTCATTACTATGACTCATTACTATGACTCATTACTATGACTCATTACTATGACTCATTACTATGACTCATTACTATGACTTTTACTGTTAGATTGGATAAAATATTTTTCTCACCATTTTCTTAAGACAAACTGTTAGGATGTACAAAAGGTTACTGTTACTTTTAGGTTGAATAAACTATTACTATGACTGTTACTATTATATTGGACAAACTGTTTTTCTTAATATTTTGTTGGATGAACTACTACTATTATTATTAGATTTGGACAAAATCGAAAATTTTCATAAAATCAAATAAGTGAAGGGTAACAAATGTAAAAAAAAAATTTATGAAGAGTTTCTAAAAGCAAAACATTTCTAAAATAATTTCATTTATTTGTCAATAAGTCTTGAAAGTTTCATTAACCCTAGAACACTAACCATCAATTAAAGTTACCCCCCTACTAACCATGGGTATATCATACCCGATTTTGAAAATATCAAAAAAAATATTAAATATAAATCTTTATTTGAAATATTTTACATGTAGGCACTTCAAACTTTGTACTTTGAGTTAACATTAATAGGAACTGAAAAACATTTTATTTAGGTAAGAAAATCAGGTACTGAAAATTGTAATTAAAAATAGAAAAATTTGTCCTGGGTACTATATACCCATGGTTAGTGTTCTAGGGTTAAAATCTGACAATTATTAGATTTTTGCAAGAATTTACAAATCAATGTATTCTTTACTGCAAAAAGATGTTTGAATACTCTATACTAATTTTTTACCCCCTTGAAGCAAGAACAACAAAATTTTAAACCAAAATTTTTAAGGTTCTAAAAAGGATTAAAAAAATATGATTTAATAATCAACTAATACTTTGGTCATTCCTCTTAATGACACAAAGATTTTGATGATAAAACTTTGTTTTTATTAAGTCAGACAAACTGTTATTGTTCATTTGGACAAATTGTTACAATTGCTGTTAGGTTGGACACACTTATTGTAACGAGAGCACTAGGAAGGAAGATTCTATTCTCCCAATTACATTTTTCTCATTATAGACATTTTTATATCTGTAATACAACACTGTAGCTCACAGACAGAAAAGAATGCAATGGCTGAAAGGAAAAAGAATGACAAACATGCTTTGTTCTCAGGGAGAGACATAAACTATGACATGCACAAAGCCATATTTATACATATATATGCATGTTCTACATGGAGAAATAAATATCACACACGTCTACATAGCAAAGCAAAGTATAAGGGGGAATAGGAGGAATGGTCTTAGATATATTTTGAAGATATTCCTGACCTGGAGAAGATTCCAGGTTTAAATGAGCCGGATTCATCTATGTCCTGAAGTGCTTCTAAACTGGGGAGGCAGATTTAGCCCAGGCTAGAAGACGGCAACCTTCTCGGTTGGTTGCTATTCACAAAATGAAAATCAACTCCTGCTTTGGGTCACTGTATTGAATGATATCACGAAGCAGTTGTCATGTGACCACGGGAAGATATTTCTGACCTGGGGAAGACTCAAGGTTTAAATGAGCCGGATTCATCTATGTCCTGAAGTGCTTCTAAACTGGGGAGGCAGATTTAGCCCAGGCTAGAAGAAGGCAACCTTCTTGGTTGGTTGCTATTCACAAAATGAAAATCAACTCCTGCTTTGGGTCACTGTATTGAATGACATCATAAAGCTGTTGTTATGTGACCACGGGACTTATCTTCCACCAAAGGGAAATAAGCACCTTCTGTATCCTTACACTATTACTGTTGGGTTGGAAAAATGTTATTATTGTTAGATTGGACAAAGTATTACTGTGAGGGTGGAAAAAAATGTTGCTGTTAATTTGGACACATTGTTACTATTACTGTTAGTTTGGACCAACTGTTATTATTACTGTTGCATTGGACAAAATGTTATTGTTATTAGGTTGGACAAACTGTTACTATTACTATTAGGTTGGACAAAGATTTATTATTACTGTTGGGTTGGACAAACTATAATAATGATAAAGAAAGAGTAGGGGACAAAATCCATAATCTACACGCAGCTAGCACACTGCCAAAAATAACAACTCCACCTGAAGACAAACACAGGAGTTTTAAAGCATTCTACCTGATCATGATTCTTATGATTGGCTGGGAATAAAACTCAATCTTGTTAGAAACAAAGAAAAGAATACTGAATTGTTATGTAATCTCAATCATCCTGTATGATAGTAAATGCTGAACAATCTCATAGATGGAAAAGAGACTTGAAGCAACAGAAATGTAGTTCTACGTAAGGATGCTGAGAATACCATGAACCAAACATGTGACCAATGACAAAGTTTTAGAGAAAATGGAAACAAAATGAATGCTTATACTTAAATTCAGAAAGAGAAAGTTGAAATTTCTAGGGTACATAATAAGGAAAGCAGACTTGGAAGATTTGATACTCACAGGACATATTAAAGGCAACAGGGTCAGAGAAAAATAATGCATAACCTATCTGGTGAGCTTGTGTCATTTTATTTTTCTAATAATTTCACCCTAAGTAAGGTAATAATGCCATTAAAACACAAGGGTTTACTAGGGATGAAAGAAAATGAAAAAAACTTTAGGAGAAGGAACTGGAAACCCAATCCTAAGCAGTAAACAAGGGATAGACCTCTACTCCTGTTCAAAAGACAGTTAAGGTGAGCCCATCTATTCCTAGATCAACAGAACAGGGTTTAGGAGAGATAAGAAAAAAATTAAAATTTATTAAGAGCAAGAAATTGTGGAGAGCCATAATCATCAAAGTCCTGAAGCAACACAACGCATAGAAGAAGAAGAAGAAGAAGAAGAAGAAGAAGAAGAAGAAGCTGGAGAAGAAGAAGAAAAAAAGAAGGGAAAGCAAGAAAAGAAGAAGAAAAGGGTAAGCAGGAAAAGAAAAAGAACATCAGGAAAGTGAATAAATTTACTGTTCCAAATCATTTTCGACATGAAAGAATCCATATACAGCAATTTGAGAGATTTCCGTTCTCTGTTTTATTTGAGCATATGAAGAGAAAATTATATATATTTTCTACAATTTTATTAATACATCTTCCAAAATGTTAATCTGTGTAAAAGACGTGGACGTTTGATAATTCAAGGGGAATAACTACTGATCACTATCATATCTGATCGTCATATCAGATTTATTTCCCTTTAAAATCAAACCTTAATTAAATTCCAATACCTTATCATATTAATAATCAATATATGTATAAGTCCTTTTTGCATCCTGAATTTCTTTCTAAAAATGATAGTATTTTCCCAGTTTTTGAGAATCTTGAATTATTACCAAAAAATTAATATGGTAGGTGAAAAAAAAATGAAAAAAAATGTATAATTGGATTTTTTTGAGTAAGAAGTTTAAAGAAAAACAGATGAATTTGAAACGTGTAATGAAGCTTCAGTCAGTGCAATTTGACAACTGTCCATGAATGAGGTTCGATAGTTTTTATAGAAAATTATATGGCAGTGAATGTTGTATTATCTCCTTGCAGATGAAGAAGAGACTTAAAGCAACAGATAATTAGTTCTACAGAAGGATGCTGAGAATACCATGGATCGAACATGTAAGCAACAATGAAGTTCTGGAGACAATGGAATCAAAAAGGACATTTATACATAACATCAGAAAGAGACAGATGAAATTTC
Organism: Acanthosepion pharaonis; assembly: GCA_903632075.3. Taxonomy (NCBI): domain Eukaryota; kingdom Metazoa; phylum Mollusca; class Cephalopoda; order Sepiida; family Sepiidae; genus Acanthosepion; species Acanthosepion pharaonis. The sequence goes on along the minus strand of CAHIKZ030005521.1, from coordinate 4,146,102 downwards.
TAAGTCACATAATGAGGAAACAGGGCTTGGAAAATTTGATACTCAAAAGACAGATTGAAGGTAAGGGAGATAGAGGAAAACAGCACATGACCTACGTGGTGAGCTTGAGTGAATGGATGGCAGATCAGGTTTTGGGAGAGATGGCAAAAAGACAAAAGATATTAAGAGCTCTAAAAGAGGAAGTTGTGGTGAGCCATGATCACACACATCCTGAAGGGACACAGAATAGAGAAGAAGAGGTTCCAAAGAGAGATAATTATGGTTGTCTTCATCACAGAAGTAGACTGTAGTTGATACACAGATGGTGTATTGGTTAAAGGTTTGAAAGCTAAATATATTTTAAGGTTTTTGGTTGGAGGGGAGCATTTCGCCCCCAACAAAGCAGGAGTACCACTAGCATGCAAGGAGTTACAGAGAGTGAGAGCAAGAGTAAAGAGGATTGTTTGAGTAAAGGATACAGAGAAGGACAGAGATCAGAATAAAGGCATCAGATGATGTTGATTGACATTACATTTGAATATTTGAAGACTATAACTGTCAGGGAAGCAAGAAGGAGAAAAAGAGTTTCACTGTCGGGAAGTTCAAGAAAAGAAGCTGTTGGAGTAGAAGAGGTGGTTACATTTAACTGTTTTAACAGTGAGAGGGTGGGACCGAGATGCCAACCTAGTAGCACGTTTAAATTTATGCAGTTGGGGTACCAGTGAAAATAGCTCATCAGAGCAGTTGCCATGAAAATATTTGTAGAAAAGACAGAGGGAAGCCACATCACGTCTGAGAGAAAGTGACTGTAGACGAGATGCCAGATCAGGATCTATCATATTGCATATGCATCTTTGGATTTTGTTGAGGACCTCAAGATAAACCAAGGACACCAGACCATATATGGCAACAGTATTCAGTGCAAGGATGAATGGTAGATTTGGAGGATGGACTCAGACGAGAAAAAACTTCTACTGCAACAGAGAGAACCAAATTTCCTTGCAGTAGATGAAGCTATTGATTCAATGTAGTTGCTCCACCTCAGGTCAGTGGAAATCATGAAACCAAGCAGGTACACAGAGAGATGTTCTCATGGAGTTGGGCATCAAGCATTCTGATAGGAGGCAGGGAGGGTTCTCTATGGTGGGTAAATGAAAGCAGTTTCATTTTGGAGGCATTAAAGTCTACAAGACATTCCCTACTCCAATCAACCACAGATTGGAGGTCTTTTTTGAGATGAACGGCCAGGTTAGTTTTGTCAGCAATGCTGGATTTACTATTGAGGTAGGAGTAAATAGTAGTGTTTGTCTGTGTAAATTCCTACTTGTTATAAATGAACAATCAAATAAAATAGTACTTAATATTTTTGTTTGTGAAATAAAAGTAATCGTGAATGGCCACTCTTCTAGATCCTTTTGTACTAATGCAGGTCCCCTCCAGAGCTTTATCCTTGGTCTTACTTTGTTTTTAATTTTCATTAATGACCTTCTGATTGCAGCAAATCTCAACTTGGAATCTATACTGATGACACAACCATTTACTCTGTTTTCAATTGTGAGTCTGATCTGTTTGATAAAGTCAAATTGGCGGCTGATCTCAAAAACAACCTTCAGTCTTGTTTACTCTGGCAAAGAATGTTTTGTTAATTTTAACACCTCCAAAACAAAGCTGCTGTTTATTAATCATCTGAAAAACTCCTTTCTACCTTCCATCAGCATGGATGATGCTAACCTCTAGGAGAGTGACTTGTTGCACTTTCTTGGACCAATGTTCTTGGCTGACATGAAGTGGAGGGACTATATTGAATCCATTGCTAGGTTTGCTGCTAAAAAGTTGGTTCACTGCATTATGCTAAATAATTTTTCTCTTTAGAATCTATCTTATATAACTATAAGTCTACCATTCACCCATTCTTAGAATATTGCTGGCACATATGGTCCTATGCTCCTGGTATACCAGGTGTGACAGCAAAATTATGCAAATCATATTACAGCATAATTATCCATCCCACAAAATGTTTAAACATTAAACTAATCAGATTTCTTTTTCCAGGTTTTCCAATAAGATGTTGTTATGATGTTGATTTGGGGTTAGTAGAGACAAACGCCAAATAACAGGTAACAATAAAAAGGATTTTAATAGGTTGGTAAAAAGGTACTGAAAACACCTGAGTAGTCAATAACTAACTCAGCTAAGAACTTCTCTGTCTATCTATCTTCCCCATGTCAACTGACATGCCACTATTTAAAGTCTTTGTTCACAGACAAGTTCATCTTCCAGAGGGGTGGTAGGTTTCTGACACAACAGATGTTTAGCCATTTGTCATAAAAATCACTGAAAAACATTTTGAGTTATTCAGCTAGAAAGAGAACCGGTTAAACTCGTTTTGTGTCAGCCCCACTGTCTTCTCAACTGAACAATTGTCTCATCAATTTACAGTTGAGTTGGCTAGATGGAACCATAAGTTCTATGCTAACATTTTCTTTTCTCACACTTCTCACCTGTGGTACTTTCTTCTGGCACTTTCCAGTCAATTTTGATCTTCAAAAATTTAAATACAATGTTGATTGTTATCTGTCTTCCTGATTACACTTCTATTGTTCTTGCCCCTTAGTAATGTATCCGTTTTCTAATTCTTTCAGATGCATTAATGCTTTGTGTCTTAGTGGCTTTACTGCCTTAGGGTAAATTCTATCAAAAAAAAAAAAAAATTTTCAAGAAAAAAGAAAATGTATAAATCCAGTTTCATATGTTTGGGTTTTATTAAAATTCTAAAATTAGTTTTTTGAAATAATAAAAGTAATTGTCCTCCTCATTTCCAGTTTCCTGAAAAGTTCCTTGTTGCTTACACACTTTGCCCATTCTCAGGATTTTTCTCTAGAAACCTATTTCTGTTGCTTCCAGTTTTCTCTTCATACATTGGGAAAATTTCCGGCATTCGCTGCATATAATAGTATTGATATTAGATAGCAGTTCAGTGAAATTTTCCTGTTCCTTAATACTTTGCTTAGATTTTTTGAAGGCAACTTTTGCTATTCCAATACTCAAAATTGTTATGGATAAGTAAGAATTTTATAATAACTCAAACATAACAATTTTGAGTCCAACAACCATCATTTTCTTCAGGTCAGAGGCATAGTGAGGGGAATAAAAATGGCTGCCAACTATGCAAACATATTTATGGATGTGTGAAACAAAAATGGAAATAAACATCAATAAAATCATTCATCAAATGACAAAAAAATAATTTCTGAGTCAAAGGATCTGCACATTCTTCTGGTTAATAAATTAATCTTTTGAAAATAAATATTTTCAACCAATGGGTGGCATTCCCACCAACAATAAAAAATATGCCTTGTGATCCCTTTGAAGAGTATTTAAGTAAATCTCTAGACAGACAAAACAAGGAAGGGGACAGAGACAGATACATGCAACATCAGTTCATGACATGCGGCTTCAAAGAGATTTCCTTACTCACTCACCTGTCTTCTTCACCAAGCTATGTGACACTTACACTCTTCCTCACCAAGCTACATGACATTTACACTTTCCTCCTCACTTTCTCCCTTGCCTCTCTTTTTCATATTTACTAGCAAAGAAATTAGATTTCTTTTCATCGTAACAAAGAGCTTTAATACTCACATATGCTGAGAAAAATTTAGTTGTAAAAACACAAAAATAAAAATATTTTATATATTTTATTTATAAACCTTTCTTGTTTTTTCTTTGATTGATTCAATTAACAAATGCCCTGAAGTAAAATATTTTACATAGTTACCATCTAGAACCTCTCCATTACTACAAATACATAGATGATATTTTCTTAATACAAGCACATGGTGTGAACACTCTCCATAACTTTGGACAACACATCAACAACTTTCACAGCACTGTAGTGGGTTGCTATTTGGTTTTTCATCAGGTATCAGAAGATGGTAATGTCATTGGACCACAATAAATAACACAAAAACTTGGTTAGAAAATTAAGGGTCAATTTTTATTGACGCATGTGTGTGTACTAAACTCAGAGGTAAAAGAGTGGTCGACCTCAAGTTAACATGACATTGAGAGAGGGTAACTGAATATCCTTTTCTTAGGACCACTGCAAAACATGTCCGAATCCAATGATTGAAAAGTATCCAGAGCAAAATGATCTCCTTTCAGGAAGTGGGGTCACAAAGTTTGCATGTGACCGGAAACCCTTATTTTGGTTTCCATTTGCCTTATGTGAAAATGACCCTGCTCTGACCCTGGGGATTAGAAAAAACATACAGAACAACTAATCAATTACTTTCTCAATAGAAATTGTCTCTTAAAACAATTTTAAAAAAATAATCACTCAGGCTTCCAAGCATATCAGAGATACTATTCCAATATACAAGAGAAATAAGAATTATTCCAGAATTCCCATGGTTTTTTTTATTTTAATTACAACATTCAGAAACTATCTCAGATTTTACAAAATGATTTCCAGTTCCTAAAACTTGGCCCCACAATTAATCATATATTTAGTGAAAGCCCACTTAACATCAGTCAACAACCTCCAAATCTACAATCGCTCCTTACATCATCTAGACCAAAAGTTCTCAACAGGGGTCCATATGGATCCTAAGGCTCCATATAACATTATGGGGTGGGGGGTTCACACAAAAAATAGCAAATTAGGGGTCCACAGTAATATTTCTCATCACATAAATCAGCACTTTTAAAACTTATTATTTATTCACATATTTTAAAATGGTTTATTATGAGCTATTTTACTAGTGCATGTAAATTTCCCATAGAATTTAGTTGTTAAATACAAGTTTATTTTCATTAAATTAGTTTTATTTCAAAATAAAACATGTACATTTACTATTTCTATTAATAAAAAATAAAATAAGCTTTTTCTTTCATCGAATGTTTAGGGGGTCCACCAAAAAAAATTAAGTGTAAAAGTGGTCCATGAGTAAAAAAAAAAATTAAGTGTAAAAGTGGTCCATGAGTAAAAAAAAAATTAAGTCTAAAAGTGGTCCATGAGTTAAAAAAAAAAAATTAAGTGTAAAAAGTGGTCCATGTGTAAAAAAAAAAAAAAGTGTAAAAGTAGTCCATGAGTAAAAAAAAAATAAAAATTAAGTGTGAAAGTGGTCCATGAGTAAAAAAAAATTAAGTGTAAAAGTGGTCCATGAGTAATGAAAGGTTGACAACTACGGATCTAGACAACTAAAATTATTCACTTACCAAGGCAATGTAATGTGTAATAAACCTGATGTCAATTTTTTAAGCATATTTACACTACCTGGTACATACAGAGTAATCCAATCACCTCCTTTGACTTGTGACAAAGTATTATATTTACTTTTTGCAACAAAAAAGGGAAATTATATCAGTGAAACAGGTACAGAATTCTGTCTTCAGTTTAATAACCATAAGAAAACTATCCAAAGCAGGAACATCAATTTCACTGTTCAATCAACTGGCCCATAGTATTGACAATGTTAGATGTGTTCTTTAATGTTTTCATTTAAATGCCAACCGGAATGCCGAAAATTCAAGTTAAAATGCACTTTTAAAATAAAATCACACATTCTAGGATTACATAGGGATTTAGGCAATGAATATAATTTCCACAAAAATCCATCTACAAAATCTCTATAAACCTAATCGTGGCAAACAACTAACTGAAAACGACTATATTTAATTTTGTGTAAAAAGCCAGAAAAAGTCCAGCTTCATTGTATTTTTCATACACAGGTGTGAACAAAAATTCTGATTTTTAATGTTTTTTGTCATCAAGCTTCTATTTCATTTAAAGGCTGAGTAATATACAATAAACATTATCTATATGTATGTATATACATATATATATATATATATATATATACACACATACATATATATATATATATATATATATATATATATATATATATATATAAAACAGGGGATGTCTGTGTGATACCTTTTCACTCGAGATCCATCTAACCGATTTTGACCAAACTTGGCAAATACATTATACAATGTAAGAGATAGGTTCTTAGCATGAAAGATCGATAATTGTTAAAAAATCAATAATCGATAAAGCCGATCAAAAATTGATAAATGCAACTTTTTCCTACAATTATGTTCCCACTCAGTATGTAGGTTGCTTACATCATGACAAACTCAAAGACACCTCATTTTTATTTCTACACCACTACAATTAGCAAAAAATCATAAAAATAAAAAACTGATTTCAACAAAAATTTTAAACTAAAAACTCCCTCAATTTTCAAGCAATCTAATACAAACTTCACTCAATTGTAGCCAACAATAAGTTGATTGTTTAACAGTCATTTAACTTGATAATTGAGTTTACCCATATAGTGAAAAACTGCGTAAATAGTGAAAAATGGTGATTTTTACTGTTTTTTTTCTTATTCTTTGTTGATCTTTCAACCAATTTTCATCAAACTTAACAATTGCTTTATAAATGTGTTCTCTTTTACATCCCTGGTAACACACTGACAAATTGAATTTCAAAAACTTCAAAATAATTGTGGTCCAAAGTGGGTCTTCATGTTGCCTGTTTTACCCCTTCATGTCCTCGGCTAACTTCGATTGAATAAATACAGACTACTTCTGTTATATCAATAACTGCATTAATTCAAAATGTTTTTAATAAAATTACTTCAAAGTAATTGAAGAAGATAGACTCTGTTACATCTAAACATGATGCTGTTTTTGCTCCATTCTAATTGAATGCTTTTTCTGATCGACCTGCTTGCTATGGCTCCTAGTTATTATTATTTCTGCTGTTGCTGTCTATTTTGTCTTTCAAATTTCTTTCATAGGCATATTATATGCACATATTATAAGAAGTATACATGGACAATCTTTCTCTACTGTCATATATATTTAGTGTATTGAGGCAGCAGAAACATATATTGTTAAATATTACAGACAATGAATGTCTATTATGTTTGATCATGAGCTGTTTTAAGCTTCGTATAGTGGCTTTAATTTGGGGAGAAAATAAAGACAAAAACTGTCCAACATTTGGATATTTTTTTTATCATGCTGTTCCTTAACCTAAGCTTTCAACTCACATGAGTCATCATCAGAGTGGTTATATGGACAGTACAACAGAGATGTTCACAATCAAAGATGTTATGTTTTTATAGAAGTTTGCTATGCAACAATAACACAGTAAAAAGAACCTTAAAATATTGGAGGCCATCTACATTAAAACAACACTGAACAAAATTATATTTCAAACCAGTCACAACATATTACATTGCATCTAGACACATGATTTTGTTGATAAAATTTCTTTTTCTTACATGGTCATGTACAACATCATAGAACCTCATTACAAATTTACAACCTGTGTCTGCTATTCTGTGTCTGTTGTCATCACATAGCAAACTTCTATGTAAACATAACAGGATGTCATCTTTGATGGTGAACATCTCTGTTGTAATGTCCATATAACCAAATAAATATAAAATTTCGAGCTCATCTGTCTAACCACAGGGTGGCTAGCCAAATCTTATTACCGATGCCTGTTCTGTTGTTTATACTGTAACTGCAGCTATGCTGAGCAGATGCCTAACTTATTTGTAAGGGATGTATGAGACACACGCACACACATATGCAGAAATATATATCCTACATCAATTTCAGTTAAAATGCATAGCCAATGGTAATGACAAAATAGAAAATTTGTGCTTTGTATTTGAAAACTTGCTCAACTCACCAGTGCTATTGTGCTCCCTGTATCTGTTGAAATTCCAGTGCAAATTAACAAGAAACATCACTTTGCTTCATTCATGTCCCTGAAAAGAAAAGAAAACTGTGTCATATAAGAATAAAGTGTCGCTGCCGACACTTGAGTTTGAATATAGATCGCCAGTGAGCAAACACATTATTCATTATTGAATTAAGTAGATCACATGACCATAGAATTAAGTAGATCACATGACCATAGGAAAAATGCATAAGTAGGTAGTAGCATGACATCTAAACAATCACTATTTCTACTCTATCCTCTATTACTATATGGACTGCTATTCTCTACTATTCCCTATACTATTTCTCTATACTGATCACTATATGGATTACTATTCGAGCAAGTATTATCAAGCAAGTACTATTAGTGTGAGTGTTATTCAAAGGTCTCTGTCACCAGCATTGTTCAATGGTGTACTATAGTTGTATCAATGATTGCAAAGTCTCTACTATAACGAGCATTACGAAAGTGACAATGAGTATTTGTTGACATCACAGAACTCTGTTTTGTCCAATAAAGTATAAAACTAACAGGATAAATAACAAAGACATACATTTTGTTTTGAAATATCAGAACTGTTATCATGAATTCCATCAATGCTAAATATTTTACTGTTATAATCTCACTGATTAAAGAGTTTTATTGTTATGCTTGGCTGGCTTAGGAGCTTGGCTGGCTTTTTGTGGCCTAGCATGTATGCTGTTTCCTTTTTTTGTATTTCCATTGATGTTCTCTGTCTATTATTTCAACCTCATTCCACAGGGGGCAGTGATCACCCCTTTTCCTCCATATGTGATCAGCTATGCCTGACTTTTCTGTTTTCTTTCATGTTATGACTTTAAAGTGTTCTTGCAACCTTATCTTAAGGGGGTGGCCTGTTTCTCCTTTAAATTTCTTACCACAGCTGCATGGGATGGCATACACACAGTCCTTAATCATGTTCCACTCTTGGGAGGTCTTACTTGGAAGAGGTGTCTTTAAAGTTTTGAACCACTTTTGAAGGTCATCCTGATGTTATATGGAGCACAGATCTTTTGTATTTTTTCCGATAATCCCTTCACATAGGGTAGGCAAACTGACATTGTTTTCTGAGTGTTGTTATCCTCTTGCACCTTTCTATCCCAGTTTGTCAAAGCTGCTGTCATGTACCCAGTGTAGCTGTTACATTGTAGGGTACTGCTTATACTGACCATTTCTTGTTCATATGTCTCTGGACATGACTTTTGCTCAATGTTGTTAGCAGTGAATGATCCCTTTCTTTACATTGTATGGGTGGTGGGAGTTGAACTTGAGGTATTGTCCAGTGAATGTTTGCTTGCAGTATATGAATATCTTGAACCCATGCTTTTTTTGAGATAATAGTACAACCAAGAATGCTAATTAGTTGTTTTCTCTCTCCATTGTGAACTGTATCAATGATCTTATTGAGTCTACATCGTCCAGTAGTAGCTGGACCTATTCCTGGTGTGGCCAGAGTATGAAGGTAGCATCTACATATCCCAGCCATAGAGTTGGCTTTAGTGATGTATGATATGCCATTTCTTTGAAGTATTCTATGTATATGTTAGCCATTGCTAGTGATAATGGTGATCCCATTGTTAACCCTTCATTCTGCCAATACATGTCTGATCCCATTCCAAAGTGTGTTGCTTGTGTACAGAAATTCAGCATCATCAGGTTATCTATTGGTAAACTAGTACATTTTCCTAGGAATGAGTCTGACACCAGTCTCTCCCTGACTACTGATTGTGCCTCCTCTGTGGCTACCTTGGTGGACAAACTCTCTACATTCAGGTTCACCATCTGGTTGGATCGAATGAGAGCATTTTTGATTATTTCCACAAAGTGGGTGGAGTTTCTGATATATGATGGTGACTTTGCTATTAATGGGTCAATTATATTCACAAGGAAGCAACTCAGACGATGACATGCGATGAGTTTTCGTAGCTAACAATTGGCTTGAGTGGAATAGTGTCTTTATGAATTTTGGGAAGACCATATATATGAGGTAGCTTGTTGTAATGTTGTGACAACCTTCTGATCTTTCAGTCTGTTTAATTTCTGGACTTGGCTGGCCTTGACTGTATCAAATCTGTGTTTGAAGGATTTATCCAGATCATACTGGATCCTCTTTTATTCTTCTTCATCAGGAATTCTGTTGAAGAAGGCCTCAAGCCTCTGGGAGATATCAGACTGCAGTTTTTATTTTATCTGACAGTTGTACTGGATTTTTCCTTGAACAAAGTCTTGTCCCACTTTTTCTGTAACCAGCCAAGCTCTCCTTGAATTTATGAGAAATTTTAGTGCCAAACCTGTAGGAATAACTCAGAAGTCTCAGCATCAGTGTAAGAATGGCCATAAAAATCTCCTAAGCCAGACAAGCATAGAAATTAATACAATATGGGAACCAATAATATGGACTGCTAGAGAAAAACAATAACAACAAAATTTCAATATGAGCTCTGGTAAAAAAAAAATGCTTACTGAGACTTTAGGTTAATAAGTCCCAAAGATTCATACACTGATGTCCTCAAGGACATATGACCCAGTGGATAAAAATGTTAGTTGAATGCAGTGACTTGACCCAAAGAGTTGTGAGTTCAATACCTGGATACAGTTGAGGTGAACAAAAACTTGGAGAGTTAAAGGGAGATAACTGAGACATCCTGAAGAGGCATAGCCCATGGAACTAGAACAAACTACCCTGGTGGATGAAATAAAGAGCTCAGTTTGAAATTCTAATCACCTGAAGAAAGCTGGAGCGTACAATGGATGAAACGCCATGGATATAGCAACGAAAATGAGAACAAACAGTCCAAACAATTTAAATAGTGTAAATAATTACAATACCCCATCTCAGAAATATAGACAGATATTAAAGAATTTAGTTATAAAAAGAATAAAAATGTCTTATATTTTTATATTTAAACATCATTTTCACCTTTTTCTTTGTTGTGGATTGATTCAAATCTGCAACATACATTTTTTTGGTTCTTGAAAATTTACAACAAAAATATAAATCAGTATTTATTTATGTTGAGTTGTTGGGAGTGTTCCCGCGTGTGTGTATTCGAATAAAGACAAACACAGTTGTAGGGATAACTAATGGTATATTTGTAAGAGGTAATTAACAACAGAGTGATTAGTAATAAGGAACGCCGGTTAGTAAGTAACAATAGCAAAAGTCTACAGTCCAACGGTATATAATGTTAACCTGATCTCGACTGCTGTCGCTGAACCTGATCCTCGCACAACACCTCTCTCTCTAGCATTGACTTATATCGTAGAGGGATGTCCATTATCAGTCAGAAGGTGGGTGCGCCCCCAACAATTTATTAGATTGTTTATTTACAAGAATAATTTTATATTTTCAACACTCTAAAAACGAATACAATTAAAACTAATGCAATACAATATTTATCATTTACTAATTTATAAATAAATAAATATAAAAACAATTTTTTATTCATAAATTTATAAACATTTACTAAATTATTGAAGTATGTGAACCAGTTATAAGCAAATTCTCATTTACCATTTTATAAAGTTTGAGTCAATTGACAATAATTAGCCAATGTTTTGCCAATCATTCCTATAAACAATCTAATAAATAGTGTTTATTACTTTTAAATTTTTTATGCATTCTCTGGCATATAAACACACAATCTAGGTATATTTTCTATGAAATTCTCAAACATTAAGACCAGTAAATGTAATTAATACTATTTAGTTAAAAACAGAGCATTTACTTAAATAAATTGTATCTATAAAAATAACGTATAAACAAAAAATATATTAAATAATTGTCAGACTCAATCCATTTCATTACATATATATATATATATATATATATGATGGATTCTCACGTTGAGTTCGATGTATGAGGTTCCAACGACCATGAACTAATTATCTGCATGCCTATGACGGGCATGACTTTTAAGACTGGCTTGAGAATTGCACAAAAGACCACAAACAGTCCAGGAGAAGGTATTGCATCCAAGTGAAGCAGGAACACTGTTAAGATGTCTTATTTTGCTTTCTTGTTTCATGTAGTCGACTGATGGTTACTTCTCAGTGTAGCTATATCAATGTTGTACTTCTTTAGCTCCAATGCAACCAGAGTTGTTTTTCTTTCTGGTGTTGAGTTGTTGTCCTGGAGAGTTCGTACATTCCAAGTGCCAAGATGAAGTTGATGTTGATTCATAGAGTTTTTTGCAGTAGCCGGATATGTGTGGAACTAATTAGATGTAATTGTCAGAAAACCAACACATTGATTTGTTTCAAGTGGTGAAGGCTTGAGTCGGACCATCCACAATTTTTGGATCTGTCAATAAAAAAGTAATTGTGCAAAAGACTTGCCATGGAAACTCTGAACGACAGTCCCCATGTGTTATTATCACAGAGTTTAACCTCTCCGGATCACAGTCACTATCAGCCAGTACACGCCTCTTGGCAGACACATGCAATATAATGACCGGGTTAAGCTTTCATGAATTTTCCTTCCCATCTGATGTCTTTTTATTGGGAAACCAACACTAAAAGGATTGCTAACCAAAGCTCAGAGACTCCTTTCATCCTCATCAAGGCCAGCTAGCCTGCGCCATTTCTCAGCCTGGTACTTTACATAACTCGTTCAAATGTATTAAAATATTTTTTCAGGGATACAAAATTTTATTAGAGTGATAAAAGCAGATATATTAAAAAGCAAGTTATAACAAAAAAGAAACAATCCATGTCAAAAAAGAGTAGGTAACAAAAAATATGATATATTGCTGTAAAATGTTAATACTGAAATGGCTAAAAATCAGCTAAACCGTTTTATTGGTCCTTTGTCATCAAAGCAAAAATCAAGGACAAAAAATGTGTACAGCGACTAAAAAATATACAACCCCAAACAAATGTTATATGCAAGAAAATATAACATTAAAAGCTAATTATCTTTAAGCCTACCAACCACTCCTTCTGCTTACAGTGAAATGGCTGGTAGAACTTAATGTAGATTGATTCCGGCAATTTCAAGTGATAATTGAAATTAGCCCTATTCAGCATTAAGAACATGTCTGGGTTATAAAACTAAGCACACTGTTGGCTTTTAATCAAATGTTTAGCTTTTTCTGAATCTGATACATTAACAACTATGTAAATTGCCCACCTTTGAATATTGGCTGGAATGTGTGACTGATCCATATTTCTAACTTTTGACCTGTTCTACCAATATAGTCAGCATCACACTGGCATCTAAACTGGCAAATTCCAGAACTAATATGATGGGTGGACATTGTTTTATTTCTTTCATTGTTTTTTTCTTTTGTTGTTTATTCTTTTATTACTTTTTCTTTTTTTCTTTTTTTCTTGCATTCTGTTTTTCTTTCATTCTTTACTTTTTCAATTTTTATTTCATTGTTTTTTTTTTATTTATTTTTCTTTTATTTATTTTTCTTTCATTATTTTTATTTTGATTTATCTTTCATTGTTTTTCCTTCATTTGTTTTTTCTTGCATTCTGTTATTCTTTCATTTTTTATTTCATTGGTTTTTATTGTTTTTTCTTGCGTTCTTTTTTCTTTTATTGATTTTTCTTTCATTCTTTCATTTGTTATTTCATTGGTTTTTATTTCATTCTTTTTTCTTGCATTCTGTATTTCTTTTGTTTTTTCTTTCATTTTTTTCTTTCATTCTTGATTTTATTGATTTTTCTTTCATTTTTTTTTCATTTGTTATTTCCTTGGTTTGTATTGATTTTTATTTCCGTCTTTTTTCTTGCATTCTATATTTTTTTATTGTTTGTTTCTTTTATTTTTAACTGCTTTTTATTTTCAGTTGAGATTTGAAATTGGGTTTTATTCCGTGTACTTGAAGGAATGGTTTAAAGTATTCCCAAGGAGCCAATTTTACATTCTACGATCAGAAGATTATAAGACAAATATCATTGGACATCTGAGGAATATTTTTCAGTTTCTCAATTTAAGTAAGCCAAATTTCATCTTCACTTTAAATGAAAGTTGCACAGCCATTATTACTTTGTTATTAATATTCCCATCTTTAATATCAGAAATGAAGGGTGGAAATTAACACCTTATCCAGTTGCAACCAGGTTGTGGGTTACCTTACTTGAATTTGCCAAAAACGCCCATTAGGTGGTGCTGTTTAAATTCTATAAAAAGACAAACATTTTAAACATTGCAGATCCTTCTTTGGATTCAAATCAAAAGAAGGATCTGCAATGTAATCAGTCCTGACTCAACATCTCAACTTCGGTTACTTTCTCATAGACGTGATATGGCTTACCTTTCTCTTTTCTCCAAATATTTTCATTGCAACTGTTCTGATGAGCTATCTTCTCTGATGCTTTGACTACATGAATTTAAACATGCTACAAGATTGGCAGATAGGTCCCACCCTTTTAGTGTTGAAATAGTTAAATGCAACCACCAATTCTACTTTCTCAAATCACAAAAATAACTATGATGATAGTCAACCATTTTAAACACTGTAACCCAATGGAGTCAATAATAAACGGTACTACAGACAATAAATTTGGCCTTTACTTCATCTCTATATACCATAATATCTACAAAGATGAGAATATCTGTATATATCTCTGAGATGAAGTATTAAGATTACTTACATTATTTACATTATTCAGACGGTTATTCTCATCTTCATTGCCATATAGACAACATTTGAAATTCAAATCATTTGAAGAAGGCTGGAGTATACAACGGTCGAAACGTTGTGAATATAGCAATGACGATGAGGATAACAGTCTGAATAATGTAAGTAAAAATGAGGATATTAGTTCAAATGTAAATAACTAGATAACTATAATTAGACAGAAATAAAATGTGAAACCGTTTTTTTTTTGTCATCTCTGAGGTAATTCTGTTTTTATTTTTTTCAGCGATATTACCAGAAAGTGCGTTGGACAAAATGAAAGATGGAAAATTATTGAACAGTCGCCGAAAAGATGTGATATCTATAGGTCCAATGTTAGAAAAAACTCGAAAGTTGTTGAAGGATCTGTACCAACCTTTCAACAACGAATTGGCTGTTATGCTTAAGGACAACAAATATCAATGGGAAACAGAAACATGAATGCATGTCACAAGATTTAAATAAAAATTAATTTTAGGTTATATTTTTTTTTAAATAATCTTTTGGTACAAAATTCTATGGCATTAAAAACGGACATTTTAAAAGTATATATCTTCTTTCCTTCTGTAAGTATAAGAAATGGCTGCTGTGTCTAAGTGTCTGTCTAACTGTGATTTGTCTTCTTGTTAATTCTCTGATAATATTTTACCCTCATTTTTCGTCACTGTGTACATATTTGAGCTCTGAAGAGGGGCAATAACCAGTTGGCATTTTTTTTGTTATTTCTTTTTTGCTATATTTTTCAATTCACCATTTTACAGTGAGTAATAATTTTTTCTGGTCCTTACTCTCCCCAACCCACTTTGTTTTATTATATTTGTATATATAATGTGAATATATACTTTTAAAACATTTGTTATTAAAGCCATATATTTTTTTTTAATTCTTACTTTATGATTCTTATTTTTCCCATATTTTGCTTTGGGTCAAGTTTATGAGAAATATCGCTGTTTATTTATACCCCCACCACATGAACACACCCAAACATATATACAGAGTCCTCCAAAAAAAAAAAAAAAATGTATACACACTCCAGGAAAGGAAAAATTTTTATGCTGGTTATGTAAATTTGTTATTTCATTTCTTACAAATGTTGTTTCATCCGTAAACAAGACTGATGTAATGGAATAATCAGTCACTCCCATGCACTATAGGTAGTAAGTACCTATAAAGTCAACTGTCTACGAGAGACGTGAGGAAGAGTGAGAGCGAGAAGATGCAAGCATGTCTGACCTTCCAATTAGTGGCACTCAATACTAGATTGACCTGTGTGTATAAATACCGTATTTCATATTGTACTTGTTATGTGCAATAAACCTTTTCTTCTATTATCCATTTGGTGTTAAGTATTTATTCCCTTAGCACAGAATATAACAAAGACTGAATAGACAAACAACGGATAAGCAGTTTGTGCAATAAATCATCGACAAAAGTTCTCCTATGGTGAGTGATCAGAGGGTGAATGACACTGCACACGTTGCAAATGATACGGATACAGGAGCTGATCTTGAAGTGCTCTCCATGTGGTAACATGAGATGTATGACATGCTAGGACCACCTGACGTGTGCTAATAACCTGGATTGTCTCCAAAAGCCTGTAGAGTGTGTTCTTCATAGTCAGGTGTACGAGCAGATCTCGGTCTTCCTCAATCCATAGTTTCTGGTGCCATAGATCCTGTTTCAGCAATGCAATGATAAACAGCAACAATGGTTGGTTAACTTGGCTGCCTTCAGTCTGGAAATGCAATCTGATACAACCGTGAAGACTCACGTTCATTACCATTCGTGCAGCCATATGTAAAAATCATACCTGCCTACTTAGGATATGAATATCCTGCTATTGTTAAATGGAACACTTCTCAGTTAACTCACTACTACACACGTTGAATGTTGAAGACAGATTAGCCACAAATGTACATGAATGACAAATATAACCTAGTCTACATGGCAACACAATGCCAACTAATCTCTTTAAACTTAACTCAAAATTGAATGATTTGTGGACATATGTTTATATGGACTTTTTCTTTGTTTTGGTTTTTTAGACTTTTTCTTTGTTTTTGAGGAACCTGCCCCCAAAGTTTCTAAAGGTATTTTTGATATACCCTCTAATATGAATAAAGACAAAAGGAAAACTTAGCTGATGTGGTTTTTTGTATGAAGGAAATGCAAAGATTTTATTTTGTAACAAGTATTTATATACAAGAGCAAAAATGTTATTGGTTTTTCAAAATTTTTAGATATAGGAAGTCAGGCAGTTGTAGAGGACATGAAGTGACACAATTCAATGTCATATAAACGAAAGTGAGTAAGTAATGTTTTTGAAAATTTTTTATGCAAATTAATATTTAAATTATTTTAGTTTGGAATTAATTTATATATTATATATTTTGAATAACATAATGTCATTTTCTTTTAATTTTTTAACATTTTTCTAGTCATGTATCTTGGCTTTGGAAAGTAGGAATTCTTTCAGGAATTGAGATTTTGGAAAATATCTGGGGTACAGATTTATATTTTGATAAAATTCAATAGTAGCACTCTTGAGAATTTTCTTTCTAAGTCAGTTACTTTCTCTTTTAATAAGTATGGCATTCTTTAGATTAAAGTTGCAGTTGAATTTATTTTTATGTATAAGTAATGCATTTGATAAATTGCCATGTATTATAGTTCATTTTGTATTCATAGATACATTTTTTGAAATGTTTGCAAGTTTCCCCAATCTGTATATAGATATATATATAATTAATAAACAATAAAATCCAAAATCACCTCATATGGGGAATAGCCTATTTTGGCAGACAAAGATATCGGTTGTCTGTCTTATCAACTCCAATGTAGACTGAGTTCATGTCAGAAATAGAAATTTAACTGTGAAAGCTAAAAAAATAAAAAAAACAGTTGAAAAACTAATATAGAATTTATCCATTTCAATGTTTCAGTCAGACAAAAGGCATGAGACAGGGGTCAGGGGAGGGTGGATGGTATTTGTCTTAAAGGGAAGAAGTTTTATAAAATTAAACCCGAATATTAACCTTATAGCATTAATTTGGGGTTATATGACGAATGAAATATTAATTCAAAATTAAAAGAGGAATAAAAAGGGATTTAAAAATAACTTTAAAATATATAGATAAAAGGATGTAAGGGATTGAAGGAAAGAGAATTGGGGAGATCTTAGAGTAGGGGAAAGTTTATAAATTATAATTAATATAGTGTAAAGAGGTTATAGAGTGGGGATATAGAAATTAAAATTAGTTATACATTTAACATTTGAAGAGTTAGAGGGGAATGAATATTATGGAAATATAGTAGCTAATTAAGTTAAAACTATATTATGGAAATTTGAATTTGTTTTTATATCAACATTTTAACACTAATTCATTCCTCTGATTCTAAAGTTGGCTTTGATTATTGTATTTTATTCTAATTTTTTCTTCTAAATATAAGTCACACCTATCACTAAGACTATTAGGAGTACATGCGGAAGCTATAATTTTCCAAATTATCTGTTATTAATCTTATGTTATGTTAATAATCATGTTATCATGACCTTTCTCCTTCAATTCCCAAAATTTTTTGAAAGAGCTGTCTTGTGTTTTAGTTTAGGGTTAAAAAATTAATATACTTATATTATTCTTCATCTATTATCCTAATCATATTTTCTTAAATCTGGTTTTAGCAGTTCATATGCATCTAATTCTTTGCCAAATTTACTGCAGTCTGTATATCTAAATGTCTGTCACTACCTATGTACCTATCTCAAATTATTCTATAGATATCTCAAATTATCTAAATATGTCTGTCTCTATTTATATATCTCAAATTATTCTATATATACTTCAAATTATTATCTATCATGCTCTCTTCTAAGCTTCAAGCATTGTGAAACTTGAAACTTAGTTTCATTCTTTAGTTTGTTTATCTTACAGTAAAATCGACCTTGCTAACCAACACTCCTTCGTAGCTAAACTGGTATATATCATTAACTTTTCATGAAGTGTATATATAGGATATAGTAAATATGTTGAGGCATCAAAGAATATATGAAAAAATATATTAAGTTTCTAAGTCTTGAGCAGCTTAAGCACAGTGATGGAATATTGCTGCCATATTTAAGCTGGACCTACACACTTTTTGGTCTTGAAAGAGGTCAAAATTGTTCACATGGTCTCGTGGGAGATTTATTTCCTACTCTGCTAATTCTTTCACCCATTGCAAATCTGTTGCTAATCATTATGTGTCCCAGAAATTTCAACTCTCTTTCTAATTCTTGAGTACAAGTGTCATTTTTGTTTCAATTTTCCTTAAAACTTCCTCGATGCTCACATGCATCAGCCATGGTATTCTGAATCTTGCATCTCTGTCACTTCTTTATCTGTGAGAATTGTCCAGTATTCACTGCCTTATAGAAGGAGTGATATTACATAACACTTCAGCATTCTTTTCCTTGTTTCTCTTGCCCCAAATCAGTGAGAAAATTGTCCAACATTCACTGTCATATGGGAGGATTGATATTACATCACAGTCCAGCACTCTTTGTTTCTGTAGCCTCAAGGTTCCTCTTTATCTGTGAGGAAATTGTCCAACATTCACTGTCATATAGGAGGCTTGATATTACATCACAATTTAGTACTCTTTGCTTCTGTTGCCTCAAGGTTCCTCGTTATCAGGAAACTGTCCAACATTCACTGTCATACAGAATGGTTGATAGAGTGAAGTTCAGAGTTCTTTTCTTTGTTTTTCGAATGAAACTTACCTGTTTTTCAGTACTTTTAGCTTTTGGATGGAATGTAAAATTCTTATTGCTTAGAGCTACAAAGGATATGAAGTTATAGAGTGCCATGATCAATCCATTTAACAAGCTTGTGTAAATGGATAGAATTGGGACTAGGGATAGTATGAGAAAAAACATTGCTTGGAGCTATAAAGGATAGGAAGCTGTGGAGAGCCATGATCCACCTAACAAGCTTGTGTAAATGGATAGAAGAACCGAGACTTGGAGTAATTGTTCTGGGTACCCCTACTTTTGGCCTTGTGCCACATCTAAGCTATACTTGGAAAATCGATGTTGGAACCTTGAGATGGTGTAATGGTTAGCAAGCTTGTCTCGCTAGAACAATTACGATTGAGTAGTGACTTCAATTCTCACTGGGTGCCCCTTACTTTCGGCCTTGTGCCACATCCAAGCTACACTTGGAAAATCACTATAATTTGGGTTTGTTTTACAAAATCTTAATTCATACAAATTTAAAAAATCTGTCTTCATGAACACTACAGCCGCATGATAGTAATGTTGTGACAATACACCGCAGTATTAATATGGGGTTAAAAAAACACACCAGCCAAATTTTACTGATTGAAGCAACAAAGATGAAGATACTATTAGGTTGGTGCAAAAATAATGACGTAATAATGTCGTTTTGTGACATATTTTTTAACGTCAAAAAACGACATTATTACGTCATTATTTTTGCACCAACCTAATAGTTAAAAATTTCTTTTCAGAACTGCAGAAACCCAAAAGGATTACTCTCCTTGCCAGGATGAAATAGAAGCAAAAACATAAATTGTAAATTTCCTTATACAAATCTTTTAAGTAAAGACAAGACAAAACCACAATATTTAAAGTTGAAACGTATGATTATAATTTGAAAAATAATTTATTTTATTCATGATGGCATTGTGACCACATGTAAAGAAATTCCCATAAAAGAGTTCACTTTTCAAATTAACAGCAGTTACGATTTAACATCAACACGTGCTGCCAGATGTGACACAAAAGAGTTTTATTTTTAAAAAAATATGCATTGATACATATTAAAAAAAAAAAGAAAAAATGAAAACGAGGCATAAAATAATTTCATTTTGTCTGGATTTTTGAGATGAGAATTAATATTACACATTGATTGCTTCAGACAAGTCTTCTCATCTTGATTGTTATAATCACAACATTTCAAGCTGAGTTTCCACCAAATATAGGTATATTTATATTCAGTAGAGACTCAGACCTAATTTTGTGTGTCTGCTTCTTCAACTGAAGAGAAGATGATTTTTTTGGTGCTACCCAATCAGAAATTGAATTCAAAACCATCAGGTAACTTGACTCTCTTAACAAATTTTTATCCACTAGGCCATGGGTCTTTGAATGGTGGAAACCACCATTCAAAGACCCATGGATCCACCATTCAAAGACCCATAAAATCATTATTTCTTGTCAGCTTCTTCCAGTGAACCTAGAGTATATAACCATTAACCACCCTGAAATAAGTTTGTGGAATTTTCAAGTCTTAGATCTAATGTCTTTTCTTTCTTAAGAAGACTCGGATATGGCATTTATTTCTATTCTTGGCCTACTGAGGAGGTTAGTAGAACATGTTTACTGATTCTTTCAATTACCTTATCTTCCAGTGTTGTTCGCTATTATTTATATAGGTTGGTGATTCCATATTAAATATAATCAGCTTTACCCAATTTCATTATCTCTCTACTGATTATGATTTTCTAATGTTCTTTCCACCTTACTTTTAGTAAATAGCTGATTTAGCCTAGTTTACTTTCTGCCACAGCTGCATGAGATGGAATATATGCAATTATTGGTCATGTATTATCCTGGAAGAGGCTTGGTTTGGGAAAGATGTCTTTGAAGAGTGAAACTATGGTTCTGAAGATAGACCATACCAATTTTTGTCTTTGATGCTTATGTCTTTGTTAATGGAAGCTAGTGTTCTGCTTGCAGAGTAGTTGTTACTCTGAATGATGTTCCTAATATTGATCATATGTTGGTATGTGTCTGTGTTGCCACTAATGAGTTTTCCTCATGTTTTATGTATGGTCAGAATCAAAGTTCAGGTTATGTCCTGTGAATGTTTTCTTATGATATATTGTGTGTATTCCAGAAATTTTGGGACTTTTTCAGTTGAGATATTCATTAATTTCAAAGAAGTACAAAACTCTAATCTCCTTCAAAATAGGATCCTCTGACTCCAATTCACTTGTTATAGCCCTCCAGCCAGTTTGTGGAACCCTAGGACCCTTGTCACAGCCGCCTTTATCTTATCAATGTCTTCAAAATGACTACCCCTGAGATTTTTCTTCAGTTTCAGGAACAACCAAAAGTCACAGGGAGCAATGTCTGCACTGTAGGGAGAGTAAGGGACCATCAACCATCTCCCTGCTGTCACCAATACGTCTTTCCACCATACTTGAACCTCTTGTGCAAGCTCGTATATGTTAATCCATAAGCAGTCTAGAACAAGTAATACAAGTCATTAGTATTTTTGTCCAATTTAACACAAAACTTTATTTCATTGCAAATTTCTAGATTGTCTTAATGTTCTGCAAACTTGCCTCCTGTAACCAATGTTTAGTAGAGCATGTTGAAAGAGCTTTTACAACCATCTCTTTCAATCTGGAATAGCAAAACTTGTCAAGTTAACTTATTAGATGTATAATAATTATATACAAAAGCTACAATATTTTAGGAAAGTTATAACTTGCCTCTCAAAAAAATGTCTTAAAACTTCTTGACTGTATCTCGTACAGACTGTCTTGAACCCATACTCTATAATAGAAGGCAAGTTTATATTTCCCCTTTCATGGTAAAATATGATATGTTATTGAGTTCACATGGTCCAGCAGTACTTGCACATCTTCCTTGTAAAGTTAGAGTATGAATGTGTCATCTCAGTATCTCAGCCACATAGCTGCAGCCATTTTTTTAAAAGTATTTCCTATATATATTCACGTAACTGGTGATAATGGTAAACAAATAGCCAAGCCTTCTTCCTGTCAATATGACAGAATCAAACTAGAAATATGTTGTTTCTGCACAGAAAATCAACATGAGGTTATCTATTGGAATACAAGCATGTTTTCCAACAGAGCAGTCTGAAATCAGTTTATCTCAGTGAACAAACACACAAAGTCTAAATTCACAACTTGGAATGAATGAGAGTATTTCTATCTCCACAAAGTTGATAGAGTTCTTTACATAGATCAAAGATTTACATGTTAGTGGGTTGACACTATCTACAGAGAACCTGCTCAACAGATTCCCAACAACTTAGCCTTAGTGTAATGTCATCACTGTGACTTCAGGAGAGAAAGTACATGGTAGCTTACTGTAATGTTGACTCAACTGCCTGTGTTCATTCAATGTGAAGTGATCCATGTTCTTGTTTAGAATCTTTCTCTGATTTTGTCATGGTCAGATCCTTCTTCATGCTAGTTAAGTGGATTGGGTTACCTAGCCATTGTGAGTTCAATCCCTAGGCTGGATAGTAAGAAAAAGTCACATGGTTCAGTGGAAGAGATAAGCAACATCACAAGGAGAAATTAAATGATACAAGATATTCCCTAGCATGGACACTTGAACAAGAACTATCCAAGTCCATAGATTGAATAAAGAGTTTGTTTTGAAATTTAATTAATGAGGTTAGATTGTTTTCATTCTATGACAAGCCCAATAGGCTACAATAGCTGGAATATTGTGGCAATAACAATCAAGATGAAGATAATTGTCTGGGCAAATCAGTGGATATGAACATTTTTTTTTAATCCATGGCACTGGAAAAAGTTTTAATTTATGATTATAAAATAAAATATTTGAAGCTTTAATTCAGGTTATCAAAAAATAGCAAATCTTTCTTTAGAATAGATCATGGTGATCTATGTGTGTATGTGTGTAGGGGGGGAAAAAGAGAACAAATGTGGGTGCAGGAAAGGTTTTAGTTCAAACCCACTTAGAGGAAGAGTTTCTTGGTAGGGCTAAGAACTTCAGTATCAACTTGTATTTAAATGTAAAGGAAAAAATTAAGCTGAAGTTTACAAAAGATGTCAAAGTGTGTGTGTGACCAAGAAAGAAGACAGGAAAAAGACAGCCAGAGAGAGAGAGAGAGAGTGAGGTGACAACAAGAAAGAGATAACAGACTGAAAGCCAGAGAGAAAGAATGGTAACAGCTTGATACAGAGAAAAAGAGAACAGAGACAAATAGGTAGACATTCTAACTTACCAATACTGTGAAAAAATGAAGCCCATATGTAATTGATTTCAAAATTGTAATGTTATATTTTTTGCAATCAATATATATATATATATATATATATATATATATATATATATATATATATATATATATATATATATATATATATATTTTTGCCCCAGAGGCCCATTGGTACAGTTGGTATAATGCTTGTGTTGTATTGTAATGGTCCGGTTTCAATTCTCGGTATTGGATGTGCACTGCTGATGAGTCCTAGATATAGGGTTAAATGGCCATCCAGTGCTTTCAGCATTCTATATATATCATAATTAAGTAATTCATCAAGTCTAGAAGAAACCTCAAAAGAATGAAAGCACTGGATGGCTGTTTTGTCCTATATTAAGGACTCATCAGCAGTGTGCATCCAATATTGAGAATTGAACCTGGACCATTACAATACAATGTAACTGTCATACCAACTGTACCAAAGAGGTTACATATATATATATATATATGTGTGTGTGTGTGTCTTTGTTTACATGTCCATATAACCACTCTGAAAATGGTTCATGTGAGCCAAAAGGTTAGATAAAGGAACAGCATAATAAAAAAAATATCCAAATGTTGAACAATTTTTGTCTCCCGAATTTAAAGCAAATGTATGGAGTTTAGAATGGCTCATGATCAAACATAATAGATATTCATTGTCTGTTATATTTAACAATATATAATAATTGAATAATGATCTGCTGCCCCAATACACTAAATAAATAAATAAATAAATATATATATATATATATATAATCCTACAGTTACACATAAGAAAGAAATGTGGTTTGTAAATTGTTAAAATAAAAAGTAAAGCTAATATGAAATGAAAGAATTAAAAAACAATCAAATAGCAACTTTTTTTCTCATTACTTACAAAGGAAATTATTCTATTGTTATGGGGGCTGCTAATTGGTATCACATTATGCCTCCAGTTACCATAACAAGGGAATATCTCATTACTAAAGAGGGGAGATTATGATATATAGTTATATTGTGTCTTACTGAATATATATGTATCTAGGAAAAAGAAAGCCTATGTTTAGAATATATGATATAACTGTTTGTGTGTGTGTGTGGGGGGGGTCTAAGAGAGCGTGTAAGGAGAGAGAAAGAGCCATGGAAAGTGAAAAAGAGAGCAAACAAATAGCCAGAGAGTAAGAAGAGAAAACAGTGGAAAAGACAAAGAGAGAGAAAAATAAAGCGAACAAATATCTAGAAAGAAAAAAGAAAACAGTGGAGGGAGAAAGAGAGAGAGAGAGTTATAGAAAAAAAGAGGGTAACCAAATAACCTTAGAAAGAAAAAAAGAGTGGTAGAGATAGTCATAGAAATTGGAAAAAAAGAGCATATAGCCAGAGAAAAAGAAGAGAAAACAGTGGAAGAGAGAGTCATCGACAGAAAAAGAAAGTAAATAGCAAGAGAGAGTGAGAAAGAGATAGAAAGAAAAAGATAATCAAAGACAGAAAAAGAAAGTAAACAAATAACCAGAGAAAAAAAGCGAAAGAGAACAAATAATCAGAGAAGAGAGAGAGAGAAAGTCATAGAGAGTAAAAAAGAGAAGATAGAAGAAAGAAATAATTGCTGATAAAGTGAGAGAAAGCAAACATAAGCAAATAGCAAGAAAATTATATACAAATATATATCTAATGAAATGTTGAGATTCCAGGATTTTAAAACATAAATCACTCTTAAATAAGCAATTTAAAAATAATTAATATTGGAACAGTAATTCACAGCAAGTTAAGCCTAAACATGTCCCACTGTGAATAATGCCACACCATGCTAAATGACAACAGTTTCGTTTCTCAGATTCCTCCATCTATCAAAGTTTTGTCCCTTGACTTGTTCAATTTTTATCCTGGTGATTTGAAGAATTTGCAATGCAACTAACAGTTAAATCAGAATTACATGAATTCCAAATGCAAGTTCATATTATAATATACCGATTTTCTTTGACTAATGCCCTCATTTTGGCTGTTATTGTCACAATGTTTCAGCTGTTGTACCCATCAACCTTCTTCAGGTGTCTGTCGTAACTTCTTGGGAATTCTGAAATGCATTCTTTATTCAATCCACAGTTGTCATTGAGCTGTCACACTAGATAATATCTGATACCTCATGGCAAGTAAGACCTCTTGGAGGTTTCTGTAATTGAATTGTTCTACGGGATGGAGTGATTGGCCCTATGCCCAACCTCTGTACTTTGAGGAAGGGTTGGTTTTCTGTCGGGGCTTCCCTACCCCTTAGACAACCATGTGTCTTCATGCTAACAAGTTCAATTTACTCAGGTTTGCAGTTTTGTCCTTCACCTATGCAGCTGGAGGATCCCCTCTGTAATGATACTATTTAACCCATAGCTGGAGGGAGAGAAGAGAGGGATTCATGCCTTTTTCAAGGGTATTTGTGAAAAAGTGGATGTAACAAAAACTCAACTCAAATTTCAACTCGGTTCACTGATTTCTCATACCGAGCAATTATGCTACCTGCACATTCGTATTAGATAATATCTGTTTAATTTGCTCTTGTGACATTGTTGGTCTTCTACGACTAAACCAATGCATATGTTTTTGCAGTCTCTCTCTTGAAATGCAAGATCCATTCAGGATGTAGGCAATCATGGTTTTCCACAGCTGCCATTTGTGAATTGCCATAGCATTCTACAGGATGTAGGTGATCATGGTTTGCCACATCTTAAATATCTGTAAACTGTCATAGATTTTTTTCTAAAAAGTAGGGGTTTCCTCTTGCCTTCGATATTGTTTCGAATTCAGAATCACTCCTCCCACTTGATGAGGAGACTAGTCTGAGAAAATCAGTATATAATAATGAGAATTCCTTATTTAAAAAATTCAGACAAAAAAATCCAAGTTAATATTAGAGTAAAGCACTAGCCGTTTCGGTTGTGATAGTAACAATGAAGGTGTGAACATTAGCCCAGCTGTAAATAATTAATCCCAAAAATGGGACAACAAAACAAAAAAAAAAAAACAGGGAAGCACTAGAAAATATGAATGCCAACTCAATGACATCACTTTTGAAATGCTTCTCAAATCAATTACAAATTAAATGTAAGTTTTGTGTTCTCAAATGAATTCAAACAAGGAAAAAAAAAAAGGCCTAAAAGCAAATATTTTAACATTGCTAACACAAATGGATATCTATCTAACATTCTCAAGTCACTGGTCTGCATACACAGGCAACAGCTTGTTCCATCCACAATATTGAGAAGTACCAAAGCAACTTTGTATATGAGAGAATATATTAGGTTGGTGCAAAAATAATGACGTAATAATGTCGTTTTTTGACGTTAAAAAATATGTCAAAAAACGACATTATTACGTCATTATTTTTGCACCAACCTAATATATAGCAGTAACTCTTTAAAATGTCCCCCCACCCCAGTGAAATAAAGAGGATATAATAAACCAAATTAAACAGTCCTAAGAGTTATACAATCTATAGATTTTTATTGGGCAGGGAACAATTCAATCTACTGCCTTCTTTGGATATCTTTCCCTATAGATACAAAGTCACTTGCCTATCACTACTCTATTTCCATAGGGAATGTTTGGACAAGCTCCATTCTTTAGTTCCACCAGTTCAAACCTTTACAGCCAAGAACTGCCAAAATAGCCCTCATTCCTTCTGTATTCCAATTTTAAGAAGGAAGTTCCACTCAGACACCTTTTCTTCCTACCAAAGAAATGCAACTTGGGACAAACTTTTGTACGGATGCTTTCCCAAATGCTACAATCTTAACATCTTCAAGTCAAGGGTGAATTGTTACCTATCCCCCATATCCTTAATTCCTACTCTTAAATTCATATCACACAACTTATTCAATAACCCTCTACCCTGAGTGGCTCTTGAGATTTGCATTATCTGAACATTAGATAACAAAAAAAGCCTTCTACAGTTACTTCAGGCCACATCACATCTAGATTCAGCCCTGTTTATGACAATTTGACTTTTGTAAACCAAAGATAACATTAAAAAGTTAGAAATTTAAAAGAATCGTTAATGTTAAAATAAAAATATATTTTTTGTTGCTTTCAATGTAGATTTCTGTAAACAGCAGAACAGTGTAAAGTATCTTTTTGCACTTTTGCCCAATATGGCCAAAAGTCAAATTAAAAAAATTTGAAAATAAAAATATTGGATTTCTTGACATTTTTGCAATGTGAAACTTGAGAAGTTTAATTAAATTCATGTTATAGATACACTACTCGTCAAGCTCACCAATAAACCAACAGAACTATTCTTAAAGGCATATTATGATAGCATGTGTGCATCTTTACAAATAGAGGGCTTTCAGAAGACACTCAAAAAGACAAGTGAAAAGTAACTGCAGAGGTTTCTTCTTCAACCAATCACAATCAAATTTTACAAAAAAAGAAAAAAAATACTGACAAATTAGAAAATGCTTGTGAAATACATAAAAAAAAAATAACAGTTACTTACAATAACAACTCAAATCTTGAACAACAAAAGATATATCATTAATTTTAATTCATACTGTCATCTCAATTTTTTTTTCTTAGCTACTTTTTATTGCATCATTACTCAGGATAGCAACCTACAGCAGTAGACAGACAATGCAGGATAGATATATTCAACCAAGTTCCACCCCACCTCACCCAAGGTAAAAGAGACAAGTTTGAATTTTGCTGAGAGCTTGGCCTTTAGTTCCAATTCTACACCATTTAATCACTGCTAGACATTGACAACCTGACTAAAGTAGCAATAAGAAACAGCTTAAAAAATTAAGATGAAAGTAAATAGGCTTGTGTACCAAATAAAAGTGCCTGTATGATGAAATTATTGCCTTCGATCCTTCAGCTGGCATGGTGTTCATTTGGTGTGACATGGTAATTGTTTTTCAAATAATTTCCTCCCCAACATGATTATTTTGTTACATGTTTATTAAACTTGTATAAAAATTTCCGGTAAAATGTTTATTTCAACCAATATGTATTTTATAAGTTTAAAAATTCACACCAGTAGGACGTTCGGGTTGGCACTTCTATTTGATACAAGAGTCAAAGTCAAACTAGTGAAAGTTCATAAGAGTTGGCAATTCTTTCTTTTGAAAAATAAAATAAAAATAATGGTTTGATTGATTCATTCATTTTCTACGGCTTATCAACTCTTTGCAGGTTATTTAAAGTCAGGAAATATTTTAGATTGTAAGAATTTTTTTTTTTTTTTTTGAGGCTTTAGTAATACAATTCTTACTAATTAACCCATAGCTGAGTGGGGAGAAGAGGTGAGTTCATACTCCCCCTTCCCCAGGGTATTTGTTTGTGTGTAAGTGAATATAATGTACCAAACTGAAATTCAAACTTGAATCTCCAATTAACAATTCTGAGCCATTATCCATTACATAACCTGCATATCCAAGCTTACAGCGTCTGGTATTCCCGAGCAGTCACCCGTCTAGGTACTGGCCAGGCTTGACATTGCTCAACTTAAGTGAGCAATGTCAACTTAACTGGTGTTTCAACATAAAAATAATGGTTTATATAACAATATATCTTATACATTGGTTGGTATCTTTATAAGTATTTTTATGACCTGTGCATGTTTGTGAGGGGGTACACAATTTTATTAAATCTTTAAAAACGGACATTTTAAATATATACACACACACAATTAGTTTCTATTTTAAAAATATGGTTCTATCACTACACAGGAATTACCATGTTTCCAAACAGAAACTAAAATTTTAAATTTAATTATAAAATTAAATTCAAAATCCATAACCCTGTTCCATTCTCAAGTGAATTTTGGATTCCAAAAATCGCTTGAGAATGAAACAGGTCTATGGATTTTGAATTTAATTTTAAAATTAAATTTTAGTTCATTTTGAAATATGGTAATTCCTGTGTAGCAATGGAATCATATTTTTAAAATAGAAACTAATTATATTATGCTCTACTGTTTTGTATTGAGCAGTGCTTTTTAAAAATAAAAATAATTACTAAGAACACTGGATTGTAAATTTGACTGTTCTCTCTTATATATATATATATATATATATATATATATATATATATATATATATATATATATATATATGATTCAAAAGAATTAATGGATTTATTTTTTAATACAACATTTATATTATTTCAAATGTTCTCTTTAATGGATACCAGTGTTTGTGTAAATGCCACATGTTTTTTTAAAGTGTGTATTATGTCTACCAGATGCAACACTGTTTAAAAAATGGTGAGTCTACTCAAACACAGGTATCCACTAAATCTGAAGTAATAAAAATATAAATATATACATAAATATAAAAACAAAGAAGAGGAAAAGAAAGGATAAAACAAAAAAACAAATTTTTTTTTTTTTCCTTCTCTCCCTTATATATATATATATATATATATATATATATATATATATATATATATATATATATATACATACATACATACATACATAATTTTAAAATGTCTGTTTTAAAGCTTTAACAACAATTTTTCCGTTACCATTTTAGGAAGAAATGGGATTTCTCCACCCTTTTCTTATGAATAATACACCTGCAAAGGGCTGAAGAATGAATCAGCCAAAATATGTTAAGATCAAAAGCACAAAGAAAGAGTCGAAACATCCAAACAAAATTTGAAAGAAAAGATAAGTTGCGTCGACATTGTTAAATAAATTACTTCGTTTACTATTCTTGTCTTGCACAACTCTGCTGCTTGACCATTGACGGATGGAAGGAGATTGGAGAAAAAAAAAAGAAAAAAAAAAAAAGAAAAAGTAGGGTGCACCTGAGGAAAGCTAGAAAACCCACCCACCAGCAGAAATGTAATGAAAATAACAAAGGCAAAGATAAACAATTCTGCCTTATTCATGGAAGAAAAATTAAAAAAAAAAATTTTTTAAATTATTTTCAGCAGGTACTTTTCGCTCAGAAAAGCATTACTGCTTTTGTCCCACAATAATTATGACATGTGCATACACATTTCATACATCAACCGTAACAACTATTATGGGACAGAGATACTTGTTATCATCTTTTATGGATTCATCACAGTAGATTAGCTTTTCATTTTCCCCTCTCTTTTTAAAATCAACATGGCTGACAACAACAAAGAACAGATGTCTCCAAGCAGCTGCCTTAAAATTTATTGTAACATGTCCTCAGCTTCCTTGTGGGAAATTTGATAAATATCCATGTGAATTTTAATAATAGCTTCTGCCAACATCACTTTTGAAACATAATCTTCATATTTCAGGTGTTTCTTGCAGAAGATATTAAAGAGTCCTTCCATTATGATATCAAGCTGTTTAGGAGAAAGATTACCAAATTGGCACTGAAAATTTAGGCGGTGCCTTTCTGGCCCGCCCGATTTGTACATCTCATGGCGCCAACTTGCTGTCTTACCTTCAAAGATCTTACGCAAGTAATCTTCACTTTCTTTAACAAGACGCATAATCTGTTTTGAAGTAAGATTGTGGACATTCATAATACCGAATCTGGAGCCTGAAGCTCCTTCTTTGGAATCTTCAGGTTTTGCTTTGCTGTCTTTTAATTCTTTTACTCTGGGAGCTTTCAGTGCCTTCTTCTTACACCTTGATTTGATTTTGCCACTTTTGCTGTCTACTGTTTGGTTGGCACTTACTGAAGATGGGTGACTATAAACAGGACAGCTACCGAATTTAGTTGGACTGTTTGGAGGAGATGCTAATAGCGAGTTGGGATGAAAATCAGATTCCAAGTTACTAGAAACACTGCTAAGTCCTCCAGCATCACTGCACTTATCCGAAATTCCGTAATAGGGTAAATTTTCATCAGAAGAAGTGGAACCGTCACTGTTATTGTCTTGTGAAAATCTGTCCGATTCATAAGACAGTAAAGAGTCAGAAAGAGATGCACCATTGAAGGATAAATTTTGAACCCAGTTATCACTTGCTAAATTTGAATTTAAAGTATGGTTACTTTCCTTCAATATATCAGAGTGTGGCGGACATGAAACTTCACACTGTCCATTTGCTTCAAGTGAAGTACTTGCTGGGTTGGTTATTTTTTCGCCGTCCCTGCTTTCTGCAAGTCTTTGACACGATTTATGCTTAGAGGTCCTTTTTTGGCGCAAACGTTTTACTCGACTGACAATCGATTTCAGTTTTTCCTTCTTTGAAGTGTCCGTGTTGCAAATATCCGAGGAATCCGGGTTACCCAAACTTTGTTGTGAGTTTTCAGTGTTTTTAGTACTTTGTGGCAACTGAGAGAAGTAACTGCTGATGCTGACAGTTTGCTGGGATGATGTCAATCCTTCGCTATCGTTAACGGCTTTCAGTAAATTTTCGATCCCTTTTTCAATCTGACAGACGAAAATGACCAACTTTTCACTTTTTAAATGGAAGTTTTCAAACTGGCCCAAATTATTTTCACAGTCATTCATGATCAGAAAATACTGGCGCGCTGGGCTTTTCTTAAAAGTGTAAACAAGTCGAATTGTGTTACCAGAAAGGATGCTGTAAGAAGCCGGTTCCTCTTTCTTGTCTTTATCTGAAACAGAACATTCAGACCGCTTAAAAAGCGGTATCTTGATTAATTGGATCACTTCTTGTAGGTGACGATCTTTAAACCAGAACTGGGGCTGACAGGATTGGTTGGATGAATTGCAGCTTATAGGATGAATTTGAAGTTGCACAACATGTCCTTGTACTTGGACATATTCCGTGATACACTGATGATAAAACTTTGTGTTCGACATAATGGAAGGAGATACTTGTTCACGGACGATAACAAAATCAAGCTCACAGCAGAAAACAAACAAAAAACATCGAGATATCCTCGATTGGATACAACAAATGAAATAAACAAGTAGTGAAGACGTCCTATTTTTCTTTCATAACTTTCGAATTCATTTTTAAATTTGTCACTGTTAGTGTTGTTTTATGCATTTTTAAAGCAAGAAGTGTCATGACAATTAGTGTACACGTCGGCAAGCTTTTGGCATCTTATTCTTTTTTAAGTTTATGAAAAGCGGAGAGTCGATAAAATTATTTTTTTTTAAAAGAAAAGCATTTTTTTCATTCACCAACAAGCATGTTTTTATTTAAAAGGGGTGATGTGTTAATTGTTTCAATAAAACTCGATTAACAAAAAAAAAAAAAAAAAAAAAAAAAAAGCAATTTTATATTGAATGATGTTTTGTTTTTCGGATAAGTTTTTTTTTCTTTTTTAGCAACAGTATATCCATCTGTAATTCATCATTTGTTGAAAAAAAAGAAAATTAAGAGAAAAACAAAATGTTAACATTTCATTCAAAATTAAAAACACACACCCTCAGCAGTTTTTCTTGCTGTGGTTGTTAAATAATTGGCTTTTTTTTTTTCGCTGAAACTGCATGTCACTGATGGGAAGAAGTAAAAAAAAGTTTTCTTTTCTCGCTTGTAAATACCGAGATTACTTTTCCAGAATCAAAGAAATACACGTCGTTTTTAAGACTGGTCTCTCCTTACACAAATCTCAAAACGTCAATTATACACAAGAAAACACTTTTTTCCCCTACTTTTGCTTCTTTTTATACGCAAAAAATAACGAGCACCGAGTGCAAAGGTTAACTGAAGAATGAACGCTGGCCTTTACGGCTTGTGGCACTCTTCTATGTTGCGGGTATTTTTCTAGCGATTAGAGTGACCTGCCCTTAGTCGAGTAGCACTCTCCAGTTTAAAGGAGGCGAGTGGAATGCATGTAAATATGGAGGAAGAAGAAAAACAGCGTATGGAGGATTTTGTTCGGGATTTGTTCTCGAAAACTGAAGATTTCAAGTAAGATGTGATTTCCTAATCTTGATAGCACAAAGGTCATCTCCAGAATCACTGACGAACAAAAGTGGAATTGTGATTATTGAGATAAAAAGAAGTCACTACCTACACAATGGATGGTCTGTGGAGGAGTAGTGGAAGTAGACGATTGCGCCTTGAAGGAGTCATATGGCGGGAGTTTTAGATTTTTAAGAAAGGGGAAAACTTTTTATAGTTTTGAAAAGTTTCGAGTAAAAAAGTCGGGAGTTTTTTGCTTTCTGGGCTGATATTAAAGATATTTCGAAAATAAACAAACAAATACTATAAATTAAAGATAAGATACTTATTGCTGGTGTCCAAAGTATGTGGTGTTTTCTTTTTCTTGTGTTATTCATTGTGTGGGGGTGAGTTTACAATCTCCCCCCCCCCCTTTTTTACCACGCTCTTTTTCATTGTAGATCCAATTACTTATTTTGAAGAACAGTCAAGCAGCTGTGATAATGATTCGATATTAAATTGAGAATCCTTATCTTTAACCTTTTTAGATCCTGTTGGATTAAAAAAAAAAGATTAATAATCTAGCAGCTGTTTTAAATTTAACGTGGCAAACCGACAAGAAACTTGTGCCCACTCCACTTATTTAATTTCTTTTTTTTTTTTTTCATTAGATTTATTTATGTTCGGATTAGATTTATATTGGTATATCTTTAGTTTTTTTTTTTAATTTAAGAAGAAAAAATAGAAAAAGACAGAAAACGTATTTGCCTCTCGTGTTTTATCGCACCGCTGTGGAAAAAAAAAAAACGTATTTAATTTATCATAAATGATAAAAACAAAAATTCTTTCTTTTTATTCGACTTTGAAACAAAGTCTAATTTCATATGAATTCATTTCAATTAGGTGAATTAACTGAGGTGAAACAGTTTTTATTTTGGTGAAAAACAAACCCAAACGTTTAAAAATTAATTTTTAAAAGAAAACTGTTTTTGTTTTTTACTTTACATTTTTTTAAAGGCAGTTCTAAAACTTTAATTTTAAAAAATTCTTTCTTTCTTGAATTACTCCATTCCAGGTGTTTGAATTTGTTACATTTTTTCAGTAATTCAATTTGCCCCCCCCCCTTTTTTAATCTTTGCTTTCCTTAAATTGTTTTCTGAGCCTTTTTTCTAAATTTATTAATATCTTGGTAGTAAAGGAATAAAAAAAACCCTAGGTGCCTAAAACATTGTAATTTATTGAAATTAGAACGAACTTAGTTTCAAGCGAACTCCCTCAGCTCAAAATGTACAAAAATTGATGTTTAATTTAAAAAAAAATGTATCCGATCTCTGGGATTTAAGTTACGTTGACTGAAATGGAAATTTACAAAAGTCTAAACAACTGATGACCAATATTGATACTTTTTATGGTTAATAATGGAATTGTGTGTGTTGCGTTGGTGTGGAAGGCAAGAAAATGCATAATAAATAGCATTTTTAGCTGTCATTTCCGTTTCGTAACTAGCCATTGGCATTAGTCAACCTTGTATTTTGCCCGCTGAGTGTTAAGTCGTCTTATTTCTCTATAGAGCTTTTTTATGATCATTAAATGCCAAATGGTGTTAGTTATTGATAATTTATTTTTTGGCGGCCAGAAAACACTTAGTAGTTTTTTTTTCTTTAATCCGTAACCATCAATTCAGTGTCAAATGAAATTGACAACTAACTTGCAAATCGGTGAAAGGGTTCATTAAATTTCCTTTTTTTTTTTTTTGTTTTTAAAATTTTTATTTCGTGAATTGAACTAAAAAAATTTAAATCTTTTTTTTACATTAAATTTCATTTTTGTCAACTTTTAATAATTTTTATTTTGGTTTTACTTTTCAAAACTAAGGTACTCATTCCTCTTTCTTTTGAATTATTAATGAAATATTTTCGTCAGAAAAAAGTCAAGAGTTTAAAATAATAATAATAATAAAAACTTTATAGATGGATCCTGCTTGTTAAACGAACATAAGAATTTAAGTAACAAGTCACTATTTTTTTTTATTACTTCATTACAGTTTATTTATTTTAAAAAATGACTGCTGAATAAAAAAATGTTTGGAGAATTGGTATTATCCAGCCTCTTGGTCTTGACATTTCACGTAAAATATCTTACAAAAATTCGATATGACATTTATCAATTTTAAAAAATTGTCAGCGTAAATAATTTAAATGGAAATGATAGCTTAAAATAATTCTTTTAATTTTCCAGTTAAGACATGTCTAGTACTGCTATGAAATTAATGTAAGTTTAACTTGAAGAAGAAGAGTGAAGAAAGACTTAATGAATTTTCTTATTGTGTTAATAATCGGCCAAATAAAAACCAATCAATATCGTGAAAAAAAGAATAAAAAAAAGACAAAAAACATCTGTTTGTTACGGTTACCATCCAAGTCAGTAGGTTGTCTCTCAAAAATACACTAATAACTAAAAAATTATAAGTTTATGCGAGTAAAAGTCATTTACGGGATCTTTAATTTATATGGGCATTCTAGTTGATTCGTATTCTTTTTTTTTTCATCAGGTTGATTGAGATTTAACGATAAATCCAGAAAAAGATGAAGCATGCTGCATGAATATTCTATGATTTTTATCCATCCACGTGTTAGGGTTTATCGACAAAATATTATAATTGATTTCTTTTTTTCAACTGAACTCCCCCCCCCCCAAAAAAAACACCATATTTTGTCGGTCAGTGCAGTAACATTTTGAAATGAATTGTTTTTCCTTATATTTTTAATTAAATGTTTTGATTTTCCGCCTTCGTTACAATAATTTGAAAAATATTTTCTTTTTATTCAAAAGGAGTAAGTTTAAGGATTAGTCAAAATAAAAGTATAAATTTTAGTAAAATACTTAATAAAAAAAAAAATGAATTTATCATGTGTCTTCGAAAAAAAAAAACAAAATTGCAAAAACAAAATTAATCTTTTTTTTTACATTTTACAAGGGGACTTTTAAATTAGCAAATAAGAAAAGTAAATTAAATTTAAAAATTGAGGTTTGTGATTTTTAAATCATAATGTAACTAAAGAATTCCATTATGGTGAAATTTAAAATATTTTTTTCATCTTTCATCGATAAAAAAAAACAAAACCCACTTGAGTAACGTAACGAGAAAAAATGATAATGCCAAAAAAGCAGGTAGTTGAAAATTTCTTTATTCAGTAACTTCGAATATTTTACTTTTTTAATGTTTTTTTTTTTTTTTGTTTTTTTTTTTTAATGTCTTAATATCGAAAAAATAGGTTTTTCTTGTTTATTTTTAGATCGAATCTTGACAATTCTTAATTTTTCACAGTGTGGTGATTTTTTTTTTCTTTTAATAATAATCCTAAAAAGTCAGAATAAAACTGAAACAAAAAAAAAAGCCTTAGTTTCGCTTTGAAGAAATTATCTAAAAAAAAAAAATGTTCTCTATCAGATAGGGATATAAATCATTCAAAACACGTGATTCGAGTCTAGATCCGCAAAAGTGTTAGCTTTCGTCACTGAAAGCAACATTTATTATCTCACTAGTCGTGACCGTCATATTCGTTTTTTTTTTTGTGTCCCCCATGAAAATTAAAAATAGGAAAATTAATACGTACTAAGACTAACACAACACTCTTCGTCGTGTCATCATTTTTGGTATGACTAAAGGTAAAATAAATAATAATAATAATTTAGATTGAAATTTAAGACGTTAAAAAAACAGATTGTCTTTTTATTTTTAAGTTTTTATTTTCAATTAGTCTTCACTTTTCATTTTATTTTTACTAAACTTTTTTTTCACTTTTCTTAATATTGTTTTTCTATTTAAATTGTTTCATAAACCTCGAAGAAGTTTTTTTGACTTTCCGATTCCTGCAAATTAAATACGCTCTTTTAAAAATGCATTATTAACGGTAACCTCATAAGCCCCCTCTTCTTGGAACTTAAAAGTAAATTATTTTTTACTTTAATCAAAAGAAAATTGGCTAGAAAATATTACTACAAGCTTAAGCTTTTAAACGTAACTATTTACGGAAATCGAGACATGATTCATTCTCTCCACCTTTTTTATCTCACGATTAGTCCATCTTTTTCTTACTAAGTATGAAGCTGTTATTATTTTTAGCAATTTTTTAGCTTCATTTTTTTTAAAAAAAATTTTATGTGTAAGTACTAAAAAGACAGTGTTCAATATATTCGTAATGTTTGGATGATACGGAAGTACATTTTTTCCCCTTAGTTAAATAATTATTCCTTCAGATTCCCTGGTTTCTGGCTTTTCAAAATTCCTCAGAGTTTATTGACACGTGCCTTCTTAGTCGTTCGTAGGCAATACTGAATTCTCGGAATTTCTTTTGTGGTGATAACTTTTTTTTTTTTGTTTTACATGGTGAGAATATCGTTTTCAAAGCTACTTTTTCTATTTATTTTAAAATATTTGTGTCTGTTACTTAAATGGTCAGGTTTTGATACTGTAGTGTAGTGTTAAAATTCCCTAGATAATGGCACTACCAAATGCTATGTCTCAACATAGAGCTGTGTAACTTGTATAAACGACAAAACAAAACGTAGTTAGAGAGATAAACTAACTAATGAGTTTGTTAATTTTTTCATCTGTTCTTCATATATGATCAGTATGTGTGTTAATAATATCAGATTTCAACACTGAATATTACACAATTTTAAAAAAAGTTTTTTTTTTTTTTTTTTCAAAAAATTTCAACCGAAAATAAACTGTTTGGAGTTTTTAGTCATTGAATGCCAAAGGTTAACTTAAAACTGTATAGAAAGGGTTTTCAATTCTTACAATAAGGTTGTTGAAAGAAATAGTCCCTTTTTTTTTTTTTTTTTTTTTGCTACCTTGGTTCTAAGTGGAATCATTTTTCTTATTTATTTAATTTTTTTGCACATTTGAAACTCAGCGGTTCTATTATTTGATTAATTAATAATAGCAAAGTAATTTAAAAGTACAAGCAGTGAAAATAATTTAAAACAATTTCTGTCTGAATTTCTGGGATGAGGTATTATAATTATATTTATTTTCACTCTATTCGAACTAATTGTCTTTAATCTTCATCTTTGTTGTTATCAGATCTCAACGTTTCGTCCGTTGTAACCTCTCTGTGAGTAGATTGGTTCGCCTTTCATCCGGCTCACACTCCTCCCCGGTATTTTGAACAGGAGTAGAGGTTTATCTCTTGCTTCCTGTTTAGGATTGGGTTTCTGGTTACTTCTAAAATCTACTTCCACATTATACTTCTCTCAGACTGAACTCTGAAATGTTATTCACTAATTAAATATTGACCTTTTCAAGTCTAGAATTCGCTGTTATCTTTCCTGCACAGCCTTGGGAACTTCACTTCTTGCCCTTTCTTACACTCATATGACACAACGCACTAACCTTTTACCTTGAGTGCCTCTTGAGCCTTGTATTAGGTGAATATTAATAATAGAAAAAATATTGATTTAGGTAACCTACAGGGAATTTTGTACTGAATTTGTTATTTAATCAACGTGTATATTAATTGATATAAACCCAAGGATGGCTCAATGAGGACAGTAGACAGAATATTAATAGTGTTAGTTATGTATCCTGTGTGATGCATGTTTAGGCGATCATGTATCTTTCTATACATGACTGATGAGGCAGATTTTTTTCCTGCAGTAGGTTGCCGTTTCTTTCTGTGGTAGACCAGTTGCCATTCAAGGCTATAGAACCCACTCTGTCCTGCTATCTACCCATAGCTAGGGGGAGAAGAGGAGGATTCATACCTTTCTCAAGGGTTTTGAATATAATGGATTTGACTGGAATTTGAACTTGGCTCTCCGATTCTTCAATCTGAGCCGTTCTCCGTTACTCTACTGTGTAAATAATTTAAAACAATTCATGAATTTCAAATTGGTACAAGCCTTGGTCATTGATGGGGGTGCTGTCATTTGTTAAAATGATGTGAACCAATTTTAGTATGCAAATTCTTACTTGTTGCTCCAACTTAAAAACTGCCCCCTCAAAAAAAACCCCACAAAAACAAATAACACACTACCAATGAGCCTGTATGGAAGTTAAGACAAAGTTGACAAAGCTATACATTCTTTTAACCATATCCAAACTTCTGTCTTTAAAGAATAATACTTTTTCCTACAATTCAATTTTTTTAAAAATTTTTTTTTGCTAAGCTACTTCAATTATTTTCATGATTTGATGGGTAGAGTTGTGAATAGGTCTGTAGTTTAATTGATGATGGATTGTTTGTGCTGGGTAAGAAGAACCAGATGCTACTTGTGTCAGACAACAGTACATTTTGGTGTGGTATTGACACATCCCTCTTGGGACCATGATAATTAACAAGTCCTTTCTTTGATAATAAGACATACCTCCCCGCAGTAATTGACACATCAAATAAGAAAATGATTTGTTTACTTTTTGAAGGTCATGATAATTAAGGAAGTGATGTGTCAAACTGTCATGAGGTTAATCTCAAAAGCCTAATACATGTGGTGATGTATATTATGGAGACTTGATATATTCACACTGGAAACTTGCATCTCCTCCAAATTATCAACTTATTTTAATATTGAAGCAACAGAGTTTGACTTTGTGTGCTCCATCCTGGGTAAGACAATAAACTACATCTGACAGCAAGGCCTCTGATCAGTAGGTTTTGAGAAGCATGGAACCACCTCTTAATTGCTGGTATTCCCAGGTCCACCCTGACCTGGGGTCGTAGCACCTGTCAGGGTTGAAGCTATGGGCAAATAGTTACCACCCCGACAAAAAGGAGTCAAAACACTATGGAAGTATAAAAATAGGTTTTAATACCAGCAGTACTTTTTTTTTGGAAAAGAATATTATCAGCAATAAAAATCTTGTTGACACTAAATAACCAACTGAGGTTGATATGCTGTAAAACAAACCAAACATTTGTGTGCCAAAAAAAAAAAAAAATTCAAGGATTAGACTTATTTGTGAGCCTGACTTCTTTTAATAGCTAGTTTTTTGTTTAATGTTAATTCACTTCAAAAAAATATTTTCACAGATTAAATTTGTCAGAGTGTAAAATAGCAAACATGCCGAATATGTCCAGTCAGCTGTCAGTGTTTTGCATTCTGTGACATCCCTGTCTTCAGTTCTTTATATCAACATTACATCTGGAAGACTGAAGAGACACTGCCAAAGAAGCCAAAAGTAAATGAATGCAAGTTCCATCAAACAATCAGCCTCAGGAGCCACATAACAAAACTTATCATTCAAATTTTGATGAATGTGTAGAATAATTAGACCAGAAAGAGGACAAGAACAATGTTTTTTTTTTTTTTTTTTTTTTTTCTTTTTTTTTTTTTCTTTCTTTCTTTCTTTAAAGACATTGGAACAAAGAATGTGGTATTTATGCTTAGAATGATATCAAAAAGAGCAATGCAAATACAAAAGGATATTTTATAGATTATGCAAAAAAAATGTTAGATAAAGTATGTCACAATGAACTGTTTGTACCAATTTCTTTTACTTGTCACTTTTTATTTCATGATAATTCACTTCAAAAATATTTTCATGGATTTATCAGGGTGTAAAATAGCAAACATGCTGAACATGTTCAGTGACCTGTAGTGTTTTGTGTTCTGTGCCATTCATGGCTTCAGTTCTTCAACACTACAGGATGGTTCAAAAGTCTTGTCACTCTTAAATAATATTTTCTATTTCAGATGGCTGACCCTGAGCTTCTACAGACCTTCTCGATATGTGACAGCGTCAATGAAATTGAATAAACTGAATCCAGTACATGTGCTTTGTATTACTGTCTTAATTGTTCTTCTATTGTTCTCATTAGTCCTTTTTTTTTTTTTTTTTTGGTAGGGAGTGACAAGACTTTCGGACCACCCTGTACATCATAGACTGCATCAAAGAAGAACATTTGTTTTTCTTGTATTGCTTTATATTACAAGGGACAATTGTGGTAGCATCATCTCTGGGGTGTGTGGGAGGGAGAGGATCAGGAGAACACATGCTGACTTCTCGATTAGAAGTTTGCAACATGCTGGATAGCCTCATCGAGGAATCTGGGTGTGGGAAGCATGCTGACTTTTCAAACTCTTACTGCTATCTCCCTGCCTTTGCATTTTTTGGGTCTTTATATTGAAAACTTAAACAACGACAATCTATCACTGTCAGAATTCCATGTCCTCAGGATCTTCTGATTTGTAGTTTACCATTAGTTTGACTAGTAATTCTGTAACAAGTGTCAGTTGACTCATAATCAAGAAAAGCTTTCTTCTTTTCTTTTTTTTCTTCAAGCAATTTATTTTGTGTTGAGAAATGTTGTCCATGAACAAATGAATAATTGTCCATGAAGTTTAAGTTCTGAGAGAGATTTACATATATATTGACATATGGAACAGGTGAAATTATCTGTTGAATTGTTATGGGTAATAATTACTGTCTGGGCACCAGCAGCTAGATGCACAAGGAAAATTTAAAAAAAAGAAAAAAAAAAAAAAAAGGGACCCATTGGATATGAAAAATTTCAGGTCCCTAATTTGGTAATTTATACACCTTTTGGACAAAGTGATTATTCAGGTGGCAAAACAAAGATTAAGACATCCTGTCAATAAAAATTTTAAAGATTTGAATTTGGAGGTATACATCTCCTAGGTGGATGATCTGACAAAAAATAGGGATTCATTATTCCTATTAGGCTTACCGTGCACTTGGACCCCAACCCATATATCTTTGTCTTCATATATATATATATATATATATATAATATATATATATAATATATATATATATGATCTCGTAAGACCATCTGCTCTTTGAAAGGTTTTGTTTTTAATTCTGCAGAATGTCTAGCCAACTGTCTCACTAGAAAAGCCTAGTGGGGGAACCAGTTTAGATACCAATGATTTGACCAGGCGACATAGTACTGGGTTACATGATACCAGTAGCACATGTAGACAAACACACGTGAAAGTGAATGCTGAGGTCAACAGAATGGTGACAGTCTTTCATGTTTGAATGTAATCTTCAGGCCGTGAAGATTGTGTCCAAGCAAGAAACAGACTTGCCACTTGGTGTTAACTGCAGTGTCCACTTTTTATATTTACATATGTTCTATGTCTGATATTGAGCACTTTTACCCCTGAATATAGTATACCTTGTATACACTATATAAATATAGTATACCTTATCACTATATATGTATATTCAGGCAGCGTATCTTCAATCAAACATGTTTCATTGAATAATATTGACATATTGTATCTTCTTATTTTTATACTGATCCTTTCCAGTTGCTTCATCAGTTTCTTGATGTTGAGATAAAATTCATCAAGGAAGGTGGCATACTTTTTTTTTTTTTACTCTAGTACTATTGACCTTTTGTAAGATCATCTTCAGGGGTAATTACAAAGACAAACAAGCTATTGTAACTGTTAAAATTAGCATTCCATTGTCATATTGATTTTTAAAAACACACGCTCTGCTATAGTTGTTTTAGAATTTTAAAATTTATTGGTAGTTATGGAATTTTTTACAAAACAAGTGTTTCAATATAAGGGAACTGACCTAGAATTGGTAGAAATGTAAAATGGCATTAGTATATAAATGTTATATGCAATTTAATATGTTGTTGCTATATTCATATTAAATTCTGTTGAGTGTTGGTTGATTTTGATATAGAGGGCCTCAACAATTTGAAGTTTTTATTAATTTTTTTTGTGGTTTAGTATACTGGTGTTGTCAATAAGTATTTTTGTGTATTGTGAATGTGGACAGGAATGTGTTTTAGATGTTGTGCAATAGAATGTATATCCAACAAATGAAGTGTATGACATCTTGATAATGCTGTAGTTGTCAAGCCAACATACACACACACACACATATATATATATATATATATATTTGTTTGAATAAAAAACAGACCACGTTAAGATTACATGGAATCTTAACGTGGTCTGTTTTTTATTCAAACATATCTGCTCTGAATTTTACATTGAGCTCTCTGGATATCATCCTCCTCAGGTCTACCCATACGGATTACCTAAGTTTGCATAAACTAATATATATATATATATATATATATACACACACACACATGCAACTCAGTGTTTGATCTGATGAAATCTAAACAGTGAAATGCATGATCAGATATATTTTGAAACATACTTTCATGAACATTTTCCAATTGTCAATAATTTGAAACTTTGTAAGTAATAGTAAGTTGAACATATGATAGAATTCATTTATGAAACAGAAACAAACAATACTTTACTTTTACTAGATATTATGTTATGCTGTAATGACAATAACCTAAAACTAAATGTCCATTGGAAATAAACAGTCTTTGCTCCCTGGTTCAAATTGGGTTTCCGGTTCCTTTGTAACAGAGAATTGGGTCAACCCCATCAGACTTGGAGTTGGTTGCATGTGGTGCCGTAAGCACCAAGAGTTACATCCTCTTCCACAATGGGCTGTTGAGAGAAGACCTTCTACTTAGAGTAGGTAGCACTGACTATTTGCATATGAATGATATTAGCCAATAGTCAGCATGGGACTGGGAGAGCTATATAATACCATTTTTTTTTTTTTTTTTTTTTTTTTTTTTTTCACTCACTCTAGGGAACACTCTCAATGTGCAGATGTGTAAAAACCAGACAGGATGAACACATCCTAATGTCTACTTCCACACTATACTTTAACATCTCTGACTGAACTCTGAAATGTTATTCATTGAACTAATTAAATTTTGACCTTTTCAAATCTAGAATTTGCCATTATCTTTCCTGCATAGCCCCCAAGAACTTCACTTCTTGCCCTTTCTTATGCTCATATGACAAGGCACTAACCCTCTACCTTGAGTGGCTCTTGAGTCTTGTATTGGGTGAACATTAAATAAACTAAGCACCAAGAGTTACATCCTCTTCCACAATGGGCTGTTGAGAGAAGACCTTCTACTTAGAGTAGGTGGTAAAAAAAAATTCTCATAAATTTCCATTCTCACCACACCAACCAAATAAAATTTGGAATAGTCATCAGATTATCTCTTACAGCACTCAGAATTTGTAGCCCTCAGTATTTACATG
This sequence comes from Acanthosepion pharaonis, assembly GCA_903632075.3. Taxonomy (NCBI): domain Eukaryota; kingdom Metazoa; phylum Mollusca; class Cephalopoda; order Sepiida; family Sepiidae; genus Acanthosepion; species Acanthosepion pharaonis. Next base: position 4,101,849 of record CAHIKZ030005521.1, on the reverse strand, counting down.
AAGAGGAGAAATACATTGAAATTACTTTTGACCGCCTCCAATACCTCATATTCAAAACATAACAAAACATTTATATATGTGTGTATTACATAGATATCATATAAATGTAACTAACATATGCATAACTAAGGTTTTTGTATCTGTCTATATTTCTGAGATGCAGTATTATGTACACTATTTACATTATTCGGACTATTGTCCTCATCTTTGTCGCCATATTTATCACAATGTTGTACACTCTGGACTTCTTCAGGTGGTTGTAATATCGAACTGAACCCTTTATTTTGCTTGCTGGACACATGGCACAGTGGATAAAGGTTTAGCAACACTTTTTGTTTCATTATTTACATTATTTGAACTATTGTTCTCATCTTTATTTCATATTTATCCCACAACGTTTGACCATTATTCCAGCCTTCTTCAGGTGGTTGGAATGTCGAACTGAAGCCTTTATTTAACTCGCTGGGGTAGACTTCCATGTTATGTTTAATGGATGTCAGTTATCAGTTATCTTGTTAATTCCCCTCACCAATGGCACAGTGGATAAAGGCATTGGTTAGAGCCAGTGACAGGACCCAAAGAGTATGAGTTCAATACCTGGTTAAGGCAGTGGAGAACTTTGAGAGGGGAATTAACAGGAGATAACTTATAATTAACATCCATTCGACATGGCACGTGGAACTAGAACAGTCTACCCCAGCAAGCGAAATAAAGGCTTCAGTTCAACATTCCAACCACCTGAAGAAGGCCGGAGCGTACAATGGCCGAAACGTTGTGATAAATATGGCAACAAAGATGAGGACAATAGTTCGAATAATGTAAATAGTGTAAGATTTTTGTGTTGATTCAGTTCCATTATCCTGTCAGTATAGTCGTCTGTGAGCTTTGACTACTGCTATCACACTTCCCATGAGGAGAGATATTGAGCTGTCACCATGGAAGGGATTTCATTTTAAGTGTCTGATGATCTGTTCTATTGAAGCACAGACCGTTAAACCTTTAATTATGTATATGTTCATGCTTTAAGATCCCGCCCCAAAATGTAACATTACACTATATGTCACTCTATCCTCGGGATACTGAGCACTGTATTTAATGAAATGATAATGTATATTTAATTAATGCAATACCCCCGGCATAAAAAGAAAAATATTAAGTGGTAGGGGATGCTTGAAAATTGGAACTATACGTGTATTAATAATATATTAACCTTTATCACATTGGAGACAAAAATTGTTGCTGTAGAATTGTCTACCTTTGCTGCTCTAGATGCATTCAGTCGCTTTGAGACAGTTGCTATAAATAAACACTTGTCAACTGTTATTTCTGGTATTTTAAGCTAGAAATCATCTGCTATTGCTTTGGAACTTCTTTTTCCTGACACTATTTTGAATTCTTCTAGACTCTACACGAGGCGTAACATCAATTAAACCGATGTTAACTTTTTCGTTATTTTTTTTTTTTTTTTTTTTTTTTTTTGTGAACAAAAATGTCCACATCAACATCCAATTCCACTTTCTCCCTCCCTCATCTATGGGTAAAACTTATATCACTAAACCATTATCTCAAGAAAAAATTCTTATAATCTACAAATATTTTCTGGCTTTAAATAGCCTGTAAAGAGTAGATAGGCTGTAGAAAACAAATCCATCAAACCTTTCATTTTATATTAAATTATGATGACAACACTTATGCAAACAAGAGGTTTGCATCAGATGTGAACAAACACATGGCATTGTTTTAGCTACTTTGTCTCTACTTCATAAGTAGTGATAAAACAACAAATAAAAATGTAACATTGGATGGATTTTAACCAGTTTTGTGATGTCAACGAATACTTGTCACTTTCGTAATGCTCGTTGTAGTAGACTTTGTAATCATAGATACAACTATAGTAATGCTGTTGAACAATACCAGTGTCAGACGCCTTCAAATAACACTCACACTAATAGTACTTGCTTGATTAATACTTGCTCGAATAGTAATCCGTATAGTGAATAGAGTAGAGATCAGTGGTTCGTATAGTAATAGAGGATAGAATAGAAATGGTGATCCATTAGACACCAAGCTAATTCCTACTTATGTGTTTCCTCTATGATCACTTGGTCTACTTAATTCAATAATGGGATCACCTGTGTTTGCTCACTGATGATCTATGTTCAAATACAAGTGTTGGCAGCGACACTATTCCTATATAACATCCAGGATGTTCCAAAGATCACCAAGCGATTTCAAAATTAATAACTCCTTTCTTTTTTTTTTTAACTTAAATTCATAATATGATTGTATTATATAGAGTAGATAATGGGAAATAAATTTACACTTGTTGAGAAAGTGTTGTCTATTTTCAGTGTCACACAAAAAAGTCCTTTCTAAAGCATTTTCCATAAGTGTTTCAGGCTCTAGTACTTTGATGTCTATCTGAATGTTGTCCTTCAATTTTTGGAGAGTCTAAGGCTTGTTGACAAATATTTTCTTTGGGATATCCTCATAGGAAGAACTTAGGGCTTGTCAGATCTGGAGAACATGGTGGTCAGTATATGCTGCAACTGTGAGAAATTATTCTTTTCCACAAAATTTCCCTGAGAAGCTGGATTATGGCCCTTGTTATAGGATCTGTTGTCCTATCTTCTTGTACAGAATGATGTATTTAAAAGTTTGTTGGGAGTGACATCCGAGAGATCCAAACCTGTTGAGACTGTTTTAGAGTTGATTCACTCAAATTCTTCAATACTCTCCCTTACTTGCTCAAATATTCCTTCATTCCAAACCAAACATGCTATGCTATTTACTGAACTGTTACTCTCAAAACTTGGAGAATCTCACCCACCATGATGACAGCAAGTCCTTTCTAAAGCATTTTCCATCACAGTCTCCAGTGTTTCAGCCTCTTGTGCTTTGCTACCTGTCTGAATGTTGTTCTTCAGTTGTTGGAGAGTCTGACGCTTGTTGACATGAAACTTTTCTTTGGAATAGTTGCATAGAAACAACTCGGGACTTGTCATATCTTGGGAATGTGGTGGATAATTTAAACTGCAACCATGAGAAATGATTCTTTGCTTGAGAAGCTGGATTGTAGCCATTGTTTTATTAGCTGGTGCCTCATCTTGTCAGAGAAAAGGGTTGGTATTTAAAAATTCACTGGAGTGATGGTTTTATTAGCTGGTGCCTCATCTTTTCAGAGAAAAGGGTTGCTATTTAAAAATTCACTGGAGTGATGTCCAAGAGTTGATGCATTCAAATTTTCCTTACTCATTTAAATACTCCTTTGTTCTTAACTGAACATAGCATGCCACTTTGTTGACGGTTACTCACTGAACTATTACTCTCAAAACTTGGAGAATCTCACACTGTAATGGAGGTGATATGCTTGTTGAGTTTAAATTATTGATCTTTGGATTTGGTAGAGAGATTTTACTACTTGCGTTTGTTGTTTTTACATGAATAATTTCCAAGTCCTCCTTTATAAAATAGCTGAAAGAAAAATAAAAAAATTTTTTAATAAACAAAAAAAGTTTTAAACTTTCAGACCCCTTGGTGACTTTTGACCTATCCTGTATAAGATTCCATTAATTATTGAAAGTAATTGAATTGTGTATTGCTGCCATATCTGCTATATTTTTATAATTGAATTTTCCCTATTTCTATGGCAGATGGTTATGCAAATGGTCTTTTGTTAGGAAATACCTCACTTTCCAGTTAACATTAGCTCGTCATGCCAATTAAAACAATTCATGCTCAAATCCCAATGAGAAAGATTCATTGTGGCTTTAAAATGGTTTTGCAAGTAAGATATTATAAAAATTACAACTCCAAATGGTCCATCAATTTTTTGAATTAACATATTTGATGATAACTCTTTTCTGAAGTGACATCTTTGCTTCAGTCACTTTCCCACAGCTGTAATGCTTTTTCTATAACTACTTTCATTGTAATTGTTCTGTTGAATTTTCCTCTATGGTACTCAGACTTTAGGAATTTAAGTGCAGTACTAGATTGGCAGCTAGGTCTCATCATTTTACATTTGAAATGGCGAGATGTAAGTGTAAGTTCTATGCTACCTACGTTTCTTCTCTCAGGCCTTTCTCTTGTCTCTTCCGGCTTTTTGTTTTCCACTCAACTTTGATCTTAAAAACTTTAAATGCAATGTCTTAATTCCTCTTCTTTTATTGTTCTCTCTCCTTAATAATGTTTTCTTTTTGCTCTCATATTTTCTCACACTGTAAATCTTTGTGGATTCATTCCTTTCCTTGAGGTGAACAGATTTAAAAAAAAAAAAAAAAATACCTCACTTTCCATTTTTTATCTAACATTAGCTCATTATACCAATTAAAACAATTCACTCAATCTCAATGGAAAAGATTCATTGCAACCTTAAATTATCATACCAAATCTGAAAATATCTGGAATATTAATTTTGGATATGTAATGGCCAAAAGCAGAGACAAGAATACCAATCTGAATCATTTGTGAAATAATGGTAATAATTTATGCTAGTAATGGGCAAACTGTGGCACTCGAGCCACATGTGGCCTGCTTGGCTTTCTGAATGGTCTGCTTAATTTCATGAGGAAAATAATGTTTATTAAAATGTTTGTTTCATTTTATTCTCACTTGTTCACTCACACACTCTCTCATACAGATAACCACATACATAAACAATGATTAAATACAAGGTTTTATGAATGTTGTAACTTTTCATTGAAGTTGAGGTCAGCATTTTAAACCATTGGCGTTTTTTTTTTTATTAAGGAAAGTCATATATGCAAACATCTTTTTGCTTCACAAACAGAAAATGCCAATGATAATTATTTTTCTTTAGAGAATAAATATACTTCTTTTATAAATATTTTTCTATTCTCAAATAAATAAATTAGAAATAAATCACATGCAGCAGTATGTGTTAATCACTCTGTCATCTGTGATAATATTATACCATGACTTCAGTTCTGTTTTTTTTTTTCTTGAACCTTTTCCCCAAAGAAAGAAAATCACATTTTCCCTATTTCTATGGCAGATGCTTATGTACACAATCTTTTGGGAAAATTGCTGTGGTATCTTTAATGAAAAATTACCTTTTTTGATAATGTGGCCTGCCTTATGATGCACCTCATACGGCCCATTGTTTGAAAAAGCTTGCCCTTGCATGATTTATACCATGACTTGAGTTATACAAATGTCATTTTGCAGCAAATGGTTTTGCAAGTGAGATACCATAAAAATTGCAATGCCAAATGGCCCATCAATTTTTTAAATTAACTTTCAAATATACTTGTGAGCATTCATTTAGAGCAAAGTTTCTCAACCAGCACTCTCTTTGGGCACAAACTTTTTGTCAATGCCCCCGTCGAATTAAATTTTGAATATTATGCTGAATTAGTGCAAAAATAATGTTAATACTGTTTTCATTTATATTAGAAATGCCAATGATTAAAATCCTAAAAAAAACTTTTATTTGATAGCTTATCTCAATGTTTTCAATGTGATGGTTGACTTTGGTGCTTACTGGTTAAGGATCTTACTCTAGGTTCATTTGAGAGCTTCTTTCAATGTTTTCAATGTAATGGTTGACTTTGGTGCTTACTGGCTAAAATTCTTACTCTAGGTTCCATGCCTCTTGAAGTAATTGTAAATCACCTTCTTTTGTAATTTGCAGGCGGTTTCTTTGTTTAGTAAGAAGCTCTGTAACTGCGTTGAAACCACCTTCAGCCATTTAGAAAGATGAAAATGCAATGACAAAATAGTTTGATAGCTTTCTACAGAACTTTCCCTTTGTAGCCCATATTGAATAATTTTTGAAAATCTGAGAAATATGAATACATACACACTGCCACCTGAGTATGTTCACCCCCCAATGAAATAAAAAATAAACTCCCAGTGCCCCTTTTTCAATGTAAAAGAGCCCACAATGGGGTGCTATCGCCCCCCCCCGGGAAACACTGACTTAGAGAACTGCATTCACTTTTGTGAATTTCTATTGGAATAAATAACTAAGAATTTAAAAACTAACAGCAAAAATAAAGTTAAAACTAAACTTTAAAAATAAGCAAGAATTTTAAGTTAACATATTTGATGATAAACAAGACCCCCCCCCCTTTTCCACCCAACATTTAATATGCATGGGTTGAGATTCCATTATGCAAAAACTCTTGGGATCAGAAGTGCTTCGGTTTTCAGATTATTTTTTTATTTTGGAATACAAGTTAATTTGTATCCCTAAAATGGGGCAGTTTGGGAATAGAACCCAAGCATAAACATGATATCCCTTTACATTTCAAAACACAGCTTGTGTGTGTGTGTATATATATATATATTATATATATATATATATATATATATATATATATATATATATATATATATATATATACACCCTGAAGGTAGTTTTATATAAAATTCAATAAGTTTTGTGTATACAAATACAAGTAATGACACTAGTCATGTAATGCTCACACAGATTTTTAAATGGTGAAATTAAGATTTTATGCAAAAATGTTTTGTAATTTCTGTATATGTACAAAAGAACATGGCCACTACTAACAAAAATATATATAAATGCAGGACTTTTTGAATAATATCTTTACTGAGCATGAAACACCTGGTAAGTTATCCACAAACAAAGGTGTTTCTGTGATGATCACTTATAGCTTGGCATCATTTTTTTTTCTTATACTATTTAGCTGGGCTTTCTGAAATTTTCCATTTGTGGCATTTCATGTTGGCACCTTAAAAACTTTTGGGTTTTGGAATTTCTGATAAAGCATACTCAAACTGTATGATGAAATTAGGTTAGGTACTAGTATATATTATCTGAGTACCACAGCCTACCAGATAAGTCAACTTCATATATAAAACCTATGAATTTTTTTTGTTGGTGAGGGTGAAATTGGTGGCCCTTCAGTATTATGATTCTGTTTATTCCTTAATGTGTGTTTTGCCCTGCCTTTGCCTCAGATAAATAATGGACCATTCCGTTTTTGATTCCGAAGAAAGGATATGAGATATGCTGTTTGAAAGCATATGTAATAAGAAAGAAAAAAGAAGATAGAGGTGATAATGTTTATTTCTGCTTAAGTGAAATGGAAAAACCTTGTCAGTTTTTAATCTTTTTATTTGTACCCCCTTATTGCTTTAAATAATGACCTGTTTTCATACTGATGATTATTATTGCAATATTTAATGATGCAATGGGGAATCTCTGCAAGTTTCATAGTCATAGAACTCATAAGGAGCTTATTCGATTATTCAACTATGAATTCATAAGAAAATTTAAATAGGAAAACTGAAACTTTCATGGGTATTGCCAGTAACTTTTTTTTTTTATTCAAATGACTAAAATTTAGTAACATTTAGTAGCATTAGGACAAGGGTCTCACTCTCAAGGCAACAATAGGGCCTCTACATTCTGAGGGAGAGGTGGAGCAGGCTAGAAGTAAGAGACTGCAGACACCAAATTTGGATTCCCAACCATGAGATCTGTGAACTTCCATAGGAAATGGTTCCCAACCAGGGTTTAGCCGTCCCTCAAAGCAGAATTAAATCAGATGGTAATTTTGAGTGATAATAATTGTGTTACAGAATGTGAAAGCCATGGCCAGCAATTGTCCAGAGTGACTCATAGTGGGTCATTCTGACAGTGATGGATTATCTTTATCTGGGTTTTGAATATGTCCAAAATAACGCAAATTCATCAGAAGGTCACAAGAATTCTGAAGTGTCAATATCCCTCCCACATCCAGGTTTGCAACTGGCTAATACCATCTGCAGAGAGATGCTGAGCCAATGCGCAACATATGTTCCTGTCACATCAGTCATCCTAATTCCTCTTAGAGTACAAGCTGCCACTCTTAATAAAATGAATACCACAAGTAAATGACTCTTTGTTGATACCGTTTTATTTAAGCGTGACGATCCTGAGACGGCACAGAACGCAACAAGTATGAAAGAGAGAATGGAGTGCAAGATTTTGCTTGTATTCCAGTTATTCCTGTTTATTAAATGTTAATATATTTTTTGTTATGTAATTTGAAAAAAATAGAGAATGTAAAATTGTCACAAAGTACATTTATGCTCTTTTCTCATGAAGAACACGTGGGGAAATCAAGTTTCCTTTCCTTTCCTCAAAAGAAACTAGAACAGACTCTGTTGACCTTAAAACTGATTGTCTGTTTGCAATTGGTGAGTAGGTCAAGTTCAATACTGCTTCAGCAAAAGTATGTATGTGGCAAGGGACAAATTTATTAAACATATTTCAAATTTGAAAAAATATTGGTCACAAAAATGGTTCCTTGCAGATGGTCTGCAGGCTGTATGTGGCACAAAGACCATGTGTTTGAAACACCTGTATTTAGAAGTCATTTATTTGAATGTATCCATTCTAAAACAATTGTGTTTGGAGAGATCAGATTTTGTCATTCAAGTTGTTATAAAAATATCATTTAATTTAAAAAAAAAAAAAAAAAATTACATATCTGATGTTTTTATTTTTTTGATACTCATTAATATATAGTATTTTCTTTTTGTTAGTCTGCTTACCAAAAAGATTGTCAGGAAGAAATATCTTCAACATTCCCGGAAAGAGAGCCTGAACACTGAAGAGAAATCTATTTTTGCTGATATTATTGTGAAGCTGCTTTTTGAATTTAATGTTGGTACTGAGGTAAGTTATATAATAGACAATATTCTTTTAGACTATCTTTTTCTTATTTATAACTGTCATTGTTATAATGGATTAATGTGTTAAGTTTTGCAAATATTATTTACAAGATTTCTATATAGGTAATATTAATGATATTAAAAGAAAATATAGTTTGGTCAGTTGAATGCTTTGCATTCTTGATCCTGTTAAGTGTCTCAACTAATCCTTCAGTTTTCATCAGGTGTATAATCTAAAAAAAAAAAAAGAATTATTGAAAAATTAGTGACTAAAATGAATATTTAGTATACCAACTAGTTCAGTTGATTTCAATTATGTTAAATATTTTTTTTTAATCATTTCATTCCAATCAAGGCAATAAAGCCGCTAAGATGCAAGTGGTTACTGAGAATGAAAGAACCTGAAAAAAATTATTATTACAGAGAAAAAAATAAAAGAACAAGATTGAAGGAAATGGTAGATGATGATTGACATTGCCTTTAAATTTTTTAAAATCAAATTAGATTGGAAAGCAAGAAGTCAGAAGGAAGTTCCACAATCAAGAAGTGCGAGTGAAGAAACTGTTAGCATAAAACTTGTGGTTATATCTAATAATTTCAACTGTAAAGTAATGAGGCCTAGCTGCCAATTGTAAATTTGCAAATTCGAGGTACCAAAGACGAAAGCTCATCAGAACATTTACTATGAAAATATTTATAGAAAAGGCACAGGGAAGCTATGTTACAGCAGTGGGAGAGTGACTGAAGCTGAGATGCCAGGTCAGGAGCAATAACATTGCAGATTCTTCTTTGGATTTTGACAAGAATCTCTAGATACGTAGCAGAAGCACCAAACCAGATGTGGCAGCAATATTCAATACACAGACAAAATAATGCCACCCCTGTACTTGGAGAATTTCAGTCTGTACAGGGAGAATTTCTTTCTCTGCACCTTTGCCAAGCATAAAAAATTACATAATGTTGAAATTTATACAAGCCTGACTTATTGCAATTGAAAGGAAATATAGGGTCCAAGGGAGATAAATAAATTTGATTTAATACATTTAGGATTTCATTGCATTAACAGAGGAAAGTCTAAATAAGTAAATGATTGTATTTGTAACACTGTGTGAGTAAAATATAAGTACCTCCAATGATTCGCTGAAAAAAGAGCATACCATGATGAAAAAATGCCCCAAACTTGATAAAAACTAAGTATTATCGTCAAAATCTTTGTTATCATTAAGAATCAAGATGAAAGTATTTTTTGATTATTTTATTAAATTTTTTAATCTTTTCTGGCATGTTCAAAATTTTAGTTAAAACTCTTGTTATTTTTTTTTCTTGTGTCAGCAAGGGAACCATAGATTAGTATAGGACATTTTAGTATCTTTCTTTTGTGGTAAAAAACACATTGTTTTGGAAATTCTTGCAAATCTCAAATAATTGTTGGATTTTAATGAAACTTTCAGGACATATTCACAAATGAACAAACTTATTTTAGAAATTTTTTTATTTTAGAAAATGTTGGTAAAAATATTTTTTTATATCTGTTACTTCCCATTTTATTTTATGAAATTTTGAGAAATTAAATTTTCATCCCCTTAATATTTATATTAGTTAAAAGCAGAAGTCCTTGGAGAATTTAAATCCATTTTTCTTTTTGTAAAGCAGAAACACTATTTAACAATAATCTGATCTGAATCATAAAATAAAATGTGCAGTAAAACTAAGACATTATTTAATTAGAAAAACTTTTAATTGCTTTTATAAATAAGATTTATTAAGGACACTATTGTCTTAAGAAAAAATTTTTTTCAATGAATAATGAATTTTTACAAGAATTGTTTTAATTTGAAAAAAAAATTTAATCAGAATAATTTATTAAGTTTTAAATCTTTCAAAATTCTGTATTAATTTAACTCTTTTAGATGATATTATTATTAAGTAAAAACTATTTACTAATCATAAATTGAAAAGCTTAGTACAATTCATCAAACACCAATATTTTTAAAAGAACTTTGAATTTTTTTTCTATGTGCATAAACATGCTGATTTTTGTAGATATGGTGGCCCATACATGACATTATCAGAAAATAAGAGCGATAACTATAATAAATTTAAAGTCAAATTATCTAAAAACTAATAAAACATTAAATTACGGAGAATAGTTTCCTAAATTTTTAAGATTACTGAGTATTTAAAAATTATATAAAAAATGGTGCTCACATTATATTCTTCAATTATTATTTTTTTTTTTTTTACAGATACCCCTCCCTCGTAGAAAAACATTAGATAAACATACATCTGTCATCAAGCTGTCAACATCTTAAATAAACAGCTACCACTGTGTTAAAAAAATGCATTTCTGTGATATTTTAAATATAAAGTAAATAATTTGTTTCAAATCGGATTAATTATGCTTTAAATCAGCTAATATTCCTCAAAGAAAGTTTCAGAAAAGTATATTTTATTTTTGGAACATTTTTTTAATAAATATACTTGCACTGGAAGACTGTTCAAAATGCCAGTAATCAGCTATTTTAGAAAAAAAAAACCCCAAATACTCCCTTCCAGTCAATTCAAATTAGTTTTGAAATACATCAAAGTATTTTGCTTATTGGAAATGTTCAATTTAATCTATTGAACTTAAAACTAAAATAAAAACTTGAAGAAAAAAATTTTCATTTTTAAAAATGAATTTTAAACCTTAGGTCTTGCGTTTCCTGTGGAGGTACCTAATAAAATAGAAGGGAATAAGTTAACTATTAGGAAGAAGAAAAAAGATCTAACAAAAAAAAAACATCCACATAGATTGTTGGTACTATATTATATTTCTGAAATATATATTTGATAGGGTCAGTTAATGGTTACAATTCTGGTGAGCAAAGGAAATAGGATATGGTGGTGCCTTTTTATTGGCCTATGTATTGATGAATCAGCGATCAGAAATGGAAAATGGAGTTTCTCCCTCCAAACTTATTCAATTGTAGGATGTGGATTTGAAATGCTTGGATTGGAAAATCCCTATCACTCACTTCTCCTCTTCTGTTTCTGACAATTAGTCTGCAAAATTTCACAATTGGGGACAATAAAAATAGCCAATACAAATGATATGCCTTATACTATATATGCTACAAAAGGAAACTTTTCTTCTGGTGAAAAGATGGCTGATGTGATTTTCAGTAACATACAGATACAGTGTGTCTGAAGACAGTTGTGGAGACTAACATAAACAACACAACCAACTTGCCCACTATAGAACAATGATACTGGTTGCCAAATAGTCTCTTTCAGCCACAAATAATGTTATCATTGTCACAGTACTAGATGATTTTTTTGTTTTATTTTTTTTTCGAACAGATCTTTGTGGTGTACTTTGTTGAACACTTTTGCATAGCCTATAAAACACAGATACACATTCTTTTGCATTTGTATTGCTCTTTCTGATAACATTCTGTGCATGAATATCGCGTTCCTTGTTCTGGTGTCTTTAACGAACCTGCACTGTTCTTGTCCTATCTCCGATCTGATTCTGCTGCATGCTCTAGTCATCAGAATACAGATAATGAGTTTTGCTATGTGGCTCATTAGGCTGATTGTTCGGTGGAGTTTATGTTTGCGCTTGGTTTCTTAGTCAGTGCTATGAAAATAGATCTGCTTAGATCTTCCAGTATATCCCCACTGCTGTAGATTTCATTTATTATTTCCGTAATCTTGTCTATGCCAAAATCATCTAAGGTTATCAGCATCTCTGTTATAATTCCATCTGGCCCTGCTGCCTTGTTTCTGTTCAATTTAGCCAGTGCAGCTTCTAATCGGTTTTTAGAATTTCATGCCTGTCAATAGTTCTGTGTATTGCCGGTTGTTCTCTTTCGTTGTGGAAGAGTTCCCCAATATATCCGTTCCAGTGCTGAAGAATTTTTTTTCTTTTCTCTTATGAACGTTCCATCCTTGGATTTTATGAAGTCTGCTGTCGAGCAAGTTTTCTGTCCTGTTAGTTCCCTTATTTGTTTATGCATATTTCGTTTATCTGTGATACTCATTCTCTCCATTTCTCCCCTTTTTTTGTTGAGCCATTCTTCTTTAGCCTGTTTGCATTTGGTCCTTATTTCGTTGTGCAGTTTTCTGTATTCTGTTCCGTATCTTGGCAGAGTTTTCTGTCTCCTTTGAATCATGTCAAGAATCTCATCAGTGATGCATTCATTTTTTTCTCCTTTGGGATGATATTGTTTACTGATGTCACTAAAGCTTCTCTTATTTTGTCCCATTTCGAGTTTCCTGCAAAACCTACCCAAGTGTCGACTGTGGAAATGACCATCACCATGTTATATATAAACTAAGAGTGAAACAATGGAAACTTAAAAAACCTAATGCAGCACCTAAATTACAATACAACAAACTCTTGAGCAACCCGAACCTGAAGGAAAAATATATGGACAGGGTGAAAAGAAGATACGAGGGACAAAATAGAAAAGGAAATTCAAAATTGTTTGAAATTTTTATGTTTTTATAATTTTTTTTTCAATTCTGGAAATTTATGTCCAGAAAAGTAAAAAATTATAAGAACACAAGAAAAATTAAATAAAAACCTAACCGCTGTACCTTGTCAGTTGTTTTTCACAAAAACTTGTATAAAAAGCGGACTCCTGCCAAAATGCACAATTATTTATATAATATATATATATATATATATATATAAAAAAGGCTTAAACACTAATATTCCATGGTCCGAATAGGTTGGAATAAAAGCTGTTTAACTGGAAGTATACCAAGGAGAGCTCAACTTATAAAGGTAAGGAGCAATATATTGATAATATTAGTGGAAAATATACATACATATGCAAAATATATACATGTATATTTTTAGAAAAAAATTCCAAGAGGAAGAATCCAGGTAGAACTCAATGTCTAGGGCAGAGTAAGGATATAATAAAAAGGCTTAAACACTAATATTCCATGGTCTGAATATATATATATATATGTATATAATATATGCTGAAATAAATAAACAATGAAATATTTGTTAAAATCATACACGTTAAAAAGTGCTAAATTTCAAGTATGAAAACTAAACTTGCAGAGAGCAATTTAATATCTTAAAAAGATAAGAATACTGACCGCTAATACAGCTGTGGTTTTAATCACCAAGGCCACATCAGGTGGTTTGTTCAGTGAATCAATCACAGGCAATTCAAGAACTTAAATGCCTTCATTCTACACCGGAAGTGATGGGGTTTTAGAAATTGTAGTTGTCGGGGCGGGGGGGGAGGTTGAAATAAATAAAATTAAAGTGAAAGGGAGAAAAAAAAAAATTCCCAACTTTATCCAGGTTGGTATAGTCCCAAAATTAACTTCCTGACTTGCCTACATTTAGCCATGATCTCAGACCTTCCATTCAACAACTCATATATATATATATATATATATATATATATTTGATAGTTGTATATTTAGGCAGCAATCGTTTATGCATGTTTCATTAAAAATGACAGACAAGGTACTACGGTTAAGCTTTTTATTTAATTTTTCTTGTGTTCGAACAAGAGCTTTCTTTTCTGGACAAAGGGTGCATAAGAACTGTCCAAATGTTTTATATTTCCGAGCGCTTTCGGCTATATCTTTAGCCATTATCAAGGATGATTTGATTTTTCCGCTTACTTGAGCGTGTGCGTTATGTGTATGTCTTAGTGTGTGGTAGGGATGTTTTTAATTTCCGAATACGGTTAGCACATTGTGGCTTTGTTTGTAGTTAATATTGTTAAGAGTTGGCCTTTTCTTTTTTTTATTATTAAAGCTTCCATTATTTTTAATCTTTTTTGCAGGTGGATGCATATATATATATATATATATATATATATATATATATATATATATATATATATGACGTTCCCTTTGACTTTTTTCAAATTTTCAGCTTTCTAAAGAATACCAGAATGTAGATAAAACAATTCTGTCACACAGATACCACACTGATTCTTGGAAATGACTGAAATAGTACTTGAACAATAACAAAATATGAACTTTGGACAGTTTATTCACAATTTCAAGCACGATACTTAACACCTTATTTGGAAATTGGAAAAATGCAATAAAAACTTAAACTGATGGACTTTGGTTCTTTTTAATCAAACTTGTTTGGAATAATATTTCCTTCATAAATATACATTATTCACACACACACACACACACAGGGTGCAGCAAAAATAACTCCCACATAATGTTAAGGCATTAGTAACAATGGTATCTTAGTGAGTATTTACCTCATTGCATTCCTTTGGATTGCCTGAACGTCTTGAAATCTAGTTCCTTTCAAGTGGGATTTGATTTTTGTAGAGGAAAAATTTACAAGGGACAAGATCTGGGGAATATGGTGCTTGTCAAACCTGGGAAATGTTGTACTTGGCCAAAATCTGCTGCACAGGCCGTGGTCACCAATCGAACCTCTCGTGTAGTGAGATGACCACACTCTACACACTTTCCTTCCCAGTAATGCTATAAACAACAGAAGTGAGTGAGAACGTTATAACTGTGTGCATGTGTAACAGAGTTCAAGGTCAGCATGTGCTAAAGTGGCTTCATTTTAGCTCCATCACCATAGCAACTTAGTTTGATATTTTTCATTGATCAGTTTGCATCATCTGCTAAATGGATTTTATTACCATTTTGTTGATGATGCTAATTGATTGATAAAACCTACCCACAAAAGTTTTCTAAATTATGTATCTACCGTTTAATTGGATTCTAATTAAAACTTTTACTTTTTCTTTTACACTCATTAATATAACAGTTTGAAATTTGCTGGAAGAGTGCTCAACATTTGCTATAGTGTTTGCAGATACAAAAAAAAGTGTGGATGTAAAAATCAACACTGCATCGTGACTGACAGTTTCACACCTTATGCAGTCATCAGATTATTAATTTCTATGTCTATAATAAAAATATATATCTTCTATTTTTATATCCTAATTTTAATTTTCTATTTTTCTATTTTTAGGAATCTGCAAAAAGAAATGCAAAAAACTGCGTCATCCCACCAGTGGCTCAAGAAGAGAAATCTGAGGCTGGCAAAGTTAATTCTCAAGGTGGATTATCCAGAAATGCTCAAGAGACACAACCAAAATCTTTACTATTATCGAAAATTGATCCTTGTCTGAAAGTGGAGGATGAAACTTCACTTGATGCCTGTGCCACAGAGAACGTACAGTCGGAAAAGGAAGAAGAGAAGAAAGATGTCGAGTCAATGAAGAAAAAACCAGAACTGTTTGAAAAGGCAAAGAAGCTTGCAATTCAAGATACGAACGAGATAAGAAAAAGGTTGTTGTTTTCTTTGCAGCCAACAAAAACGGTGCTGTCCAGACAGATTTTGATAAACAACTTTCGGGATAAAGTTAAGAAGACTAGTCCGAGCAAGTTTATCGTGAACAAATCCAGTTCACCCGGCCATGTGTTGTCTGTGACAACTGTTTCCAAGTCCCCTTCTATAACGGATGGTTCTCAAAAGTTGACAAATGACAAAGATATTAATAAAGTAGTTCAGGACAAAGCAGGTTCCTTCAATGGCCATACGGCTGAGAAACAACATAAGGTGACTTCTAAAAGGCTGTCTGCATTTGAGGTGCTGCAGTCTGTTCTTGAGGACAGTAATGACGGCAGTGTGCTCAGTAAGAGCGATTTCACAGATGACGATCGTACTTCTGGTGTTCGTTCGTCACCTGTTTGTGATAGTTTGGCTGATAAAGAGGACAATCTCATCCCATTAGAAGAAATCTCAGATTCTACCCCAACCCGACGCCGTTTTGCCTCAAAAAGACTATTAGAATCTGATAATGAAAGCACAGAGGGCTTTACGCCGCCAACAAAGATAAAAAGAATAATCAGCAGTGATTCTGATAGTAAAAATAGTCCTATCCGTATGCGGTTATTTCGTAACCGTATTGTTGACTATTCCCTTCGCGTACCAAACACAACAGAGAAAAGAAAATCGGTTATTGAGTCTGACTCTGAAAGCCAAAGTCCGTTCAAGGCATTACAGGCATCTGACTTATCAACTGCAGACAGTAGTCCAGCTCCCTTGAAAGTGAAGGTGTCCCTCCGACAAAAGCACAAGGATTCGGAATACGAGAATTGTACCAAAGCTGAAAAATATAAAGAAAGAAAAATTGTGAAGCCATTTCGAATCTCAATTTCCAAAAGGGAGATTTTGAAAGCATCGGACTCCGAATCAGATATTGAGAGTTCACCTGTGATCAAGGAAACGAAAAATAAACCAAAAAGGAAAAAAAAGAGCAGCAAACATAAAACGAACGCTAATCACTTTACATCTTCTTCCTCTTCCTGTGATACTGATGACCTGAAATTGTCACAAATAAAGTCTATGAGCCAAAAACAACAGGACAACAGCTCTGATAGTGATGGCGAGCTCCTGATAAATTACACGAGTAACAGATTCAGGAGTCAATCGAATAATTTTAAGGTGCCAACTGTACAAAAGAACTCTATAGCTGTCGATGGGCTCCAGCCTAAATTAAGAATAATTCACGAGAAATCTGCGATGGACTCTGACAGTGACTACAGTGCAAAGAAGTTGAATTCATCTCCGTTAAAGTCTAGTGTCGGCAAATTAAGGATTATTCGTGAAAATGCTGTCAGTTTGGAAAATGATCATACCGCATTGGCAAACATGCATATCTGTGATACTGCCCCGCTTAGTAGCCCTGACAAAACACCCCAGAAAGTTCGGAGAAAATTTCCCCCCCTTTCTGTTCAAGCTCTTAACAGTGATTCAGACAGTGATCTTGGACTGAAGATAATATTATCCACCTCTTCGGATTCTGAAGACGTACCCTTGTCAAAGAAGAAGAAAGTGGCACAGACCTCTTTACAGTCTGTATCAAAATCTTTGGGTATGTTGGCAACTGGTGGAGAACAAGACACTGCTGCTGGAAATGAAAGATGCTCACAGAAAGTGTCGTCTTTGACCAATTCCCCTTTATCAAGTAGTGAATTTGGTGGTTCATCATGGACATCAGGAAAAAAGGACATGATTGATGCTGCTGTGGCTTGCATTAGAAACATTAATGATACCAAAATGTCCGAGCAGCAGGATCAACAGGTGTCCGGTACTAACGAATACCTGTATGTTGATGCAGAGGACTCGAATGATGAGTCAGATAAAGGTAAAACAAATATGAACAAAAATACTGTCTATTCAGAAGATGAGAATTTTGTACAAAATTGGAAGAGTAAGCGGCTTGTTATCCGTCTGGAGAGGATCCAGGCTGCCTCTTCAGTTATCGTTAGGCCCAATCCTTCCAATGAGAGCCTTATCTTAACCACCTCCAGTTGTCGAACAGTAAGTAAGGAATCTTAGTCTCTCGTAAATTTGTGTTTTCATTTAATTCTCCGTTTCCTGTGGTCTGGATCACTTAAGATTTGTTTTGTAAGTTTTATAAAAACAAACAAGGTTGTGGTTTAGCTGGATGTGGGTAATCCCACTACCTGCTTGTTGTATGTCCTGGACTTTAAATTATGGCTCTCCACAGCTTCTTTTTGTTTAATATCTGTGAACTGTGCATTACTATTATTGTTTTTGGGAAAGTGGTTTTATCTTTGGTTTTGTGAATCAGACTTGGCCGTCTAAACTCGTTGCTACTACCAAGGCTAAAGAGCCTAGTCTCCTCAATTATTTTACCTATAAATGGAGGGAGAAGAGGTGGATTTATGTCTATCCTAACAGCATCTGTGTAAAGTGAACAGCCTTGGATGGAATTTGAACTCTGCCTGCCAGCTCCATTTTTTTGTATGAGTAACAGTTCCCTCACACTTGCAATAGAACTCCTAAAAATTTTTTTTTTTTTTCTAATGTAGGGATTGATATTTGAGAAATTTCAGAACAGCAGTTTGTCTGTGTGAACTTCTGCCTCGGGTCAAATGTCACTTCCTGGCTCTTTACCTTATGCTCAATGTGGCATCTGTACCCTCTGATAATTCTTACACACACACACACAACTTTTGCCATAAAAAATGATAGTATATTTTTGATACTATACATGATATTAAAGGTCTAAAGAAATACATACGTGAAACACAAAAGAGATCTTTCATGAAGCAACACACATAATGCATTTGTTGTTCATTTTAGTGGGTCTGATCATTCTTTTGATTTTATAAATGTCAATTTTAGCTAAAAAAGAAAATAATTTATTATGGCAAAAATGTATAAAAAGTACACTAATTTCTGAGTCATCCATGTTAAATTTACAGTGTTTAACTGCTATTACAATGTGGGATTTATTTTTAATCTTCCCCAAGCAAGGCAATAATGCCACTAAGATGCAAGGGGCTACTGGGAGTGAAAGAGAATGAAAAAGACTTTAGAAGGAACTGGAAACCTAATACTACACAGGAGACAATGGATAAACCTCTACTCCTGTTCAAAAGACTGGGGAGGAGTGTGATCTGGATGATATTTAAAAACAACAGTGATTTTAAAAAACAAAAGTAGTAAGAAGTTGAATGTGTTTGGCATCTAAACACATCAGATGCCAGAAATTGAAAATTTAAATATAAAGTTAAGTGTCCTTACGTCTTCAGCATTTCTCTTGATGTTTAGTTATAACTGACATTTGTTTACCTTTTCATTTCAGTTGTTTCCTTAACAGGAGCATTAGTAAATGAGTTTTCAACATTAGTTGCTGTGTATTTGGATGCTCATCGACATTTCCTTCTGTGTAAAATGAGTCCAGTGTTGGATCTGAAGAGACATCCGCAGCCACAGCATGTTAGGGTAGAAGGATCCAAGGGTTGGAGAGCTCTGGCTTTGGCTCTCTTTGTCTTTTCTATTTGCCTTCTGGTTTTTTCTTGGACAGCTCTTCTCCAATTGGTTCTTTCTGCAGCTTCTTAATTGAGTGGATCAATTTCTGTCCTCAGCAAAGTGTTCTTTAACTGATTCTTGAATCAGTGTGAGGCTCAACGTGGTCTCTTGACAGATTCCATCTCCAAGAAGAGGATTTGTTTGGGTAGGTGGATGTGTCTGGCATTCAGGCTAGGTGTCTGGCCCATCAAGTTGGAGGAGAGTCATGATGGTTTCTGGGCTCTCTATCTTTGTGTGTCTCTCTCTCTCTCTCTCTCTCTCTCTCTCTCTCTATATATATATATATATATATATATATATATATATATATATATATATATATATATATATATATATATAGAAATATATATATATATATATATATATATATATATATATATATATATATATATATATATAGATATATATATATATATATATATATATATATATATATGATAGAAATTATATATATAAATATATATATATATATATAAATTATATATATATATATATATATATATATATATGATAGAAATATATATATATATATATATATATATATATATATATATGATAGAAATTATTAGGAGGATTTGAGATAATCATAATTAAGTAATTCATTGAGTCTAGAAGAAACCTCAACAGAATGCAGAAAGCACTGGACAGCCGTTTCATCCTATGTTTGGGACTCATCAGCAGTGCGCATCCACTACCGAGAATTGAAACCTGGACAGTTACGATATCAGGCAAATGCCATACCAATGGGCCTCGGTGATGAAGTGGATAATGAATTAGACTTGATATAGTGCCGCTCGACCTCATATTCCGTGGTGGGACTCATCCAAGTTTCCCTTACCCATAGGACTGTGCCGCTACGACTATTATCCCCAGCGGCTCCATCCAGAGCATTAGAAGCGGTTCAGGCAAGGATATATACAAGTGATAGAAATTATTAGGAGGATTTGAGAAATATATATATATATATATATATATATATATATATATATATATATATATATATATATATATATATATATATATACACACATACACCTACATACAACAGTTATTTCTTTACTGAAGAAAGCTATCTTTTTCAATATTGACCTGATTGGCCATATGTGCCCATAAGTGACTTTTGCAAACCAGCCTTGCTCTTCCATACCTTCATACCTTTTTTTACTTGTGTAACACCTGAGTCTTTTGGGGAGTCTTGAAAGTGACTTTCTCTTTGTGCACTATCATGGGCTGTGGCAGACTTACAAATTTTATCACAAAACTGACATAAGCACTTTCAGGAAGCATTTTCACGTTGTCGGCTTTAGCTAGCCGATTTTCATGTGATCATAGATGACTAGCAAATCTTGCTTGCGAATAACATTCCCGCAGACGTTACATGCAAGCTCAGACTGAATATCTTCTAGGATTGAGTCTACGTAACCTTTCCTAAAATCTCTTTTCAAATTCAGATGCTCAACCCCTTTTTATCTCAAAACGATTGCAACCATCAAAAGCTAAGTTTTCTCCAACCAGACCTTTTTTTTTTCCCAAATCAACTCTAATTTCAAGAGTTTTCAAGAGTTGTCTTTAACAGCATCCTTGGGTTTGTGTATCTGGCGTTTACAAAGAGTGAGCTCTCCATAAAATTACAAATCTACTTTTAGAAATTTCATTGGTGTGGCATTTAAAAAAAAAAAAAAAAAAAAAAAAAAAGAATAAACTAAATTAAACCCTTCTTCATTATTTTTGAAAAGAAGTTTATTGAATTATGATACAGAAAATCAATTATTTTCTGACGATCACAAAGAGCATGAAACCCAGGGTCACAAACTCAGATCAATGCAACTAAACATGTTAAAGCGGTATCACTGATGGTGATATCGAGTGCTTTCCAATAAGTACTGTGCATATATAATATATAAATAATATATATATAAAAATTACACACACACACACACACATATATACACTTGTGTAACGTACAATGTTATTTTAGATACAGCTGCACTTTTTTGACTTCAGTAAATGGATATATAGTTTGGTCAGTGGTGTTGTAGCCAGGGCTAGCAGTACATACATTTTGTAACTTGTGTATGATGCAAACTTTTTAAAATTCGGTCTTCAAAATCTGCATGATATGCAAGTATATATGGGGGGTGTATATATATATATGTATGTATATATATATATATATATATATATTGATGCATGTTTCATTAAATAATATAGACAAATTTTGTCTATTTATTTTAAGTAAATTCCTTTCATATTGTCAGATAAGCTTAATAACATTATCATTGAAAGACGAAAGAAAATCACCATATTGATACATGTTTTTTAATCCTATCTAAGCTTTCGGCTTACATAAGCCATTATCAAAGATGACAATTACATTTCAATATATTAAACAATACATGGACAAAGCAATAATGATAGTCTGTTTTTGTTGCATGAAAGATTTCCAAGCAACAACAAACGAGACATGGAAGCGAAAATTGCACAGCAGCTCGTGACGTCACACATGACTACGCGAGAGTAAAACGAGAAGTATTAAGTATGGGAAGCCATTGGTATAAACCAATGGCTTCTGTTATCAATTATAGGTATTTAAGAATATTTGTGGAGATTTCATAGTTTATTTTGTTCAGGTTAGGTTTCAACTGTTTTATGTATATAGCTTCAAGAATTTTTAGTTTTTGTTTATTGTTTTCATGTTTAAGTATAGTTGTGTTTTCAACGAGGATTTTCCAGAATTGTGTATGTGGCCCGGCATGTTGTTTTAAATGCCTAAAAATGTTAGCGTTATCATTCAAATGTGAAGTCAAGCATGGTGAAAGTGAGTTTGTGGTGTGACCAACATAAGTATTATTTAATCCATTGGAGGTACAATCTTCCAAAGGGCACTTGAATTTGTAAACTACATTGTTTTTTTGCAAATCACTAACGGGGGGTGATGGAAGAATACATACATACACACACGTGTATGTATTTGTGTATTTAGGCAGCAAATTCTCTTTTAGGCATTTCTGATTAAATAAATTACAGACATTATGTCTGCTTATTTTTAATAAAATCCATTCATACTCATGAATAATCTCCTGTGTATTGGTATTAGATTCTGTGAGAAAAGTGTTATAACTATGAAAATCATTTAATTGCAATACATGGAAGGTTATCCATGAGTATGAGCGGATTTTATTAAAAAAAGCAGACATAAGGTCTGTAATTTATTTAACATATATATATACACACAAACAGGACTTTTTGAAAGGTTATCAGTTTTGATAAGAATGTATTCAAAAAAATATTTGTTCATATTGCATTTTGTATGGCTCTCTTGATAAAGTTTAATTTGCATAGTTATCCAAAATTACCCACTCAGCCGTCGGCAGGATTCTCTCTATCTTTTCCTGGTAACTAATAATTTTCATCATGTTCTTTATATTTTCATATACAAAAACCAATAAAATAAGCAAAATTTAGGAAATATCTTAAAAACGTTTTCAACATTTTCAGTTTGACTTGAGTCAATCATGCTTAGTGAATTTTGGTAAATAGCTGATTCTGGTTAAAAATTGTTGAAATTTAAACCTACCATTCATCTGTCCATTGAATATTGCTTTCATATCTGGTCTGGTGCTCCTGCCATATATCTCCAAGATTCTCATCAAAATCCAAAGAAGGTTTCATAGTCTGTCCTGACCTGGCATCTCAACTTCAGTCACTTTCCTACTGCTGTGATGGACATTCTTCTGTTTTCTCTATAAATATTTTCATGATTATTCTTCTAATGAGCTCTCTTTGTGGGTACTTCAACCACATGAATGTAAGTGTGCTACTAGATTGGCAATTAGGTCTCATCATTTTACTGTTGAATTGCACTTCTTACCTGTGGAACTCTCTCCCAGTTTCTTGCTTCCCTGCCACTGACAATCTTCAAAAATTTAAATGCAACATCAATTACTATCTTGTCTTCCTCACTAAGGTCTTCTCATTCTCTTTCACTCTCAGTAACCCCTTGCATGTTAGTGGCATTATTGCCTTGCTTGAGGTGAAATTAATAAAAGAGATGATGGAAAACTTATTTAACAGTTATTCTCTGAATTACTGTCCAAATGCACATTGAAATAGCAAAAATACCTTCCAAAAGCTAAGCAAAAGTACTAGGAAACAAGTGCTGAACTGTTATATAATATCAATCATCTTATATGGCAGTGAATGTGGGACAAAAAACAGATGAAGAAAAAACTGGAGAAGGATGCTGAGAATTCCATGGATGGATTATGTGAGTAATGAGGAAGTTTTAAGGAAAATGGAAACAAAAAGGAGACTTATACTTAGAATCAGAAAGAGACAAGCATCAAAAATGTGATTATATAGAAGAAGGCTGAGAATACCATGGATGGGACATGTGAGCAATGAGGAAGTTTTAAGGAAAATGGAAACAAAAAGGAGACTTAGAATCAGAAAGAGACTGCTGAATTTTTGGGGATGCATATTGAGGAAAGAGGGTTTGGTGAATTTGACACTCATGCGATATTGAAAGACAGGGGTAAGGGAAGGTCATGGGTCACCTACCTGACAAACTTGTGTGAATGGATGGCGGGATAAGGTGGGGATGTTTGACAAAGAGACAAATGTTGCTAAGGGATAGGTAGTTGTGGAGTGCCATAATTGAAGGGACATAGTACATAGAAGAATACATGATTAAATTCTTGCAGCTTTAACCTCAGAATGGCTTATAACTTATGAAATAATTTTCTCCATGGCATGATTATTTTGATTTTTGGAATCAAAAATTCCCCGCTTATTTTATAACTTGTAAAATTTGCACTGGCATGCCTATTCCAGACAGCACTTGTATTTCATACAAAGAGCAACCATCAAACCCCACCACTTTAGCCCTAAAAAGAACAATTCATGAAAATATCATAATATAAAGTTCTTTAGTAAGTTAGTGCATATGTTACACCTTGCCAATAGCTCATAAATAATGGACTATTCTGTCTTGAGCACAAAGAAAAACAAAAGACATCAGTTTTCAGTGAGAAATAGAAGTTAAAAAAGGTGATAATGCTCTCATGTTTTAAAGTCTGCTTAAATGAAACAGAAAAACTATGGATTAAAGGGTATAACTTGTATTTAAGAAAATTGTTAATGCAATATTCACTTGCAAAAAGAAAAAAAAAATTATTCTTTCAGCCCAAAATATGTTTTAGCTTTAAATAACCCACAAAGGGTTGATAAGTTGTAAAAAAAAACCCTCAAAAAACAACATTCAAGCTCCTTAGTTAAACATGCTCGGGGCAGGTCTCCTCAGATATCCCTCTGTTTTCTAGAACGTGTAAACATTTTTTCTTTCAATTATCTACTATGAAAATAATTCGAATATTTTAAGTTAATAAAAGAGAAAGCAAGATGAAGCCTTTTCAAAATTAATTTTGACTTGTATTTACTTTCATTCTTGAAAGGTTAAAGGGAGGGAATATTTATTCTCATAAAAATATTCAACTCATTCACAAAGAAAAAGATAATGAAAAGAAAAAGCAGATAAAGTGTAAATCTCAAATTTTATAATGAAGAAATTTTTTTTTTTAGAAGACAGTTTCTCTAGATTCGATACAGGAAAATTTCTCACGGCTTCTCTTACTACTCTAGCTCGGACTTTTACTCTGACTTTTACTTGGACTTTCACATGGACTGGATACTTGATATATTTTTTTATACATGATATAAAGGCATACTATTAAACAGAAAAATGGTAAGCTTTATTTGAAACTTAACTGGTGGTTATAAAATTTCTAATTAATAACAATGAATGTTTAAAAGTGTTTGGTAGATAATTTGATATTAGTTTTAAATGCTTTGGTAAATTTGATCTTTCTTGGTAAATTATAATTAAATTCTAACTCAGTATCCACTCTGTAGGGTTTTATTAATAATTTCCATTAACAAAAAGTTTTTTTATTTTGAAACTGACTAATTAAAATATCGTCTAATGTGTTCACTACAATTTGAATATAATTTGTTTTAACAAATCTTAATTTATCTAGATTTTTAAAGTTTTTCTTCACAAACACTACACATTTTTATTCTTTTTTTTTATTACAAAATTAAAATCACTTTACATGCTATTGATTCATTGATTGATTTTTTTTTAGCTTATCAACCCTTTGCGGGTTATTTATAGCCAGAAAATATTTTTTCCTCTACTTTGAGCTAATAATAGTTTAATAATACAAATCTTACTAATTAACCCATAGCTGGGGGAGAAATGACGGATTTCTACTTTTCACAATGGTCTTTGCATATGAGTGAATATAACGGACACAGTTTGAATTGGTTCACCAATTAACAATTGTAAGCCATTATGCATTAAATCACCCTCACATCTAGACTTACACTACCTGGTATTCTAAAGTGGTCACCCATCTGACTAGTCTTGACGTTGCTTAACTTCAGTGATTTATGGGATTCTAGAAACATTACATAAACAGTATAGATGAAAGTAAAGCCGTTGTTTCTGATATTTGCAGATTCTGGGGAAGCAACAAGAAATATGAAAAGGAAAACTAGTCAGAATTAATGAAGATGCTTCATCTGAGTAATTGGGACTATTTAAGACTGTACATCTATTATTATTGCTACAAGGTGTAAACAAACAATATATCATAGGCAAAGTTGTAAACTTTGTAGACTAGCTGTAAACTTATGTTTAAGTTAAAAAAAAAACTTCTATCTATAAAAATATCTCTAGAGGTAGCATTTTTATTTCTTTGTTTTCTGAAAATGATTACAAATGGAGACTGGAATATCCATCACAGCCAAACAAATCTAGGCAATGTGCACTAATGTTGCAAGTGATGTCTTAAGTTTTTTTTGTTTTTGATTCCAAAGAAAATACAGGTGCTATCACTTCACAACATTTCAGGTGTCGTTAATTCCCTTTTGTAACTTAACTCTCCATGTTTTTGTTCACCTCTGCTGTGGCCAGGTATTGAACTCACAGCTCTTTGGGTCAAATCACTGGATTACTTCAGCCAACACTTTTATCCATTGGGCCATGTCCCCAAGGACACATGACCCAGTTTTGTATCAAGCAAGGCAATAAAGTCACCAAGTTGTAGTGGGTTACTGAGTGTGAAAGAATATAACAAAAAGAAAAATATTAAGAAAAGAGAACAATAAAAATACAGGAAATAAGACAATGATTTACATTGCATATAAATTTTTGAACATCATAGTTGGCATGAAAGCAGGAAGCCAGAAGAGAGTTCCACAAGCGAGAAGTGTGTGAGAAGAAATGATTAGCATAGGATTTATGGTTACATCTAGCAATTTCAACAGTGAAATTATAAGACCTAGCTGCCAGTCCCCTCTTCTTATTTTATGTGCCATGTTCCTTCAGGATGTAGGTGATCATGGCCCTCCACAACTTCCTGTCTCTTGTAGCTCTTAATAAGTTTTATCTTTGTTATTTCTCCCAAACCCTGTTCTACTATTTGTTTGCTCAAGTTCATTACACACTGTTTTCCTCAATCTGTCCTGTGAGTATTAAGTTTTCCAAGCCCTCCTTCCTCATTAGATGCCGTAGAAATTTCAACTGTCTCTTTCTGATGTTAAGTATAAGTTTCCTTTTTGTTTCTATTTTCTCCAAAACCTTGTTGTTGCTCACATGTTTGGTCCATTGTATTGCATCTTTCTTTAGAACCACATTTAAATTTTTGAACATCATAGTTGGTATGAAAACAGGAAGCCAGAAGAGAGTTCCACAAGCGAGAAGTGTGAGGGAAGAAACTATTAGCATAGGTCTTATGGTTACATCTAGCAATCTCAACTGTGTGGTGTGACCTAGCTTCCATTACTGAGCCTAAGTTTGATACCAAAGAGGAAAGCTCATCAGAACAGTTGTCATGAAAATACTTATAGAAAAGGAAAACTATATTATAGTGATGGGAAAGTGAGTGAAGCTGAGATGCCAGGTCAGAACCAATAACATTGCAGATTCAAAGTTAGGATGCTTGTCTCTGTAGTTGCAGAATTAAAAGAAAAAAAAAACAACTTGTAATGCCAGTGAATGATTTATTTTTTTATGGAAATATTTTGGCTAGCAATTGCCAGTCTTGGTCACTACTTAATTTTTGACTTGCTATTTCGTTGTAAACGTCATCAACTCTGTTTTCCTAAATTTAAATTCTTAAGCATTTCGAACTTTGTACTGATTTACTCAAATTAAAGAGTGACCAAGACTGGCAACTGCTAGCCGAAATATTTCCATAAAAATAAATCATTCGTTGGCATTGCAATTTTTTTTTCTTTTCTTTTAATTAAACATTACAGATTCTTTGTATTTTTAACAAGAATCTATAAATATATAGCAGAAGCACCAGATCAGATGTGGCAGCAATAGTCAATTTATGGTCAAATAGTAGACTTGTAAATATGTAAGGCAGATGTGAGCTATATATGTAAAGTGCATAGTTCACAAATTTGACTGTTTTTTTTTTTGGTTGGTAATTGTACATTCTCTTAAGAATTAGTCCCTTCATGCTTTTCTTTACTATTTTAACCTTACATTAGTCACATGGGGTGTCTTTTAACCCCATAAAGTACTTGTAATTCCTAGTTAGTAACTTGTTTCTTTTGCTCCCTCCCACTACTCTCCTGATTCAGTGAGGGTGTGTAGCATGAGGTGTGGTACAGTTGTAGCTTAGTTGTCTTGGGAGGCAGATACCAGAGGACTATTCATTTTTGGTAATTCAAGGTGACTAACGCAGGGTTAAGACTTATATCTGTTTTCTTTCTTAGTCTGGCATCAATATAGTGTTATATGCATATCTGATGTTGTTCAAATCCTTGGAGATGCTAAAATTCTTTTAGGGGTCATCTTGCTTTATGTATTACGTAAATCTGTTTTGATAAAATAATAAAACTAGACACATTCTACTATTATCACAACTACAATTGCATAGAATTTATCTGAACTTAACATAAAATTTTTTACAACTACTTCAAAAACAAAAAAAATTAATACAAAACAACCGAAAACCTGAAGGAATTTACTCTATAGCCTGTAATGATTGCCACAAGAAATACGTAGAAACATTGAGGAATTTATATAAAAGATTATTTTTATTATTATTTACACTATTCTTGTTTAGACTAATATCCTCATCTTTGTTATAATGTTTCAGCCGTTGTGGTCTTTGGTGTTTCTCAGTTGTATATCGATCTGGGTAACCTACAGGGAATTCTGAATTGAACACTTTATTTAATCTCTGGGGGTAGACTGTTCTCGTTCTACAGCTCATATCTAGGGACGTAGTCTAGTTAGTACTGTTCAGTTATTGTTCACCTGTTTCCATTGAGTGCAAGACTCTGGATTGAGCTCACAACTACTATGTCACCAAGTTCACAAACCAACACTTTTATGCACTAGGCTATTGTCCTGGAGTAAACTTAAAGCCTTAAACTTAGCCTGACAGCTGATTAGGTTGCAACTGCTTGTTCCCATGTTTTGATTTCTGCTGTCATTTATCTTTCTTTATGAACGGCTCCTATATTGTATTTATTTCTATGCTAGGGCTACTAAGGTGATCCTCATAGCCTAGCATAAGCGCTGATTCTTTCTGATGTCTAACAGTCTAGTGTCTAGCATTTGCACTTAATTCCACATGGTCTGATGACTATCCCTTTTCCTGACATGAGCAGTGGAACGAGAACAGTTTACCACTGGAGATTAAATAGAAGGTTCAGTTCAGAAATCCCTGTAGGTTACCCAGGTGAATGTACATCTGAGGAAGGCTGGAGAGCACAACAGATGAAACATGAGAGCAACAACAACAAAGGACAATAGTCTGAATATAAATAGTGCAAATAATCATCCCAGAAATTCAGATAAAAATTATTTTTATTACTTAAACGTTATTTTTAGTGGCTTCACATATTTGAGTAGACACACTGTTTATTATTTAGCATTTTATTTTGTCTACTGGCCTGAACATTAAAGAAATCTTGTTAAAGAAAAATGTGCCCTTCTTTAATAAGGTTTATCAAATGTTCAGGTTGGTAGATGAAATAAAATACTGTCTAAAAAATTAAATAAAAATTTGTCAGATTAATAGATAAAAATCCATTATTTATAAAAGATTATATGAGCACAAGGGAGAAGTTTTACAAAACAACACACTCAAGATAGCAATTGTTCATTGTAATGATTTAAAGAAAAAAATATGCTTTAAAAGTAATTTATTAAGGTGATACTGTACTGAAAGTGCACTGATTTCTGAAACATCCACAGTAAATATTAGGTCCAGTTTCTTATAATATTTAACCTTTCTTAACAAATCTTCTGTTGTCACAATGTGGAACATTTGAAATGTGAAAGAAACAAAAAGTATCTGTCTATATTTCTGAGATGAGGTATTATGTACATTATTTACATTATTTGGACTATTGTCCTCATCTTTGTCGCCATATTTATCACAACGTTTCGGCCGTTGTATGCTCTGGCCTTCTTCAGGTTGTTGGAATGTCGAACTGAACCCTTTATTTCGCTCACTGGCGTAGACTGTTCTAGTTTTACGTGCCATGTTTAATAGATGTCAGTTGTCAGTTATCTCCTGTTAATTCCCTTCTCCAAGTTCTCCACTGCCTTAATCGGGTATTGAACTCACACTCTTTGGGTCCTGTCACTGGATCTAACCAATGCCTTTATCCACTGTGCCATTGGTGAGGGCAAAAAGTGTTGCTAGATAGAGAACATCTGAGCTGTGCATTGAACATCAGAAACTTTACAATTTAAAATTTAGTCTTTCTACATCTTCATCATTTTCCCCAATATTTCCATTTCTCTTTCCCCCTACATATACAGAGTCTGCCAAAAAAAATATACACACACACACACTTGAGAAAAGGAAAAACATGTATAAATATTCTAATACTAAATTTATTCAGACATCACAAGATCAACACAATTTACCTTTGAACTCCATGACCATGAGAGATAATCAAAATAGTAACCTTTAACTTTCAGGCATTAGTGCAGTGAACTACTTCTTGGGCAATGTCGGCCAAAGTGTCCAGTGGGATTGCTGCACATGCATTTTTAATTTCTTGTCTAAGGGGCACCAATGTAATGTCATCTGTTGAGAAAATATTATACTATGGTAAACAGTGTTATTGAAATTTGATAAAACTACAAAAAAAAAAAATCAAGTTTTTCCCTTTCTGAAGTGTGTATACATTTTTTTGCTGGACACTATATAATTCCATTGATGCAAACATTTAGTCCAATGAAATCCTTGTAGATGATAACATGCATTACCTACAATGTTTTCCATTTTGTCATTCAATTGATCATCAAATCATATAATAATTATCAATGTGAATTTATATATTTCCTGTCCCAGCTGTAGCGAGAAGGGAGGTAAGTCAAGTTAGTAAATTTATAAGTGATTACTTCCCTTAGTCATTTTAATAATCTATACAACTAAAATATTCATCTGCATTTAGACAAAATTAGTTCCTGAGCAAAATGAACAGTTTAATTAATCAGTTACTTTACTCCTACATTTTCTTAGATTGCAGTCTTATTTGTTCAAGCCTTTCATGTGAGAAAATCCGATACCTTTAAGCGATTGTCAAGCTTCAACTTGGTCTTGAAACAGGCCTTGTAGTTCTGTTCTTAATCTTTTTCTTCTGAGTTATTTCCATTTCACTGTTAAACACACTAAATTTTTAACATGAAAAATATTGAGCAAAAGCTGATTTATATAATATCAGGAGTAATCAATAAATCAGATACCATTGAAAGTCTACAAAAAATTATAAAGGGAACGAACTAATTAAACAGTTCATTGACATCTATTTTAGTTGTG
The DNA here is from genome assembly GCA_903632075.3 of Acanthosepion pharaonis. NCBI lineage: Eukaryota > Metazoa > Mollusca > Cephalopoda > Sepiida > Sepiidae > Acanthosepion > Acanthosepion pharaonis. Next base: position 4,070,478 of record CAHIKZ030005521.1, on the reverse strand, counting down.
AATTCTTCATCTCCACTTTATTGAGTTTCAATACATTGTTTCAAGGTTTTTGTTTCATTGCATCTTGCTATTAAAACTAACAATTGTTGTCATTTTTGATGCCACCGGGACACTAGTCACCTAATAAATCTGTTGAGAAAACACATCCTCTGTTATTTCCATGTGACATGTTTGGAATATGTTCATTGATTTTTTTTTATCAGAAGCAGCAAAGGAACAATTGAGCAATGCTGTATTGGGTTCTCAAATTATTGAATATGTGCTTTTTTTTTTTTTTTTTAAATGTCTTTGTTTGACTGGTAAAGTTTAAAAAAATGTACCTGAAAAAAAAAACTGTCAAAAGGATAGTTTTTTCCTCTTGATACCATGATTACTGCATAATCCCTTGACAAGTTTTCTTGTTTTAAAAAAGTTATTTTCAAAATTTTAATGAAACCCAAATATATGAAACTGGATGTATACAATTTTTTTTTTTCCTCTCACCTGTTTCAGTGAATTTTTGAAAAGAGCAAATGAAAGAAATGTCTGGAAAAGGCTTGTTTTTTTTTTTTTTTTTTTTGCAGGTACATTAATTAAGCTTTGTTGTAAGATTTTTATTTATTTTTTTTTTTTTTAATTAAGAGTACAAGCCAGAAAAAAATAGGGTTTCGTCTGTTTTTGATATTGCATTATTCTCATAGGTATCAATGAGGAGAATATATTTTTTTTTTTTTTTTTTTTGTCTAATACAACTATTACTATTTCTTTTTTTTTACACTCACACAAAGATAACATCTGATGATAATGCTGAAGAGACACATCATCCAGACGTTGATTGTAATGGAATCAGTTCAGATACTGACATTTCTTCCCTTTCTGATTCCGCCCTAAATGATTGCCATGCTCCAAGTATTACAAACCATGTGATTGAAGAGGTAAGACAAAGATACCCCCCCACCAACTATTTTTTTTTTCTTTTTTTTTTTTGTGAAAGCTGGTTTTTTGATCTGCAAGCAAAAATGATTTGTAATTGATAATTTTATTTGTAAATATATTAAAATCTGTGTATATTAAGTCCTACCAACCATCTCTCTGTAAGCAAGAGGATGGGTTAGTGGTAATTAGCCTGTAAGTGTTATATTTTCTTTCATATAACATTTGTCTTGGAGTTTCATTTTTAGTCACAATGCACATTTTTATCCTTGATTAAGCTCTGATGAGATAGCATCGATAACTGGTTTAACTGTCTTTTTTTTTGTTAATTGTTGTTGTAATTCAATATTTCTATTTTACAGTAATACATTTTTATTACCTCCCCACACTTGTCATAAATTTTTTTCTTTTAATGTCTGTTTTTTATTGTACTAATATAATTTTAATTTTTTTTAATTTAAAATTATAATTTTGAATATGAAATTATCATTTTTGTAATTTTTAAATTATAATTTAAATTTGAGTTTTATGTAATGATTTCATTTAAAAAAAAAAAATTCAATAAATATTGTTTAAGTATCTGTTGTATTCATTCTAATTTTAAATCATTTCAGCAGAATATACTTAATTTATACAGGGTGCAGCAGAAATACACCCCACATATACCTCCCTGATAATGGTAAGACATGATCTACATCTAGCTAATGTCTTACCATTATGTGGGAGGTATTTCTGCCATACTTAAAAAAAAAAAAAAAAAAAAAGTCTTTTCTGTTAGTCTCTACCAAAAGTTAATGTCATTATTTTAAGTATTTAGTTGCATTTTTTTTTTTTCCCCCCAAAAGATGCTAGGATTATTTTCATTATTCACCATCAGAAAAAGCCTAACTCAAGAGGATACTTAACATATCACTTCTCACTGGTTATGAAAATTTTAATCTGGATCTATGTGTTGTATCCTATAGTTTTTCTTGTTTCAAAACTTATTCTCTTTCAGCAGATTTTCAAAAATCTGACAAGTTGTGACTGATTTGGAACCCATTTAAAAAGATAAAGACTGACTGTTTGGTAGAGAGGGTGAAAGGTTGCTGCACCAATATCAATTTGATGTTAAAATTTGACCTGAAACTAACACCACAAATTGAGTTTCTTGTCAACAAGAAAATGCAACTTAATCATTGTTATATGGCTGTTGCCTTTGCAGTGAATGACCGAACAAAAACGTAGCTCAAAGCATAATTCTTAGTCAATTCAACTGTCATCCTTAATTTGTTGTTTCAGCAAAAGTACTTATCACAGACTAAAAATAAGAATGATCAGAGTTAAACTCCTTAACCTTTATCATTCTGTATGCAACTTCATTTGCTGTACAAAAGGTTTATCCTGCCACTGAAGGTGACTTGATCATTGAATAATAGTAAGTTTGAATTTCATAGTTGTGCTGTCATATCCTGCTATAGCAACAGAAAACTTTGAGTTAAATTAACAATAACTATACTGCAATTGAGAGGACTTGAAAAAGAATGCAGTGGAAAGCAAAACAATATTAATAATGCAGAAAGCTAAGGTTAAACAGTGGGAAAGTGTTGTATAATTATGTTTAATCTTTCCTACACAAGAATGAGATTGTAATTAATGGAAAAACTACTATATTTATTTTCATATTGCATGATTGTTAACCTTTATCACTCTGTATGTGACTTCATTTGCTGTACAAAAGGTTTATCCTGCCACTGAAAGTGACTCTGATCCCTGATAATAGTGTGTTTGAGTTTCCTAGTTGTGTTGTCGTATCCTGCTATGGCAACAGAAAACAACTTTGAGTGAAAATAAACAATAAGGGTATTGCAATGGAAAGGGAAGTAATATTAATAATGCAGAGTGCTAATGGTTAATATAGGCCACACCTGTGCAAAACATGGCTCACAAGACTACCTAGTTTGACTGGTAAGGTATTTTCAAAATAGTAAATTTTTCTTTTGATCAGAATGAATTTAACTACTGATTAGTTTTTTGGAAACTTTATTCAACCACAGTTTTAACTACTGCCACATATGGTCTGGTGTTACTGTTGTTCATCTTGAGGTCCTAGACAAAATCCAGAGACAGATATGCAATATGGTTGGTTCTGATCTGATCTGGCAACCTGTCTGTAGTCGCTATCTCACAGACATACTGTGGCTTCCCTCTGCCTTTTCTACAAGTCGTTTCATGGCAACTGGTCAACAAGCTACTTTCACTGGTTTCAAAATTGCATGAATATAAGTGTGCTACTAAGTTAGCATCTCAGTCCCACCCTTTCACTGTCGAAACGACTAAATATAGCCATCTCTTCTACACCAATGGCTTCTTATTTCACACCTCCCGTTAGTGAACTCCCTTCTTATTAGTTGCTTCCCTGATAGCTATAATTTTCAAATATTCAAATGTAATGTCAATCAACATCTTATGCCTTGACCTTGATCCCCCATCCTTTTCTTTATCTTTTTCCCAAATACTCCTCTTTACTCTCACTCTCTGTAACCCCTAGTGACACTCCGCCTTGCTTGGGGCGAATTGCTTCAAAAAAAAAAAACCCTCTCTGAAGAAAATAAAAGATTTTTATCACCCTCCCTCCATCTCTGTATATGCATTTCTGCCTCACTCACTGATAATCACTGGTCTCATCCAGATTAGAGACAGATCAAATTCAGGTTTGCAACACTTTAGCAATGTGAAGAAACCCCTTTTGAAACTGCAACATGTACAACATGCCAAGCAGTGCACACAGTGAAGCACATTTTAACTGAATGCACTCACTTAACCTCTATAAAACAAATACTACAAGTAAAACAACAAGAGAAAACTATTTGCAAATACTGAAACTGCCAACATAATGTCCTACCTTAAAGAAATAGGCTTATACTAAAACATATAACGCCTACAAGAGATCATCTACAAACTATCTATAAAACATATGTTTATTCTGAAATTATAAAATTATGTGCAAAATATTTGTAGAAGGCATAAAATTGTGTTCAAAACATATTTAACTGAATCCATAAAATTGTGTTCAAAAGATTTAGAGTTCGGAATTAAATGATCCATAGAGGTTGATATCCTGCTCAACAAAAACAACCAAACCTTTTGAAACTCTTGTGTAAGAGATGAGCATTGCAGAGAGTCAACATTCTCCTGTCCCCTGTGTGTGACTGGGAGGTTGAGAAAACCTGACTTCATATTCTGATTTTAGTCTTTGAGGGTGGATGGGTGGGCTGAAATGCTGCTCTGTTGATTTATAATAAATCTTCTAAACATATTAAATGTTGAAATATCTAAAAAAAAAAAAAAAAAAAAAACACACACATAACCAGGGGCTAAGACTCGGCTTCAGTCACTTTCACGCCACTGTAAGGTTGCCTCTCTGTGCCTTTTTTATAAATACTTTAATAGTAATTGTTTGAATGAGCCCTTCACTATGGTACCTAGACATTTTGAATTTAAGTGCTGTACTAGACTGATGTTGAGATCTCATCAATTTACATTTAAGTTGGCTAGATGTAGCCGTAAATTCTATGCTAACAATTTCTTTTCTCGCATTTCTCGCTTGTGGAATTCCCTTCCAGCTTCATGCTTTCCAGTCAACTTTAATCTGCAAAAATTTAAATGCAATGTCAATCGCTATCTACTCTCCACTTGATTACTCTCTTCTCTTTCTGTTCATCATTAATATTTCTGTTCTTAATTCTTCCACATCTAGTAACCTTTTGTATTTCTCTGACTTTACTGCTTTGCATGGAATGATACCAATTTAAAAAAAAAAAAAAAAAATATGAATAAATAAAAGCCTAAGGAAACACATGAGAAAATATCAAAAACTAAATCTAAACCTTTCTTAAACAAAAGAATGGGTGATGCGGTGAACATACACTGGGAGATGTCTCTGTTGAACAACCTGACAAATCAATACTCATGTTGTGTTTTGCCACTTGTTTTGTACTGGTGTATGCAAAGACTGGAAAAGACTCATGGTATGTTCGCAAGAAATGGAATATGAATTCAACATCAAGAACTGAAGACATGGACCCAGGTTTTCAACAATTTGGTGTTTAATTCAATGAGGTTCCCTGGTTGGGCCTAGTATTCTCTCCAGTAAGGGGTAGGTGGCACATAGGACCATTTGACTCTTCCTACTTCAGCCAAGCGATTGTCTGCTACTGATGTGACTTGTTGGACAGTGTTGAATCTTAACTGGTGACTCCACCGTTCAGTGGAAAACTCTTGTTTCTGATGAAGTGCCACTTTTTTATTTATTTCTTTATTATTTTTTCTTACTTTGCTCAAGTGGTTTTTTGATTTTTGCTTAGTGGCATATCAACACCCCTATGGGTTATTTAATGCCAGAATCTAAGTATTTTGAACAAAGTTTTATGGCTTCAACTACAGATAAAATTTATTGTTGGTCAGAAAAAAAATGTTTGCTTTAAATAACCTGCAAAATGGTTGATAAGCCATGAAAAACACCTATTGTTTTTTTTTTTTTTTTTTTTTTTTTTTTTTTTTACAGTTTATCAACCCTTTTGCAAGTAATAAAAAAACTGAATGATATTTCATTTTTTTTTTCTTGCTTTTTTTTTTATTATTGTATTTTTGGGAAAAGAAAGCAGAATCCAAAAATGTTCCTGTTGAGAGTGACAAATTGAAGCATTTGAGGAAAATCTGTCGTGCAGCTGAGCTCTTTGTAAACTACAAGAAAGAGTTTCAAGATCTCGAAAGTGACTCTGCCAAATGTCAGCGGTTGCAGCAAATTCTCAAAAATGCTGGCATGAAAGGTCAGTAGGTCATTTTTACACTTAAAACAATTTCTTTTAGAATATTAATGTTTTAATACCTCCTTCACCCAGTTTCAAGATTCTATTAAACTGTTAGCACAGTTGGTCTGTAAAATGATGAGCCCTATCTCCCAATCTAGTAATGTACTGAAATTCATAAAATAGAGGTACAAAACAAAGGAAAATTCAAGTCTTGTGTTATTTTGCCAGCACACTGAATTCATTACACTTACTGAATAGCCTACCATTATAGCCTTGTGCTATAATGGTAGGCTAAATAAAACTAATACTAAAAAACTAATGGACAAAGATTCATGGAAGATTGAAGTTTATAAGCAGTAAATTCGACCTTGCCAATTGAACGATCCTTTGTGGCCGAGAGGTTAGGCACGTCAGCGTAAATGACGGTTCCGTATAGGATGCAGGTTTGAATCCTGTCAAAGGACAAATATTTTCTATGAAAATTTCTCGGACATTCAAGCCGGTACATGTTATTTAATACTGTTTATTATAAACAGAGCATTTACTTAAATACTTGTATCTATAAAAAGAACATTAAACATAAAAAATGTCTTTAATAAATAAATTGTCGGACTTTGTCCATTTCTTATATATATATATATATATATATATATATATATATATATATATATATATATATATAACTTGAATTTTATTTACAGAATTTTGAATCGTTAGGAGTGTCAAAAAAATCTCCTCTATAAAAATAAACCATGGGAATGTATTTATAATAATATGGGAAAGAATAAAGATTTTCAGTAATATATGCCTATTATTTGGAATACACCTTGAGTTGAACAATCTTGGAAAGGGGCAGATGACATTTTGACATATTGTGAAAAGTGTGCATTGGCCAAAAAAGGTTGTGAACCACTGTGCTAGGGTTAAGACAACTTTGGACTTAATATACAGGGTCCCGACCACTTTTACTAGACATTCTCGGCTTCAGTCACTTTCCCACTGCCATAATGTACCTTCCCTGTGCTATTTTTATAAATATTTTCATGGTAATTGTTGGGATGAGCTTTATACTTTGATACCTTGAATTTACACACATTACTAAATTGGCAGCTAGGTCTCATCATTTTATAGTTAAAACTACTAGATGTTACTGTAAGTTCTATGTTAACAATTTCTTCTCTCATACTTCTCGCTTGTGGTACTCTTTTCTGGCCTCTTGCTTTCCAGTCAACTTCGATCAGCAAAAATTGCAGTGTTAACTGTTATCTTTTGTCTTCTTAATTTCTGTTTTTTTATTGTTCTCTCTCCTTAATAATGTTTTTCCTTTTTCCCATATTCTCTCACATTCAGTTACCCTCTTGTGTATTAGTATTTTTTTTATCTAAGCACTTAACTTTATTGTTGCATATAAGAAAGTATTCTGTTTTTTGAAACAGTAACAATGCTTGAGGGACTCTTTAAGAAAAAGGAATGATTACTGGGTTTAAATATAATTTGTCACATATTTATATTGGTGATTCAATTAAGATAGAAGTCATGGTTCAAATGCAAAATATATAACAACTGTCCAGCAAACAGAATTAATAATATTTGTAAAAGAAAGAAAATGGGGCAAAAATTAGATGATGTCAGGTAAGCAAGCAAACAGTATATGTAAAGAAAATTCACAGGTAAGCAAGCAAGCAAACAGTATATGTAAAGCAAATTCACAGGTAAGCAAGCAAGCAAACTATATGTAAAAGCAAATTCACAGGTAAGCAAGCAAGCAAACAATATATGTAAAGCAAATTCACAGGTAAGCAAGCAAGCAAACAATATATGTAAAGCAAATTCACAGGTAAGCAAGCAAGCAAACAATATATGTAAAGCAAATTCACAGGCAAGCAAGCAAGCAAGCAAACAGTAAAGCAAATCCACAGGTAAGGAAGCAAGCAAACAATATATGTAAAGCAAATTCACAGGTAAGCAAGCAAACAAAATATGTAAAACAAATTCACAGGTAAGCAAGCAAACAAAATATGTAAAACAAATTCACAGGTAAGCAAGCAAACAAAATATATAAAACAAATTCACAGGTAAGCAAGCAAACAGTATATGTAAAGCAAATTCACAGGTAAGCAAGCAAACAGTATATGTATAGCAAATTCACAGGTAAGCAAGCAAACAGTATATGTAAAGCAAATTCACAGGTAAGAAAGTAAAAATGTTTATGAACCATGAGCTAGTGTCTACTCAGAAAAGTTAGGTCAGACAAGTGAACCCAATGATCTTCCATATAGACACGGAAGCATCCTCTTGGAAGTTGATTCTAAAAAGTTGATTCTTTGTTGGAAGAAGCTATTTGAGTGGAGCTTACACCTCACCTATAGAATACGAAGGAAATAAGGGTGATTCACTACAATGTGTATGGTATGGCAGGTCTTAGCTGTGAAAGAACAGGTGGAACAAAGGAATGTAGTTCGTCTGAACACATTCCATAGAAATTGCGATAGAACTACAAGAGGCTTGTGACATTTTGTCTGTGGGAGAAGGGTTCAATGTTGGAAAATAATTGCCCGCAACGATGCTTTTGGACCCTATTGAAATTGCAGAGTGAAGAGTAGACAGCTCCTGCCCATATATAACAGCAGTACTCCATCTGATCTGGCTCTTGTAAAAGTAGAAGATAGCAGGAGACGTCAAGTACTTACTGGAAAAATAGCTGGTCCCTGTCACTTTTAGTCATGGATTGTATGTACGAGTTCCACTTTAGGTCTGGATTTAAGTCCTATTAGGTGTGTAAGGCACAGGGCTTCCCTGGGAGAACACCTGTTCATCACTATAGGTGAAAATCTAGGGTCTGCTCGGTGACGATGGAACATCACTAGTTTGGTTTTTGAGGCATTGAATATGAGTGGCCAGTTTTTAATGATGGCTGAACGTTTTCGCAAGAAGAGAGCACTCATCCATTTGATGTATGTTTTGCTCAAATCTTTAGACAAACTATTAGAGGCACGCTTAGAAAGGGGTCATTTTAACTCCCCTTCACAAAAGAATTTCTAAGTCCACTCTTACTGAGTGTTGGTCTTTAATAAAACCACCAAATTTTGTGATTTTTGGTTTAAGGTTTAGGTATTACTGACAAAGAATAGGGCTATTATGTTCAATTGACTGCATTCCTTCAGGGCATGTAAGTGTAAGCGTTCTCAAAGCAAATTTGTTGCAGATTACTTTCACAACACAAAGAAAAATCACTAAGTACAGACTCGAGTATCGGGGGCAGAAAGAAATGCTGAAAACTCGATTCGCCGGTACTATCTTAAATCCCAATGCGTGTAACCAGTCAGGAAAATAACTCACACTCCAACAAACGCCGTAGCCAAAAATGCCCAAATTTTCCTTCCTCTGAATCGAGAACACCAACTGCTTTTATCGGCAGAACCTATTTTTTCATTCGTCGACAGCTGGGATAGGATGTCCGTAATTTGCATATCAATATCCTCTTATAGCGACTCCTCTTGACGGACGTGTTTCTTTTTCCGTCACAGAATACACGCGATGCGCTGTCGCTTGGGTTGACGAGGTAAGTCGCCGTTGTCTTCGCTGTAAGATTTTTGCTGACCACTTTTTGGTAATCCTTCTTTGGCAGATCGCACACAAAACACAAACTTTTTTCCGAGGTACCTGATTATCTCTTTCACTACAATGGCTCTTCACAATTTCCTAACCGTTGTAATGTTTGTTCTTTTACCATCTTTGCCTCTTTCTGTTTTGTCATTCATTCATCCAAGCTAGTAAAGTAGGTGGCTTGATGTTCACTCTCTTTTTTTTTGCATTCAGTATGTCTTGTGAGTGTCAGATTTTCCAAACCTTCCTTCCTCATGTGTACCAGAAATCTCAGCTGTCTCTTTCTGATTCTAAGTGTTGTGGCCTGTTTAGGGGCCAGAAAGAAAGACACAGAAGACGGAGGTAGGTTGAACAAGTGTATTAAAATAACAGATATATACAAAGCAAGAGTGTTAGTAATAAGCAGATAGAGGTATACGTCCGAACGGAAGGTTACACTGCATCTTGGCTGCTCTATGACTCTACCCTAGGAAGTCTCACAATTAGTATTTATGAGAGGAGGAAGAGTTCATACTACTGTAGGAGGGTTAAGTATGTGTCCTTTTTGTTTCCATTTTCCTCGCAACTTGTTGTTTACATACTCCATTCATGGTATTCTCAGCATCCTTCTGTAGAACCACATTTCATGTCAGTAGAATATGTTAGCCAGAGAAGGCGCAATAAGTCACTCTCCTGGAGGTTAGCATCATCCAAGCTGATGGAAGACAAAAATGTTCTCTAATATGATTAAAAGAAAGTAGTTTGATTTTGGAGGTGTTAAAAATTAATAGGCCATTTCCCCAGTTAACAACTGATTGTAGGTCAATCTGCTGTCAGTTTGAACCAATCACTAAGACTGTTCTATATAATAAACACAAATGACACATGAATGTCTTGTTGAAAGATTGTTTGATTGCAAAGTACTTCTGGAAAGTTCTGGGTGGGAAAAAGCAATGGTCAAAGTTCTTGAAATAGTTTTCACTTGTAATGTTTCCTTCAATGAAGAAAAATTTTGTAAAACTCTTGCTGATGACATACCATCCATACATTTGCCATTGGTCTTGAGTGATGTTATAATTTTGAAAAAGAATCTACATCCACAACCTTTTTATTAAAAAAATATGATACACTGAAAACTATAATAGATGCACATGCAAAGAACTATGACTTATTTTGAAAAAAAGGCATGCAAACTTCAATTTTTAAGTGATTCTTTGAAATTCGCTTTGAATATTGCTGCCATTTCTGGTCAGGTGATCCTGCTATATATTTAGAGATTCTTGATAAAATCCAAAGAAGAATTTGCAATCTTAATGAAAAAAAAAAAATTATCTTAAGCAAGGTGGGAACATGCATTACCATTTGTAGGAGAAACAAGCATTTAGTATGTCTGGGACTACTTGGCTAGAGAGTGCGAACAACCCAGCTAGGTTTGATTTGCCCTTTATTTCTCTAGAGCACAGTCCAATATATGTAATACACACTGTTTAAAATAAAAGATGGATCCACTATGATACTGAACCCCATTCTATTACATCTCAATTTTCATAAGGTAGTAACATTCATATAAAATACAAATTTTTTTGTGACTTATGTACAATAATGGATCATATGCAATATAGGTGAACAATTCAACTAGAAAAATTGAAAATAATTACACTGTATCTAAATACAAATTCTACACATGTCATAATAGATCATTCAATCTTAAATAAATGCATGTTTTGTGGCAATTTTTTTACAACAACTTGAGATTTTTCTTGTTAAAAAGTTGTTGAATTTTAACACATTCAACATTATGGATAAAAAATAGTGAATTTTATTGTTATGGTCCGATTCCTTGTACCACGGTGATAGTCCAAGGTAGAACCAATAAAGAACTTGAAGGCGGATATGGAATAACACAGATATATTACAAACAGGAATATATATAGAGAGGTAGAAAAGTGTTAATATGAACAATCAGGTTTAGTAGTAATTGTCTGAACACGACTCTGTTTCGGACTGCCTCTGACGCGACTGACTGACTGACAGACTCCTGACGGACTTGACTTCAGACGGAACTCCCTGCTTCCTCTTGAGGCACAGTATTTATTATGTATGGAATAGTCCATTATGTTATTATGGGTATGGTTCCATAACATTTATTTAGTTTTTTTTTTTTTTTTTTAAGATTTAGCATGAGCAAAACAAATTCACAGATTTGGGCAAAAAACAAACAAATCCAAAATGGCATCAAAATCTGCAAAAAATTTTTTGTCCTTTAATAGCCAGTTGTGCTTAGTTTAATTCGTAATGTATATAAATATAGGTAGAAAAAAAAACAAATGTTGATAAGATAGCGAGGGTCACAAAGCACTGCCCGGGGTACCTGAATAGGGATTCCCCCATGGTTGGTGGGGTTTGAGGGCATTACACATCAACCCTGGGTGAAATGATATGTGTACGTTAAAGATCAAATATAGATCAGAATCTGACAGGATGATAAAATAAAGAACAAATATGAAATGGTTATCAATCTAACATGTTTCACTTTTATTAAAGTTTTGTCAGAGATTGAGAGAACACAGAATTCTGGTATTTTCAATTTTGGGTGGTTTGATTCTCATTGGTCAGTTATGTATCACATGCATTAAAACTGAAGATAATTCCGTATGCATGTAAGTTTGTAAAAATTCTAATATGTCTAAGTGGGAATCAGATGGTAATGCGTATTTGTAATTGTGTATGTGTGCCTGTCTATTAAGAGGAGTTCTAATGTTTTCACTTTTGTGTAGTCAGTCAGCGTTATGGGGTGGTATTCTATTAATCTGGGGCTGTTTTTATATATGTTCTTTCTGTATTAGACAGAAGTTAGATTTTTCAAGAATGGATTCAATTTCGAATGGCTCTGTAATAGATGTGTGTTTATAGTTGGTAATACTTTCAAAGTATTTTCTCCATAAAGAATTGTTCTTTTTTTAATTAGGGGAGCATTAGTAAAATTAAAGTTATGGCCAACTTTGTTCCTGGGTAATGCTAGAGAGTTTGAATGATTGTCTAAACGCAAATCTTTCTTGTGCTCGTAGATGCAGGTTGTTAGATCACATATACTGGAAGCAATGAATGAATTGTCGTCTAAATTATGCAAAAATGAAAATAATACTGACATCTCATTTTAGCAGATATATTTACCAAAATTACCAAATTTATTTGAAATACTAAAGAGTAAATTTATTCAATAAAATCGTCATTGGCATTCAATCATGGCCTCCAAATAACTTTGGAATCTCCTGCAACTCTTCTGAACAGTCTCCTTGTTTAAGGTGGTGAATGCTGCCATAATCCTTGCCTTCAGTTCATCTTTGGTATTACAAAGAGTTTTGTTAGTCTCTTGCTCAACTGCACCCCACACATAATAATCAAGGGGGTTGCAGTCTGGGGAGTTAGGTGACCAGATGTAAGGGGTGATGTAGTTGCAGAAATAGTCCTGATGCCAGTCTTCCATCAGACACCCTCTTGACCCAGGGCAGCACTACCTCCTCAAGGCACTTGATGTAGGCCTCTTGTGGGAAGGTGAATGGAGGCATAATGTCGCCATCACTAGTGATCACTCCAAATACCATGATGTTAACTGAATATATCATCCAACTCATTCTGAATCCTCTGCACTGTCCTCAGATTGGCACCCAAACACGCTGAAATGTTTGTATTGGAGCTTTTGGCACAAATGCCAAGCAGTACAGCATGCCATTTTCAAATTTCTGGCGGAGTGAATTGTGTCATGGTGTCCTTTTTCTCACAGACGGTGCCCAACAGACCATACTATACTGTGCTGTTGTAAGGTCAGCATGTTGTCACTTGTCAGTAGTAATCAATAATGTACCCCTGTCATTGGCCCTAGACAGTGGTAACCAATTATGTCACCCAGTCTTTGGTCTTCAGGTTCTTTCAGATCACTATGGTTACCATTTAGCTGACTCTTCACTCGTTAGTGTGTGGCTCATTTTGATCATACACTCTTCTGCCGCATTGTGTTTTTGATCACCGATGAATCAAAACTAAAGTGAAGACGGTTTGACAATCTGTATGTGATTTTAAGCTGATCTGGTCCCAAATATAGCCCTGGTCCCATCGCTGAATACCATCTTGTCACTTCACCAATTGCAATCTGGTTACTGGCATGAGGCAGAACTGTCCCTTGATTCCTGGCTGGAGATCCTTTCAATGCCAAAGTTGGGTCTGTTGGATCACAAGAAGTTAAGTACATTGTGTATTGCAATTTGCTACTAAAAGTAACAAAGTTGTGGTAATTTTTAAAGGATCATCTACAAATGTCATCTCAGGTTTCCTCAGATGGTGAAATCAAGAAAGAAATATCACAACACCAGATTTGATGATAAAAGAAAATCTGAAGTTTTATTTTCCTTCCGCTAGACGTTACAGTAACAATCTTTTAAAAGTTCATGAGTTAATAAAAAAAAAAAAATTGGAGAAAGTTAAAAAAAAAAAAAAATATTAGCAGTTAAATTCTTTGGTTTGAATTCCTTTTTGGATCCACAAGAAAAAAAAAATAAAGTGTTGTCAAACTTTCCAAATTATTGTAAGTTCATTCATGAGAGAAATAGCCTAAAATTAGTAGCAATCAGCAGCAGTAGTTGTTTGGTTCAAGGTGAGTTGGGAAGGTGTGGTTTTGTTCTGTTCTCTATGAAACTGTCGTCTCTACTTCTCTCCTGATAACTATATCTGGGCAACTGCTATTAGCTGTTTATATAAAAATTAACATTTTTCTGGAGAAGGGCAGTGTGTGTTGGGGGCAATTCACACCTGTTGGGAAATATTTTTACAATATTACGTTCTTCGTCCTCTCCCCTAACCAATATGCAGTAGGGATTCTGGTTTTACTCGGCTAAGAATTTCACAGTAAGATCAACCGGCTTTGCCCAACAGTCTTCAGCATAGACTTTATCTATTTCATTCTTTTCTTTCCTTCCTGGTTTTGTTTGTTTTTTTTTGTTTTTTTTTTGGAAATAGGTGTCAGGAATCTTTGTTTAACACTGTCCACTAACTTTTTAACCTCAATAGGAGTGTATTTGTTACCCAAATATTTAGATAACCAATGCACGTACACACATTTTGTACCTGTTAACATTATACTTTCCTTCGTTCAAATTACCAAAATAGAGTTTTGAATCCTGAAGGAAACTTACATTTTCAAAATTATCATTCGTTTTGCTTTTATCCACACTCCATGTTGGTACATGGAGCAACACAAGAAAAACAAGAATCCTTTGGAATAAAGAATTAACTCTGGTTAAAAATGTAACAACAAGGATTTGTTGTATATAGCAGTTTTAACCCTTCCCACTTTTTATCATCAAATGACACTGGGATCACCTTCAGAGTAAGCAGCTTGTTTTAGTAGTATCTTAAATTTCTAAGTGCTAGTCTTCATATCCGGCACAAGGTCTTTGTTCTGGTCTTCTCCAATCTCACCTCTCCACTCAGCTGAATTAAACTGCACTGTTTCCGAGTCCCGTGTCCAGCAGGGGTGGTGTTGACTAGGGTCTGGGTTCTGTTGTTTTCTACCCTAAATATCAAGTTTTCTAAATTTCCATTTATAAAAATACATTTACGGAAGTGTTTTCCATATTTGGAGTTGCCCAGCCCCCACTTTTGAAAATGGTCAGAGGAATCAAGTCCTGTCTCTTTACACTTTGCCTCATACCATTATTTCTATATAGGCAGTGCTAATCTCTTTCCCATCCTTCTCCTACTTTCTCAATGGCCAACCTCAGTCTGTTTTCAGATGGCGCAGAGATTTTCAGTCATTAATCTATCTTTATTAGCTTGTATCATGCTGTGATTTCTCCATCGACCAGACCACTCAAGAATTGGAATAGAAAAGGAAATAAAATTATTTCAAATCTCCTTAAAAACAAAGGTTTCACTTTCCTCTGTTTTTATGCATTTGTTTTACAATCAACACAGCCTTCCCCCTCATGACCATTGCAAAATAGTAATTATTTCCTTACCACTTGTGTCCAAGAAAATCTGTATTAATGCTTGGATATAAAAATTTTCTCCAGACAAATGTTGATGAAATTATCTTCTCTTCTAGGTGGTTGATTCAAAACTTGTTTTTATTTTATCTGATCCAGGGGAATCATGAATGGTATTTCGTTGACCACCTGGATTTCTCTATCGTCAAAATATGTTTTTATTTTATCTGACATTTTTACAGATACCTTAATTGTCGCTTTCTTATTGGTGTGATATGGAGAAGGAAGTCTTGTGTTTGTTCAATCTTACCGAATTTTGTTTAGTTAAATCTGGGTTCAGTTCTTGAAAGTATCTCAAAACATGATTCTTCAATGCATTTCATTTTCTAATTTTCTTTTCAACTTTTCAGTCTATCTTTCTGCATTTTCAACAATTATCATCCAGTTAAGAGACTCTCTCCTATGCTTTCTTTCTCTCTTTCTATGATCAACCTCCCGAGATCTCAATGTCACACAGTCGACAAAATCAAAAACAAACAACACGTGTGCAAAATTAAAATGACAACAATTTACCCATCGCACCCTCTGTGTGTGCGTGTGAGCAAAAAATATGAAGGTCATTCATTGTTTCTTGTTTCCTATTAAATATATAACATTTTTAGATATTTAACTTCAAAGGAAATTCCTCTGTTAAAAATTCAAGATATTTCTTATTCCTTAATTCACAATTTATTAATGTATATAATAAATGTGAATGTGTGTCACTGTGTCACACTTTTTCAACTTCACTCCTAGAGACTGTAGCTTAACATATCATGCCATTTTGGAATCAAACCAACTCCATGAGCAAACCATTCCAGCCCGGATCCAGACATGCTATCCTGAAATTTTGGACTCCCAAGTTTTCATTACTGCGATTGTTTTTGTTGATTTTTTTTTTTTTTTTTTTTTTTTAAGCAACAAATATTTTTTGTACAATAACAATTTTTATAACTTGGAAATAATCAAAATTAATTGTGAAATCCAACAAAAGTCACCCATGAAATAAAAATAATTGTTTGTGTGGAAAGTAAGGACTTGTGTACAACAAATTGTCTTTAAATTAAGTGATAGCAGAAGAATTATTGCTGAACTTTTAAAAGGTAAGCTTAAGTATTAATGCAATACTTAAATGCAGCAATCATTTTTGAGTTCTGTAGTTTAATGTTGCCTATTGTGTCTACTCCTCCCTACGCATTGTGACGAAGGCCCAATCAAGTGCCCGCAGAAGGAGCTAGATTAAATGCTGCCTGACCGGGTGGTCTTTAAGTTAGTATATAATATTTCTCATATCTGTCATTATTGAATATTTTCCTTTTTTTGGAAGCATCTCTTTTGCGACTTTGCTTAAAAGTTTTAAGTATAACATTCTCACCTTTTCATTTTATTTTTGTTTAGGCCGTCCAACATTTAAAGCCGCAGAAAGAATCCGTTTGCTAAGAGAAGCCAAAGAATTGAATGAAGAAAACATCATTTCTTGTGATTCTGGTAAGTAAATCTTAGCATTTACAGGTAGACCACTGATTTTCTGACAATAGATGATCTGGCATATGTTTTAATCAAGGTAATATTAAGAGTGGACTGCACACCTGAAAGATTCTTTTTCTGGACAACTGTTCAGCTCATCTGATTGCCGTGTAAAAATGTGTATGTAGATTACTTAGAATTAAACTGTACATATCCACATTAGATTGACCGATCTTAATAAAAGCCCTGAGAGGAAAAAAGGTCTTGCATAGCAACACGCATTCACTCTGGCTAAAAACAAAAAGAAAACATTTGTGTAGTAATTGGCAGTAATAATTGCTTTTATTATCAATACCACCTTGTGATTTAAATTTGTTTAACATTAGCCGATTGGATATGCAATTTGACAGGTTTGGTTTGTTTTATGGCATATCAACCTCAATAGGTTATTTAATGCCAACAAGATTTTTATTGCTGGTAATATTTTTTTTTTTTCCAAAAATGTATTGCTGGTAATAATTTTTTTTTAAAGAGTATTTCTGGTATTAAAACCTATTTTTTTTTTTTTTTTTTTTTTTTTTTAAATTTCTTTCATAGTGTTTTGACCCCAGTTTGGGGGTTAACTATTTGCACAAAGCTGGGACCCTAACAGGTGCTACCACTCCGAGTCAGGGTGGACCTGGGAGCACCAGCAATTAAGAGGTGGTTCCACATTCCTCAAAACCTTCTGATCAGAGGCCTTGCTGTTGGACGTAGTTTATAATCTTGTCCAGGACAGCTGGAGTAGGTTACTGCTAACTAGTGAAACAGTTCCTCTTTATAAAACATGAAATCTTCTGGCCCTTTGATCTTAATTTGGAAAAGTCATAAATCAGAGCTCCCAGTCCATATTCATCCCAAATAGAAATATTTAGGTTAAGACTGATTTGAAATTGGATTTAGTGCATTTTATAGGTTGTGTTGGTAGTGTAATGGTTATCAGTGTGAAAAAAGGAATCGGTGAGCTGAGTTCAATTCCCAGGTGAGTCCGTGATGCTTAATTTCACACAAACATTTTTGGAAAATCCATTTCTTCTCTCTGCAAGCTATGGATTAAATAGCAGGGCAGACTGGGTTTTCTAGCCTTGGATAGTAAACAGGCTAGTAGGATAACTGGAGTGTAGTGTTACTGACTCACAGGAAGTAGTAGGGACTCAACTGCCTCATGGTCCTGGGTATGATGTTAAACTGCATCCAACAGCAAGGCCTCTGATCGGGTTTTGAGGAGCGTGGAACCACCTCTTAATTGCTGGTGTTCCCAGGTCCAACCTGAGCCAGAGTGGTAGCACCTGTTAGGGTCCCAGCTATGGGCAAATAGTGAACTCCTAGCTTTTTCCAGGTCTTACCCACATCCTGGGTATGACAATAAACTACATCCGCATCCTGGGTATGGTGATAAACTACATCCAACAGCAAGGCCTCAGATAATATTTTCAGAAAAATAATGTTGCTAGCTATACGTTTTTGAAATATCATCAAATTATGTTTACAAAGTATATATATTTAATATATATGTGCAAACTGGATTTGGCATTAAATAACCCATAGTGGTTGATATGCCATAAAACCCCCAAAAAACTAACCAAATCAACTGCCTCATGGGTAATAGCTGCAGCTATTTATAGTCTTTGGGACTTCATATATAAATGAGTCACTTCAACAACTATGAATTTAAAATCAGTTTTAAGATGGATGATCTCTGTGAGGCTGTCCTGCTCTAGACGGCTACAGTTACTACAGCTGCAGTACATATGTTGCACCCGTAACCCGAATGGGATATAGGACTTGAGTATGCATTTTATTATTGAGTTGGATAAAAAAAGGCATTTTGATTTCATCCTGTATTTTTACTTATGGAGTTGTCTGTAAGATGGCAGGATATAGAAAAACAAAATGACAAATATGTTGTTCTATAATAACATTTTTCAACTGACCTGCCTGGGCACACCAGGGCTGGTGCATATTACTTATGTAGTTTCTTGTCATACCCAAGATGGAATTTGGCAGGTAAACACAACACCAGTTGAAAAATAGCAGAGAACAGATTGTAGCTTGGTTAGTAGAAACATAGTGGTAACATATTACTTTTTGGTGTGGTAGTATTCACAAATTGTCATTGTCCTAGGAACCAGTGAAGCTTGTCACAGGTAAATGTAACCTTACAGGACAGACAGTGAGGATTACTCTAGAGTTCTTGAAGCATGTCCTGACCTGTCATTGGTTTTTCATAGGTATGCTACATTCTCATAAGCCTGTTAAGATATGCAAGAAAGAATTTAATATGAGAAATATTTCTTTAATTTAAAGCTTCTAACAGTCCCCATAGTTGGGAAAGATAATCTGTAAAAAAAATGAAAGAAATTTTGTAAATATTTTTTTATTCTCATTCCAGATAACATTTCAGCCCACCCTCATGTTGAACTACTATGTAAGAATATTGTATATACATTTTACTTACCACAAAACTATATCCTTATCCAGAATTTAAGACCAAGGAATATTATAAAGGCTTAGTATCTACCCCTAGTCCAGGGTATGATGATAAACTACATATGGCAGCAAGGTCTCTGATTGAGAGATAGGAGGTTTTGAGGAGTGTGGTGCCGCCCCTTAATTGCTGTTCTCAGATCCAACCTGATCCGGGGTGGTAACCCATTAGGTTACCAGCTATGGGCAAATAGTGAACCCCCACACAAAATATACTATGAAAGTATAAAATAACATTTTTATATTAAAAATACCAGCAATACATTTTTATATATAAAAAAAAAAAATACCAACATCTATTGATAGTAAAATTACCAACAATAAATTTTATCTGTGTGATTTTTACACACCTGGCCCAGGGTCGGATCCTTTGTTACGGGCGCCAGCAGTGACGTCGCTCCTCCTGGTCGCTCCTCCTGGGTCCAAGCGTGCGCTCCAACCCCTTGGTCAGATGATCACCAGCCTCGCCTTTCCCGACTGCTTCAATACCTGGTCACTAAAGCAACTGTACCGATCTCCGGTCTGTCTACCCACGCTGTGTTTAGATCTTAGACAGACGGGACCAGCAGGGATTGGGGCGATACAAGTTGAGTCCGGCGGGGGTGGCAAAACACAAATAAAAGAAAAATAAACTCACGAGACAAAAAAAGATTGCTGATGAAAAAAATGGGTAACCACCTTTTATATCTTAATGTCCGTTACATAAAAAACAAAATTGTTCTCAATTCCCGACCCGCTCTGTGGACTATGGCACCAAGCTTCTATCACACAACCTAAAGATTTGAATTGCCTACTCTTTAGAATTGTGTATGTCGGAGTGTGGTTTGGTTCGACACTGGGGCTAATTTCTATCGATCATTCGAAGTTGATTCTTCTCTTGACTTGAGTTGTATTTCTTCTTCTTCGTCGACTTAGGCTGGAAGTTCTCTTGTTTTTGGACTTGGTCTGGAAGGATTTCTTGTCTGAGGATTCTTTTTGCCCGCAAAGGGGCGAGTGAATCGGGCCTGATGGCCGCGTTCAGGCTCTATCCCCTGCCCACGGTCCAACTCTCAACTCCAACTGCAACTCCAACTGATTTCTGTCGACTGGGGTCCTGCTTTTATTGGCCCGCCAACAAACTGGGGTGGGTCTGTTCGCGTCAGGGTTTTCTCGATAACTCCAAAAGTCGCATTATTTTTGATTTCCCATTATCGCTATTGTTTTCACCCTACTTCCTCATAGTGCTTTTTTTGGGGGGGCGATATCCATCTCTCTCGGTCTCTCGTATGTCAGGTGACCGCTTTAACTAATGAGATTCTGATCGAGCATTTCTTTCTTTTCTTTTCCGCAGCCACGGACCGTTTTTCGGCTAATGGGATTCTGGTTGAGCATTTCTTTCTTTTCTTTTCTGCAGCCACGTGACCGTTTTTAGCTAATGAGATCCTGATTGGGCGTTTCCTGCAATCAATCGGGGCGGGCTTATATCGTTCTTGTTCTAAAAAACAAAATCTAATTTTTTCCTTTTTTTTTTTACGTCTGAAAAATGACCATCTTGGCCTTCTCTCACCTGGACTTTGTCAAACAGCCCGCCGCTAATTAGACTTGACCTCAGAAAGGATCTTTTCCGCCTTCTTGGCGCCCTCTGTGAGCCAAAAGCAATTGTCCCTCTTTTTACCTCTTTGTTTTTCCTGATAGTCAAAAATCTTAATTATCTACATTGAAAATGTCTCCACTTTATTATTGTGGGGTTCTAATTTTTTTAACAGGTCAGAGCCTGTATACCGTTCCACCGTCACTCCCCTCAACCCAAAAGACACTTTTCTCTGATTAAGATTGTTTCATTGTTCCCAAAATTTCTCTTTATCCAAATTGATAAGGTGTCTTTCCATGCAAAAAGTAGGCTAGGTGCTTTGACCGATATCTGGCTTCCATCAAGCGGCCCGTTTTGATATCATGTCTTTTTTTCCCTTTCTTTCTTCTTATTATTTCTAATTCTATTCTTCCAATTGTCTTTAAAAAAAAATTCGGTCAACATGCTAGCTAAGATATCTTTCTGACTCGTGTTTTTGTTAATGACCGCTTTTTTGTATTTCTCGACCTCTCTCTTTCCCCTTCCTTCTTCTTCCCTTAGGATCGTCCAAGTACAATCTTAGTGAATTATTTTCAACTCAATTATTTTCCGTTTTAAAAAAAATCAACAACCTGTTTAGTAAACCGAGTAAGAAAAAATTAAATCATATTTCTATGAATATTTCTAATAATGCAAGGTGCCACATCTGTATTTGAAGGCATACAAATGCATTCAAAATATTTAGATTTTGACATTAAATAACCCATAGAGGTGTTGATATGCCACTAAACAAAATTGCCTATAAAGAACCAACATGAAAGAACTCTTTCATGACGTTAATCAATATAGTATCCTGCATTTTCTTAAATCAAACTGTATTTCAAAATATAATTACAACATAAAACACAAATTAACTTCCTCTAGTAATTACGTCCACACAAACCTGTATATGCACAAAAGCTGAGTATCATTTACCATGTATTCAATTGTGAAAGCAGAATAACATATATTTTTATTACTTTAAAGCTCCCAAGAAATTTAAATTTTAGCAACAAATGACCCATAAGGGGTTGATATGTCATTAAAGAAATCAGTCATTATCACCCACTTTTCATGAAGCATACATGTTAGATATTTTATGAAATATATCTGATGCTTTGGTACACATCATCTCTGATGTTTTTAGTGGAGGATCATTAGGGATTTTGGGTCTTACAATTTCATATCTCTTTTAGCTGAGGATCATTAAGGGTTTTGGGTCTTACAATTTCATATCTCTTTTAGCTGAGGATCATTAAGGGTTTTGGGTCTTACAATTTCATATCTCTTTTAGCTGAGGATCATTAAGGGTTTTGGGTCTTACAATTTCATATCTCTTTTAGCTGAGGATCATTAAGGGTTTTGGGTCTTACAATTTCATATCTCTTTTAGCTGAGGATCATTAAGGGTTTTGGGTATTACAATTTCATATCTCTTTTAGCTGAGGATCATTAAGGGTTTTGGGTCTTACAATTTCATATCTCTTTTAGCTGAGGATCATTAAGGGTTTTGGGTCTTACAATTTCATATCTCTTTTAGCTGAGGATCATTAAGGGTTTTGGGTCTTACAATTTCATATCTCTTTTAGCTGAGGATCATTAAGGGTTTTGGGTCTTACAATTTCATATCCCTTTTAGCTGAGGATCATTAGGGGTTTTGGGTATTACAATTTCATATCCCTTTTAGCTGAGGATCATTAGGGGTTTTGGGTCTTACAATTTCATATCCCTTTTAGCTGAGGATCATTAAGGGTTTTGGGTATTACAATTTCATATCCCCTTTAGCTGAGGATCATTAAGGGTTTTGGGTATTACAATTTCATATCTCTTAGCTGAGGATCATTAGGGGTTTTGGGTATTACAATTTCATATCTCTTTTAGCTGAGGATCATTAGGGGTTTTGGGTCTTACAATTTCATATCTCTTTTAGCTGAGGATCATTAAGGGTTTTGGGTCTTACAATTTCATATCCCTTTTAGCTGAGGATCATTAAGGGTTTTGGGTATTACAATTTCATATCTCTTTTAGCTGAGGATCATTAGGGGTTTTGGGTCTTACAATTTCATATCCCTTTTAGCTGAGGATCATTAAGGGTTTTGGGTATTACAATTTCATATCTCTTTTAGCTGAGGATCATTAAGGGTTTTGGGTATTACAATTTCATATCTCTTTTAGCTGAGGATCATTAGGGGTTTTGGGTATTACAATTTCATATCTCTTTTAGCTGAGGATCATTAGTGGTTTTGGGTATTACAATTTCATATCCCTTTTAGCTAAGGATCATTAGGGGTTTTGGGTATTACAATTTCATATCCCTTTTAGCTGAGGATCATTAAGGGTTTTGGGTATTACAATTTCATATCCCTTTTAGCTGAGGATCATTAAGGGTTTTGGGTATTACAATTTCATATCTCTTTTAGCTGAGGATCATTAGGGGTTTTGGGTATTACAATTTCATATCCCTTTTAGCTGAGGATCATTAGGGGTTTTGGGTATTACAATTTCATATCCCTTTTAGCTGAGGATCATTAAGGGTTTTGGGTATTACAATTTCATATCTCTTTTAGCTGAGGATCATTAGGGGTTTTGGGTCTTACAATTTCATATCCCTTTTAGCTGAGGATCATTAAGGGTTTTGGGTATTACAATTTCATATCTCTTTTAGCTGAGGATCATTAGGGGTTTTGGGTCTTACAATTTCATATCTCTTTTTCATGGTGACCCCGTCGATACTAATCAGATATCAACTTGTGTGTCATCTGTCGGTTACATTTATTCTCATAATATAAAGCTGTCTTAACACACTGCGACACCTTCGGCCTTTATAGTCTAATCCTGGACTATTTCTGGTTCACCAGCCTCTTGCTCTTCTATAAAAAAGGAAGAAAATGTAGTAACAGTTTCTTAGGAAATATGTTAATTTGGACAATTTTACAAGTACATTGCCCACCTGATGGTCTGCTCCAAAAATATCACCTTCTTATACCAGATAGCTTTCAGCCAAACTTAGAACTGATCAGCTTTGCAAAAATGATGTGTTAATTTTGTATTGTACTTTCCTTTATCCAAATTCCAAAACGAAAGAATACTGCACTCTATTGGTATAAAGTTCACTATTTTTCATGTAGTATATATGTTAGATGTAACTTTACATTATTTGGACTGTTGTCCTCATCTTTATTGCCATATAGCGTTGTATGTGTTGGTCTTCAGGTGATTGGAATTTCAAACTGAACCCTTCATTTCGTTCACCGGGGCATATTGTTCTACTTACACATGCCATGCCTCTTCTGGATGTCTCAGTTATCTCCCTTTAACTTGACTCTCTAGTTTTTGTTCACCACTGCGGTAGCCAGTGAACTCACAAGTCAAGTCACTGGATCCAACCAGTGCTTTTATCCATTGGACCACGTGTCCTTGAAGACAACAGTCTGAATAATGTAAATAATTACAATACCTCATCTCTTTGAATATACGCTCTTTAGCGCTTTAGCGTCAGTGATGTTCTGAATTGGGTCATTGGGCAGTTTCAGGTCTTTCAAACATCATACTCCCCTCACCAAGTTGACCCCCCCACATCAGAGCTGATCAGTCTCTGATGTGCTCCCACCATCTAAATTAACAGCCTGCAGACACTGACATATTAGACAAACCATACCTCTCTGTCACGCCTTTGATTGATAGTTGACCAACAGCCAATCTCAGAAATATAGACAGATATCTGGCAAACTTACTTAAGATATTTATTAAAAGAACTTGATAAGAGAAATATTTGAGTTTTTAACAGATCTGATGCTTTATTAGTACAAAACACACAAAATTTGTGGGGTTGAGGTTTATTCTAGAATAATTATTAGTACAAGACACACAAAATTTGTGGGGTTGAGGTTTATTCTAGAATAATTATTAGTACAAGACACACAAAATTTGTGGGGTTGAGGTTTATTCTAGAATAATTATTAGTACAAGACACACAAAATTTGTGGGGTTGAGGTTTATTCTAGAATAATTATTAGTACAAGACACACAAAATTTGTGGGGTTGAGGTTTATTCTAGAATAATTATTAGTACAAGACACACAAAATTTGTGGGGTTGAGGTTTATTATAGAATAATTGACAAATGTGTGGATAGTGTTATGAAGGCAGAAGTGAAATAGGCAAGCTGAGTTAAAATTTTGGTCAGTGCAGTTTCATTCACTTTGTGCTTAAACAGGCATGAATCCATCTTCCTCTAGCTATGGGTTTAAATAGCACCAGAGATTGGATTCTTTCCTTGACTTGCAGCCAGTCTAAGAAGAGGAAAACTTTGAATTTATGACTGTGTAAATATTGTGACAAACTATGCTCTCTTGTCTTGGGCTGCAGTCAGTCTAGGTGAAGGAAAACTTTGAATTCAATACCTTGTAAATAACGGATCAGACTGGCATTTCTTGCCTTGTGTGGTAACCAGTTTAAAAGAAGGAAAACTCTGAAATCAAAACCCACCTCAAGAGGAATAATCTCCAAGACTCACCAACTGTTGCTACAGCTTCAGTACAGGTACTGCCTAAATGACTCTAATGGGTTATGTAACTTGTGACTTGATAGAATTTTTCTTAAGTAACATTTGTGGGTTTGGCAAGATGAATAATCCAGCATGATTCTGGACTATCACTAGTAACTGTGAAGTAATTTTCAAGAATTGTTCTTTTTTAGCAATTATTTTTATCCTGTAGATACGTTAGACTATTGGATGTGCAGGTAATGTGATAGTTATTGGTGCGGAAAGTGTAATTGGCAACTGGAGTTCAAATTCCAGACTAGCCTGTTGCATTCACTTTCGCACTAATTCCTTTGGGAAGGGCATGAATCCATTTCTCCCTAAGCTATGGGTTAAATTTCCCAGTAGCTGAACTCTTTAGCCATGCGTGGCAGTTAGCTTAGGAGAATAACAAATCCAAATTCAAAAAACAATGGAGAAAACAAAGGAAACTTATTTAGCTGTCTTTTAGAAGAAGTAATTTACAGATTTAGAAAAGAAAACAGTGGAGAGCCATGACTGCTTATATCCTGAAGAGACATAACATTAAACAAAAAGAAGGTGACTTTTTATAGATGAATTTAATCTCCAATATCAAGATGGGATAATGGTGTTGAAAAGGAGAGAGAGCTATGATTGCCTATATTCTAAAAGGACATGGCATTTAAAAAAACAAAGAGAGAATTCTTTATTTTACACAATTTAGTAACTGAAGACTATATCAAACTAGTGTGACGTGATAAAAAGCAACAATAATAAAATAAAGTAAGGTTAGTAATAAAAGTAATAGTTGCATGGTAACATCTGTAGTTATCATTATTATGTCTTATTACTTTCACTGATACATAACATTTTTGCCTGGCTGTGCTGGCCTGTTTAGGGAAAAATAGAAATTTGCTATTTACTGAATTATGTCTTCTAAAGTCCTTTCTTCTTGCTTTTAAAAAATAAGTGTTTTATTTAAAAATTTCTAAATATCAGGTCATCCCATAAGTTCTGTCTGAATTTTATCTTTTTTTAAAATGACCAAAATTTAAAGAGTATTTTATGATGTCTAATGGAGCTGAACATTATTTTTATGTTTAGATGCATTTAAACTGATCAAATTTTATTTCAGAGAACAAAATTAAATTTTGTTTGATTAAAACCCTGCTAACATGGAAGTACCCAAGAATTATTTGAGGCACATAATGCTTTATGAGTTCAAGAAAGGAAACTTAGCAGCCGAAGCGGCTAGAAACATTCACTCAGTTTATGGAGAGGAATGTGTGAATAAAAGAACTTGCAGAAGATGGTTTGCAAAATTCAGAGGTGGAGATTTCACCCTTGAAGATGAGTTTGATGAAAAGCTTCTTGAAGCAGCCCTTGAAGAAAATCCTGCTTTATCAGTTGAGGAATTGGCAGTGGTTCTCAGTTCAAACCATACAACTGTTCATTGTTGTCTTCAAAAACTTGGAAAAGTTCCTAAACTTGGAAAATGGGTGCCTCATCAATTGTCTGAAAACAACCTCAAATCCCGAGTTGACATCTGCTCTTCTTTCCATTCTCGCCAACTTGTTTCACCTTTTTTGGATAGACTTGTGACTGGTTAGAAAAAATGGATCTTTTATGGAAATGTTAAGCGTCATAGACAGTAGCTTGGTAAAGGGGAAGGACCCCAGCCACAGCCGAGAGGGAACTTCATGGGCAAAAGGTTCTTCTTTCAATCTGGTGGGATCGCCAAGGAATAATCCACTTTGAATTCTTACCACCTAATGTAACAATTAATGTTCAAATATACTGTCAGCAATTAGAGCATTTGAACCAAGCTTTGAGGAAAAAAAAGACCTGCGCTAGTGAATCGAAAGGGGGGGTGATGTTTCATCAGGACAATGTGCGACCACATACAGCAAGAATCACGTCACAAAAGATCGAAGAACATGGTTGGGAGAAAATTCCTCATCCACCTTATTCTCCCGATCTTGCTCCTTCAGACTACCATTTGTTTCCTAGCTTACAGAATCATTTAGAAGAAACAGCTATTGTAACACAGGAAGAGGTTAAAACTGACATTTGTGAGTGCTTCGAATCAAAGCCAAAAGAATTTTACAGTAATGGAATTAGTAAGTTTGTTAATCGCTGGAAGGAAGTCATAGATAATCAGGGAAAATACATTGTTGATTGAATGTGTAATTAAATGTGACATTTGGTCACTTGTTTTCTTTATTCAAAATTCGGACAGAACTTATGGGATGACCTGATAAAAATGCAATGTCAATTGTTATTTACTGTCTACTTGATTGCTCTTTTATTGTTCTCACTCCTTAATATTTCTGCTTTTTCTTCTTATTCTTTCACACTTGGTAACCCCTTTTGTTTTAGTGGCTTTATTGCCTTGCACAGGGTGATTAGATTAAAAATGTTATTGTATCATAGAGGAGGAAGTAAGCATTTCTTAATGAGTTCACTTCAATATACAGGTCGACCCCGAAGGAAGATTCAAGATCTGTTTACTGTTAAAACGTCAAAAAATGTGACTGACCCGAAGCCTGAGAAATTTGTGAATTTAGTTGGTATTGTGGACAGTGAAGGATCTGAAAGTGATGTGGAATTTAATTGATCAAAAGACAAGGTAAGTAAGTAAAGGTATTACAAACATGAAAAAAAAAACTTTTTCTTTTGCGGTGATGGTTTTTATGTAGGTATCTTTTACCATGATGAAAAAGGCACCAAACTTGATGAAAACATAAAAGTTTTATTACCAAAATGTTTGTTATTATTAACAGGAAAGACCAAAGTATTTTTTTTTGATTAATTTATTAAATTTTTTAATTCTTTTGAGCACAATTGAAATTTTGGTTAAAAATCTTGTTTTTCTTGCATCTGTGGCTGGGCTGAAGATTAGAATGGGAAATATATCGTCTTTTTTGTGGTAAAAACACATTGTTTTGGAAATTCTTGCAAAGATCAAATAATTGTATGTTTTAATTAAATTTTCAGGACTTATTCACAAATGAATGAAATTATTTTTTAAATTTTTTTCTTTTTAGAAAATCTTTGTAAAAAAAAATTTTTTTTTTTTTTTTTATCCTGTGACCCCTAGGGGCACCATGTGTACTGCAGCCACGGTAGAAGTGGTGTGTCTTGGGCAAGATGGCCTGACAGAGCCTAACCCTCTCCAGGACGGTTTTGAATTCAGAGATTTTCCTTCCCTTAGACTGGTTGCCACACAAGACTATAGAACCCAGTCTGTCCTGCTATTTACCCATGGCTAGGGGGGGAAAAGAAGATTCATATCTTTCCTAAGGGTATTAGCATGTAAGTGAATGTAATGGACCTGACTGGAATTTGAACTCGGTCTTGATTCCTCAATCCAAGCTGCTATTCATTACTCCACCCGCACATCCACATCTGTTACACCCACTAAATTTATGAAATTTTGAGAAATTAAAATTCAACCCTATTCATACTTATATTTGTTAAATGTGGGACTTGGAGAATTTAAATTTTCAATTTGTTTTTTTCAAACAGATACACCATTTACTGAAAAATAAAAAATGCAATTAACCTATCTAATTATTTAATTAGAAAAGCTTTTATTTGTTTTTATAAATAAGCTATATTAAGGACACTATTGTCTTAAGAAAAAAATATTTTTGATGAATAATGAATTTTTACAAGAATCATTTTAAGTTTTTCAAAATTTTAATTGAATAATTTTTTTTCAATATTTACTAATCATAAATGGAAAAGCTTAGTACAAATCATCAAACACCAATATTTTTAAAAGAATTTTGAATTTTTTTGTATGTGTATAAATGTGATTTTTGTAGATGTGGTGGTCCATACATGGCATTATCAGAAAATAAGAGCGATGACTATAATAAAGTTAAAGCCAGAAAGTGTTTAAAATAAAACATTAGATTATGGAAAATATTTTCTTAAATTTTTAAGATTACTGAGTACTTAAAAATGATATGTAAAATGTGTTCACATTATATTCAGTTAATTTTTATGACTAAAGCCTTCATAGAATAAGATCATTAATCTGTTATCATGCTATCAAGCATGTCAACAGCTTAAATAAACAGTTACCAGTGTATTAAAAAAAAAAAAAGAAGCATTTCTGCTATATTTTAAACTTGAAGTAAATAATATTTATTTCAGATTAATTATTCTTTAAATCAGCTAATATTCTTCAAATAAAATTTCAGAAAAGTATATTTTATTTTTGGAAATTTTTTTTTAATAAAGAGAATTTCATTGCGATGGAAGATGGCTAAAAAGGGGCAGTGAATTGGGAGTTTTTTGTTTGTTTTTTAGTTTTTTTTTTTTTTTTTTGCTAAAATAGCTGATTAGCATCTATTTTAGCAAAAGAAACAAAAGAAATCCCAATTTAAATCAGTTTTTGAAATACAGCAAAGTATTTTGCTTATTGGAAATATTAAATTTAATCTATTAGCTTGAAATTAAAACTAAAATAAAATCTTCTAGAAAGATTTTTCATTTTAAAATATTCGTTTTAAACTTTAGGTATTGCGTTTTTTGTGGTGGTACCTACTTTTTTATGTCAGGAAAATAAAAAGGGGAAGCTACTCTGACGAAGTTAATTATATAATCCGATAATTATACTTGTTCTCAGCAGAGTATTAAGAAATAGATTTCACTAGAAACAAGGAAAAGAGTACAAAACTGCTGTGTGTTATCTGTCCTACTGTATAGTAGTGAGTGCTGGACTCTTCTCAAAGATGAAGAAGAGACTTGAAGCAACAGAAATATTGTCCTGCAGAAGAATGCTGATGATACCGTGGATTGAACATGTGATGAAGTTTTGGAGAAAATGGAAACAAAAAACTAATACTTAACACCAGGTAGAGAGAGTTTAGGTTTCTGGTTGAAGTATGCAATGATGAAGGAGGGCTTGGAAAATCTGATACTCACAGGACAGATTTTGAGGGCAAGAGGGACAGAGAAAAACAATGCACAACATAATTAGTAACCTTGATTAAATGGATGATGGACAGGGAGTATGCGAAATAACACAAAGACAGTTTATTGAGAGCTACAAGGGATAGGAAGTTGTGGAGAACCATGATCACTAAGTCCTGAGGGGACACGACACATAAAGAAGGATACCTCATAAATAAGGCATTATTTAGTTTTGATTGTGAAGAAAGTTGGAAAAAACAGCACAGATACTGTTTAGTTTCAGCAAGGGGAAAAGAAGAGGTGATAATGCTCTCATATTTAACATCTCTTTCAGTGAAATAGAAAAACTTATCAATTCTAAATCTTTTCATTAGTACATTATTATTTTGTTAATGTTTGGAATTATACACTTATGATTATTATTGCAATATTTGGATAGAATTGTTAAGCTCATATTTATTGATGCATTCGGCAAATTTCCATGAGTATTTTTTAGTTAGCGAAATGAGATTATTTTTTCATTAAATATTATAATACATAAAAAAAAAATTAAAGAACTTACAGCCATATCACATTGAAAACACTAGTTCTCCTCTGATCACACAAGTTAAGCAATGTCGAGCCTGGTCAGTAACTAGATGGGTGACCACTTAGGAATACCAGCTTCTGTAAACATAAATGTTTGGGTGATGTAAAATATGATGTTTCAGAATGAGAAATCAGAGATCCGTGTTCGAATTCCTGTTAGGTTTGTTATATTCATTTGTGCAGATACCATTGTGTAAGGTATGAATCCACCCCCCAGGTATGGATTAAATAGTAAGACTTGTATCTGACGTCATAAAAAACTAAAAAAAAACTGTTAATACAATATTCACTCACAAAAAAAGAAAAGAATTATTCTTACAATCCCCAAAAATATGTTTCAGCTTTAAATAACCTACAAAAGGTTGATAAACCATAAAAAGAAGATTCATAGAGAAAATAGGTATTACTAGTATATATTAAAGTGAATGGGGAAAAAAAGATGTATAAATTTTTATATACCAAAATAATGTTAGGAAAATTACAGAAGTGATAAATCATAAAGAAAAGGAAACTAAATGAAATTGACTAGACTATATACTCTAGCACATTTAAAAAAAAAAAAAATTTTAAATTCAAAAGCTCTTCTCCTTCATGCACATATGTAGCCACATCAACATAACATCACTTTAATCCAATGGAGTCTTAAAGAATGAAATGCATAACATAAAGAATCTTTTCCACTTTGTGATTGATTTTCCTAATATTAAAGTGTATGTAAAACTTTCCAGTTAAAAATCTTGTTTTTTTTGTGCCAGTGTGTTTGACCGAAGATTAGTATGGAAAACTTAGAATTTGGAAACTATACTGAAAAGTTTTTTTTTAAACTTTACTATTGTTTGCTATAAGCCATGTGAGGGCAGGGAAGTTTTATGCACACGCATAAATACATCTTCACATTGTATATATAGAATCATTTCCCCTATTGTCTTAACAAAATGACATTAGGACCTAGAGTTGCGCTAAGGGAGATAACTATAGTTGTCTTAGTAGTATTTAATATTCCAGATTTGAAAAAAAAAACAAATTACTGAGTTTTACTCTTAAAAAATTCTGGTAGAAATTGAAAGATCCTGTAGAAATTTGAAAAGAATCCTGTAAGGAGGAGGTCACCTTGGCCATATTGTGTATTATCCACACAATGCACACATATTGGTAATGTTTAACCTTTGTGTCCACAAAATGGTGTGTCCAAAATATTCCCTTGACCCCGATACACTCTGCACTATTTATTTACAAAATTATAAAAATATGTAAACCAAGTACATTGCAATACTTATTATTTACCTTTTATAAAGATTTATTTAATATACTATTTACATTGTTCAGACTATTGTCCTCATCTTTGTTGCCATATTTATTACGTTTCGGCCATTGTACGCTCTGGCCTTCTTTAGGTGGTTGGAATGTCGAACTGAACCCTTTATTTCGCTCCCTCGTGTAGACTATTCTAGTTCCATGTGCCATGTCTAATGGATGTCAGTTATCAATTATCTCCTGTTAATTCCCCTCTCCAAGTTCTCCACCGCCTTAGCCAGGTATTGAACTCACACTCTTTGGGTCCTGTCACTGGATCTTACTAATGCCTTTATCTACAATGCAAGTTTTATTATTTACCATTTTATAAATAAATATGAAAACAAGTTTTATTCAATCGAATAAATAAATGAATAGTTTTTAATATCTTTGTTGTAAATTTTAAAGAATAAAGAAAAGGTATAAATTCATTTTCATATGCTTTGGGTTTTATTAAAATTCTACTCATCGCTTTTTAAAGACAAACATTGCCGAGTAACTGTCTATATCTCTGAGATGAGGTATTATGATTACTTGCATTAATCCTCATCTTAATTGCCATATTTGCAATGTTTCGGCCATTGTATGCTCCAGCCTTCTTCAGGTGATTGGAATTTCTAACTGAATTCGGTTCAAAATTCCAAGAAGGCCGAGGCATACAACAGCCAAAAAATTGTAAATATGGCAATGAAGATGGGGGTAACAGTACAAATAATGTAAATAGTGGATGTAAACATTGCTGAGGAATTCAAAAGTCTAGATTGGCATTAATAGCATGTCAGAGTAATAATATATTTCTTTTCTAACTTTAAATAATCCATTATTGTCGTTAATTCAATTTTCCTTGCCCACATATACATATCGAAAGTGGAACTTTGTAACTGGTCAATTTGGTTTTGTGTGGAATCTTTTAAAGAGTAGAATTCTCTGTTTGTATTTTGTATGTTTAAGTTAATTTCTGCATGAATTTAAGCATACTACTAGATTGGCAATTAGGTCTCATTGTTTTACTGTTGAAATAGATGTAACTATAAGTCCTATTCTAATAGTTACTTTTTTTTTTTTTGCATTTGTTGCTTATGGAATTCTCTTCTGGTTTCTTGCTTCCATGCCATATTAGGATCTTCAAAAATTTAAATACAACATCAATCGCCATCTTCTGTTTTTCTGAACTCTACTTTTTTCTTACCCTCTCTCCTCACTAAAGTTTTCATGTTTTCTTTTACTCTCTGGTGTCTTAATATCATTATTGCCTTGCATGGGGTGAAATGATTTAAAAAACAACAAAAAAAACACATAGTAGATCAACTTAATTGCATTGTGAACCATGTATTGATCAAATATGTCAATTTTAACTCTATCAGACAATGTTTTTCCCCATGCAAACAATGTGAAAGAATTATTCGACAATGTCAAACACTAACTTTGTCCTTTCCTGAAGAAGGTGGGTCTATGCAAAAAAAAAAAAAAATATATATATATTTATATACAGCATTTATACTATTTATATTTGGACTATGTATCTCAAAAGAAGAAGAGACAAACATGTTAACGACAACAAAATTTTAGAGAAAATAGAAACAAAAAGTGAACTTAAGAAACTTTGTTGTTTTTATCATAATGTTTTGGCTGTTGTACCCTCTGGCCTTCCTCAGGTATATCTCAATCCGGGTAATTTACAGGGAATTCCTAACTGAACACTTTATTTAATCTATGGAGATAAACTGTTCTCATTCCAGTGCTCATGTCTAGTTGATATCAGACAGATTCAGACAAAAATTATATGTAGTAGTATCAATCTTTGCATAAATTCAACACTGTATATAATGAACTCTTCCATCACCTTCGACATATGAGGTTCCAGCAGCTCCATTCTTAGAATAGAACAGTCAGGTGTCCTGCACATATGGTTTGATTATAGTGTTGAATGTTTGTGCAGAACGACCACTTTTTTTTTTTTTTTGGAAGAACCAAAGATGGTGAACCTGTACATATAGTGTGCCACAAGGTCTCCACCAAACTTCTTCAGGTTTTGAAGTTCAGAATTGTTTTTCACTTAGACTTGGTGGATGTGTGGTTGGTGTAATGGATAGAAGCTAGGAATGAGAAATCAGAGAGCCGAGTTCAAATACCAGTCAAGTTCATTATATTTACTTATATAAAAAAAAACAAAACAAAACAAATATTTGTTAGAAACAAAGAAAAGAATACTGAACTGTTGTGTGATATCAGTCCTCCTATATGTCAGTGAATGCAAGACAATCTCCTCTAAGACGAAGAAGAGACTTGAAGCAACAGAAGTGTCGTTTTACAGAAGGATGCTGAGGATACCATGGATTGAACATGTGAGCAATGACAAAGATTTAGAGAAAATGGAAATAAAAATACTTAAAAAGGAACAGTTAAAATTTCTAGGGCACATAATGAGGAAAGGGCTTGGAAAATCTGATACTCACAGGGCAGATTGAAGGCAAAAGGGATAGAAGAAAACAACGCATAACCTACTTAGTGAGCTTGAGTAAATGGATGGCAGAACAAGGTTTAAGAGAGATGACAAAAAGACAAAATTTATTAAGGGCTACAAAGGACAGGATATTATAGAGAGCAATGATCTTTTTGGAAAACTTTTCAGCTACTAGTATATATCTAATCTTTTTTTTTTTTCAATCAGATAGTAAAGTTACCATTTTTCATTAATTATCTCCCCCTTGGCTAATGTCTGACGTTTTAAAAGCTTTTCTTTTTTTTGTTTTTTAATGCTATGTTCAAATGACAAAATATCAAATTTTATTTATATTTTTTGTATCTCTTGATTGGGCTGAGAACTTTTCAGCGGCTTTGCATTATATTTAAAAAATATTCAGATAGTTTTTTCGTTAATTATCTCCCCTTGGTTAACCTCAAATATTTTAAAAGCCTTTTTTTTTTTCTTTTTCCTTTTACTTTTTTCCTTTTTCTTTTTTTTTTTTTTTTTAATTTATTCTAATGCCATATCTCTTTAGAACAGAATTGATCATGGCTTTTTACAGATTCCTTTTCTTCATTATTTATGAATTACAAATTTCTTGAAAAATATAGTTTCCCATTCTCACAGTTTTGAATTCAGAGTAGTCCTCCCAGACTACCATCCAAAGCTAGAGACTCTATTCTACCCTGCTATTTTACTCATAGTTGGGAAAAGGTGGAGAAAAGATGGATTAATGTCTTTCCCAAGGGCATTAGACTGCAAGGGAATAGACTAAGATGGAACTTGAACTTGATGATTACAATTTTTGCATCAATAACCATTACACTACTTGCCAGTCTTATATAATAATATTTTGTATTAAATTAAGAGTTTCATGAGGACAGATCAAAGTCAGCAGTAAATAAATCAGTGTTAAATTATTTATTACTATATTGGATCATGTTATTTAAATTATGGTAATTATGTGTGAAAAATAATATTGCCAAAATGTCCACCAAGGCTTCAGTGGCACACCTCCACTCGATGGTCAAAATTTTTGATGATGTTTCTGCATAGTTGCTCCTTGATCTCACCAATATATCTTATTATCTCATCCTTCAGCTGGTGAATTGTTGTTGGCTTGTTGGCATAGACCTTACTTTTGAGATAACTCCAGAGGAAGAAATCTAAAAGCGTCAAGTCGCACGATTGTGGTGGCCAATTGACTTTGCTGTTTCGAGAGATGATGCGACCTGGGAACTTCTCATTGCATTTCTGTTTGAATGCCTACTTTTATCTATTTAGGCTTCCATAACTTTAAGACGTTGTTTGATTGTTAATCTTTCCATGGTTGAAATTGCCAAAGACTTAAGTTGTTAAATCTGAAAGAAAAAGAAAAAAAAAATCATTAGACTCTTAAACTTAATTCACATTTAAAATCTGTCCAAGTTATTGGAACACCCTTTACTTGCATGGTAGATTATAAACACATAAAATTTACTTGCTGGTTAGGTGATAAAAATTATTTCATATTACAAAAAAAAAAAAAAAAAATTTAATTATTCATGCAAAATTAGGTATCTCCACGAAATTGCTAAAAAAATCAACTTACCATGATGAAAACATGCTCCAAATGGAATGAAAACATAGTTATTATTAAGAGGAAGGATCAAAGTATTTTTTGTGGATATTTAATTAAGTTTTTTACTTAGAATATTCAAAATTTTGATTTTTTTTTTAAAAAAAAACAAAAAAAACTTGTTTTTCTTGTCAGCACTTGTACTAACTTTTAGCATAACAAATGTTAACCTCTTCTTTTGTGGTGACAGGCAGACACATTAAATTGAAAATTCTTGCAAAAATCAAATAATTGTTGCATTTTAATGGATTTTTCAGGACTTATTCACAAATAAATTAAGTTATTTTGGAAATTTTTTTTTTATTAGAAATCTCGGTAAAAATGTTTTTTTTTGGTTTTTTTTTATACCTGTGTTTCACCCACTTACTTAATTTTATGAAAACTTGAGAAATTCAACTTGATAATTTTTAGTGACTACATTATTAAGCAGAATTCTTTTGAATTTAAATCACCTAATCTTTTTTTTTTTTTTTTTTTGCAAATTCAGCCCACTGAAAAATAGAAAAATGCAATAAAACTAAGACATTATTTAATTAGAGAAGCTTTTAATTACTATTGTGAATAATATATATTAAAAACAATATTGTTTGGAGAAAAAAATTTTTTCAATGAAAAACTAATTTGTACAAGATTTGTTATCGTTTTTTTTTTTTTTTTTTTACAATTTTAAATTAAATAATTTATAAAGAATTTAAATTTTTTTAAATCCAGTTTCAATTATGTAACTCTTAGGAAATATTGTTATTAAGTAAAACTATATTTACTAATCATATATTGCAAAGCTTATTACAATATGACAACCCCCAATATTTTTAAAAGAATTTTGATTTTTTTTTTATATGTTTGTATGGAAAATTTATAAAGTATGGATATACAAACCTAACATCATTATTAAAAGGTCATGTGTTTTAAAGGTTATACCCACACCTCTTATGAAAAAAAATCTCATTTAAACTTTGATAGCTTCACTATAGTTAATTATAAACACACTTGGCAGTCATGCGATTGTCAGTAAATTGATTAACATGGTAGAAAAACAAGACTCTGTAGTTAAGAAATTCTTGTATACAACATTTTATGCTATAAGTAATATTTGTTTCAAATCAAATTAATGTAACTTTAAATTTGCCTCAAATAATGTTTCAGAAATATGTATTTTATTTTAGCAAGATTTTTAAAACTGAGAATTAACTTTTGTTTACAAATGGTTGATTTTACTGAAAAAAAAATTGATTCTGATCAATATAATAATCTGTTTGAAATACACCACTTTCTATTCTATGTAATTTTACCTGTGTGTGTATGTATTTTTATTTTTACTTCTGTGTGTGTGTGTATATATATATATATATATATATAGTAAAGGTAATATATCCATTGGTATATAATATACAAGTGGATCCTAGTAATATAAAAAATGATCCATAAAAAGAGTTCAATGTATTTATTATTACAAATATATATGTTTGTGTATTTAGGCAGCTTATTTTCATTCAAACAGGTTTGGTTAAATAATTTAGGCATACTATGTCTATTTATTTTTGTTTTTATACTTTTGAGTGAACGAATCAATTTCTTGGTAGCTGTAGAAAATTGATTAGGAAAAATTCCAAAATTTTCTTTCAAATAATTTTTATTTTCCCAAGTACTTCCAGTCTCATCTGAGACCATCTTCAGGAGGTTAAATCATCTGTGTCCATATTTTTGTGAATTTAAAACATTTTTACTGTTCGTTTTACAGCAGTTTTTATTGTTGTATATCAATTTTAAATTCACAAAGAATTTGCTGGTTTTCTGTTTTGGTAAAGTTTGGGACAAGGCCGAAGTCGGAGCTTCTCTTCAGCAGGCAGTCGTGTATCCTTCCTTCTATCTCGTCTCTCTCTGACCCGTCTGGTGAATTCGCTTCACTCATTCGTATTTATGGACATTTGCCCAAAAACTGGCATGGGGGCATTTTGGTGAATTCTCTCCAGTTTATGCCATAACTTTGGGGAATTCCCTCTCTCATCTCAACATCTCTCACCAACCTTTTCAGTGAGCGTGGGTGGCTTATCCACTCACTCCTCCTGTCTTGAATCAACTTCAAATCTGTTGTTTAGTGAAAATGAAATTTTTTACTTTGCAGCTGTGCGTCAATCAAACATTGACCCTCAAGTCTGGGTCACTTTTCCATTGTTCAAACCACTCAACATACAATTCAAGCTGTTTGTGAATTTAATCTTCAATTTTTCCCAGGAGGTTTTTGGTATTAACTCTTGTTTCCATGTCTCTCAGTACATAACTCTTTCTTGTGTTTTAACAACATGTTCTTCTGTTTTACCACAGCAACGACAAATAGTATCGCATTTGTACATGGCATGATGGGTCCTAGCTGTTAGTGTCTGAACTGGTGGAACAAAATAATGTAGCTCATCTGAATATCTGCCATGAAAATAATGGTAAAGTAGTGTGAGACGAGCAGCATTTCCTCTATGGGAAAGGGGTTTTCGGTTGGAAAATAATTCATCACTAACAAGGCTGCATAAATGCTTTTAAACTCTGTCAAGGCTAGAAAGTTAGTATTGGCAAGATCAAGCTGAAGTATTGCAACAATACTTCATTTTTGGCCTGATCTGACTTCTTTTAAACAGAGAGCATGGCAGGAGTTGGGTAATTTCTGGATTGATACGAGGAACCAACCATTTTTCTGGCGTCTTTATCATTGAATGGTATATACGCATTTCATTTGAGGTCTGGGTGTTCAGATAGTTTAATGTAAGAAGCCTCATTTAGAGTACAACCGTTCATCAGGAGTGGAGAAAACTCAGGGTCTGGTTGGTGATGATGAAAAGTTACCTGCTTTGTTTGCAGTGGTATTGAATGTCACAAGCCAGTCACCCTCCCCTCCTATTGGGCTGTGCAAGGATGGTCAGGGGAGAGATCAGCTGCCAGGCTCGTATCATCTAGATTTTTGCTTGTGTTCCCATAAACTGTGATAACATTTGCATATATATTTATTAGTGATCTGAGAATGCTAGATTGTTAATATTTAGCAGAAAAAAGGGCAAAATTGATGAGAAGGCCCTGGGGGTCATCAGTATTGATCTCCTGGGCATCAGAGGACTGGGCATTAACAACAACCTTCATGGAACTATCCAAGAGGAAGGTCTTGATAGACTCTACCAGAAAATGCTGTCCATCCAGTTCAATAAAAGATGAGACGTGTGTGCACACACACCCATAAATATATACTTGTGTAACACGCAACCCCAAAACAAAAAAAATTGATAAAACAAAAATTTTCGCATCCTGAGTAATCTGCGTCCTGGGTAAGACAATAACTATGTCCAACAGCAAGGCCTCTGATTAGGAGGTTTTGAGGAGCGTGGAACCACCTCTTAATTGCTGGTGTTCCCAGGTCCACCCTGACCCGGGGTGGTAGTACCTATTAGGGTCCCAGCTATGGGCAAATAGTTAACCCCGAAACAGGTAAAAAGCATTATAAAAGTGTAAAAATAGATTTTAATACCAGAAATACTTTCTAAAAAATTATTACCAGCAATATATTTTTGAAAAAAATATTACCAGCAATACGTTTTTGAAAAAAGAAAAATATTAACAGCAATACATGTTTTTAAAATAATATTACCAGCTATACATTTTTGAGGAAAAAAATATTACCAGAAATAGGATTTTGATAAAACAAAATATTACCAGGAAAAAAAATAGTTGTCGGCATTAAATAACTCATTGAGGTTGATATGCCGTAAAACAAACCAAAATTTTCACTCATAAAAAATGATTTTATCATGTATCTCGTGTATCATACGAGTTCCTTTTTTGGAGAGACCAAATTACAATAGACTAACATCTTTTCCTCTATCCTTTTATTCCATCTTCTAGTTAAAAAAAGTAAGAGTGATAAAAGTATTGTTATTAATCTTATTCTTATTGAGTAAACACATATAGCCATAAATAACCAAATGAGAAACAGCTAAACATCTTATAAACATAAACAATAGAAAAGATGCATATTTACTGTACTTGTTTTATAATATGATACTAATATGTGAATATTACATGCAATATTATTAGACGGGATTAAGTAAAACATCAGTTTTATCAAAATCATGTTTATTTAAATACAGCTGTACTTTTTGACTATAGTAAATGTATATATAGTTTGATCAATGGCGTTGTCAGGGCCAGCAGTACATAGAGGGTGTGAGGGATGAATTGTCTAAAATGAAAATAACACTGACATCTCATTTTAACAGATATATTTACCAAGATTACACAAAAATATCTTGAAATACTAAATAGTAAATTTATTTATTCAAACAATGCTCATATGCAAAATTAAAAGTATAAAATGGCGACAATTTACCCATCGCACGCTGTACACTAATTTTATATCTCATGTATAATGTGACCCTCTTAAAATCAGCTTCAAAATTAGGGCATCAAAAGTCGCATGATACGTGAGAGTGTGTATATATATTTTTATATATAGTGCTCAGTATTAAAAATATTAAAATAGTATTAAAAATAGAGTATTATTAATATTATATAAAAAGATTACTTTAAAATATCAATTTTTTTTTTTTACTCTGATTTTGAAGTTTCTTGATAAATTTCTGTTCTTTAAAGCCAGAATCTACTGAAGAATGGAAGTTTATCAAGAAACTTCGAATTCAGGGGGAAAACAACAAAAAATAGATATTTAATAGTTAAGTAATCTTTTTACATAAAATATATATACATACATATACATACATATATATATATATATATATACACATTCTTTTTTATATATACAAATATTTAAGTAAATGCTCTGTTTATAATAAACAGTATTAACAACATTTGCCGGCCTAAATGTCTGAGAAATTGTCATAGAAAATATGCGTCCTCCAACAGGAATTGAACCTGTATCCTATACGAAACCGTCATATAGCCTGACGTGCTTTTACCGATTTCGCCACAGAGGAGCGTTTCAGTTAGCAAGGTTGATTTTACTGTTTTTAAACTACAATTTTTGATGATTTTCTCATGTACATTCATATCTGCTTGATGTGTATCCAAATGTAAACAAATGACATCAATTGTCTATGACAATTTCTCGGACATTCAGGCCGGTAAATGTTGTTAATACTGTTTATCATAAACAGAGCATTTACTTAAATATTTGTATCTATAAAAAGTATGTATAAACATAAAAATGTCTTAAAATAATTGTCGGACTTTTTCCATTTCATAATATATATATATGTGTGAAAATATATAGAAAATAGGAAAGAACTGGTTAGGTAAATAATCCAAAGTTCCTTAGTATTTTAGTTATTATTTTTAAAAAATAGTGCTCGATACAAAAGTAGAGCATAAATATAATTATTTATTTAAAAATGATTCCAACTCGCGACATAAGAGGTCTCATTTTCAAAACAAGAGCCAAAAACTTTAATATAATTATTTGAATTAAATCGAGTTAAAGTAAGCTCTGTTCCATCTTCAAGCGAAATTTAAAAAAAAAAAAAATTTTGCTTGAAGATGGAACAGAGCTTACTTTAACTCAATTTAATTCAAATAATTATATTAAAGTTTTCGGCTCTTGTTTTGAAACATGAGACCTCTTATGTCGCAAGTTGGAATCATTTTTTTAAAATAAATATATATATATATATATATATATATATATATATATATATATATATATATATATATATATATATGACAAATGACAACTGGACATTATTATTATTATTTGGAGCTTATCTTACACTTAACCCCACTGCTCTTACTTCAATCTTAAAAATCTTTTCTGACTAAGTGATGAGGGGAAATGATAATGAAAAAAGGAGGGATTGTCTTGAGTTAATTCATAAAGTATCAGCAGCTACATACACTGAAATCGCTAATTAGGTTAACCATGTAAACATTTTCATTTCTCTGCTGATATTCTATGTTTTAATCTCAACCTTTTTAAGCAACGTCACACCTAGGAGCAAATGAAAATATCATGGCACACTTAGCAAAATTTTTAAAGGATATACATTTAAATGTTATAAAAACCATATATTTAAAAAAATTACACAAATATGAACTTGCTTTTATTCCACTATTTGTGCAGTTTATTCAGTCTGTGAAACCTGTGCCACGTAATATTTTGAGACAATATTTCTCAACAATAGGATTGTGCAGCACACTAATGCGCCAGGGAATGGTAGTTTAGAATCAGTGTTCTAATCCATGATGGTGAATGTTCAGGGTTTGTATTGGTGGTGGTGGAATTTTACTAATTTGGTTTTAGTCGCTGTTGTATACTTAAAGAAGGTTACTAAAAGACAAATATGGTACTCGAGTGAAACGAACAGCAACATGGGCGTAGATGAAAGAAAGATAGGTTTATTGTAAAAGAGTATACACTACCGAAAGACAGGGAATCAGTTAGCAAGCTAGTAATTCCCGAAGCAAGCCCACCAGATATATCCTGTGCTTACTCTCTCTCTCTCTCTATATATATATATATATATATATATATATAGGGTGACCCCAAAAAATGGGAACTTTTTAACAATCCAATAAAACCAAGAGTGATGGGAGAAAAATATTTTATTCATAGTAATTGAAACCTTAAAACATGCCATTTAAGAAACAATGATGGAATTTTCATTTTTTTAAAATTACATCCTGTAGATGGCGTCCTCCTGTACGAATGCATTCTTGAAATCTGCTGTTGAGATTCCTCATTGACTGCTGCAACATCTCAGCTGGCATACTGTGTTTACACAACCCGACCAAGAACTCTGGATGAGTTAAAACAGAGAATTCAAGATGGAATTCACATATGTTTCTTAAATGCCATGTTTTAAGGTATCAATTACTATGAATAAAATATTTTTCTTCTTTCACTCTTGGTTTTATTGATTGTTAAAAAGTTCTCATTTTTTTTTTTTTTTTTTTTTTTGGGGTCACCATATATATATATATATATATATATATATATATATATATATATATACTGACATAGTCAGTCCACATGTGATAGGGAGTGTGGGACATTCCATTACAACAGTTGTATTGAATTTAATAAGCCAGTCCTTCCCCAACTGATCCACCTGGTTTAGGTTAGAAGAGAAATCAAGGTCCTGGTCATCTAGATCTTTTGAAGGTGCACCCATAAACTGTGGTATCATCTGCTTTGAGAATCTTCGTAGCCAGTTTGTTAATATAAAACAGAAAAAGTAAGTAGGACTGTGGAGAGAGAAGTACCATACCAGTAAATTTTATCATGACTAATGTCGAGCACATTAAAATTTCTGTTGCGAACCTTAGGAATGTTCACACTGAGTGGGATAAACGAAGATTGTAAGTAATATCACTGTTTCTTTATTTTGTGATAAACCGACAAATGAAGTGGGTAAAAACGGGCCATGAAATTACTTGATACTTTTTATTCCCAAGGGAAACACCATTGTCATGGTGACTGCCATTTCTCACTACAAATCATAAAACAGTAACAAAAAAAATATCAGTGATCATGTTTGACTGGTGAGGCATCATGTCACACCTGACTTAACATTAGGTTAAGTATGGGTTGCGTTGGTGCCAAACACAATTTAGTGTGCAGATCTTAAAAAAAAAAAAAACTTGGTTTTTGGAACTTTGGTTAAAAGATTGTTGACCTATACTTTCTTCAGCTGTATATGTCAAAATATTAATAAGTTGATGCTATTGGTAGGATTTATTAAAAAAATAATTACATAAAATCCTTTTACCTATATGATTATAAATATAGTGACAGTATATGTACAAAAAGCTTATTATACAGGAATTAATAAGAATTCTTTAAACATCCCTTCTCAGATTTGAATTCTGATTTTTCCTTCTAGACTGCTACAAACCAAGGCAAGAGGGTTCAGTCTATTCTGCTATTTAACCCCCCCCCCGCCATAGCTAGAGGGATATTGATTTATATTTCTTTTC
The DNA here is from genome assembly GCA_903632075.3 of Acanthosepion pharaonis. Taxonomy (NCBI): domain Eukaryota; kingdom Metazoa; phylum Mollusca; class Cephalopoda; order Sepiida; family Sepiidae; genus Acanthosepion; species Acanthosepion pharaonis. The sequence continues at coordinate 4,026,228 of CAHIKZ030005521.1, read as the reverse complement.
ATTGGCCTTATCATGGACAATAAAGAATTGATGGTAATTTTAACTTTTAACATAACTGAACTATACACACACACACACACACACATATATATATATATATATATATATATATATATATATATATATTCATGAATCTTAATTGAGTCACTGTCGGTCACTGGGCTTGTTTCTAAAATAAAATACGCTAAAAAATCCACTTTCATCCCTACCGTGCACCGACGGCTTAATGGTTAGAATCTCTGACTGACACCAATTCAGTCGGCTTTCGATCCTAGCTAGAGGCAACCGGATGTCTAGCCACACTGATGAGCTGTGAAACAGCAAAACAGTCTGTCTGTGGATGATGTTATATATATATATATATATATATATATATATATATATATATATATATAGCTAATATTAGTGATTTGAATTTGTAGGTCTGATGAATTGGATCGTATTTATGATTCCAATGGAATAAATTATGACCATGGAATATTAGTGTTTAAGCCTTTTTATTATATATATATATATATATATATATAGGCAGCATATATTCATTCAATCTTGATATTTTATTTTAATTCTCTCAAATTTAAAGACTCTGTAGTTTTGGTAATTTCTTTTATTTCCCCAGTAGTTTCAATCTCATCCAAGATCATCAGCATATCAAAACCTCAATGGGTTACTTAATGCCAACAAGATTTTTAGAATAGGTTCGTATGAATAGAATATGTATTCTTTGTAAAAAATCAGTTTGTAGATCAGGTTTCATTGACATATTTTTGTAAAGAGGTTTTTGCCATGAGTCAAATACATTGCAGATAATTTTTTTTAAATTATGTTGCTGGTAATATTTTCTTTCTTTTTTTTTCTTTTTTTCCCAAAAAGTATTGTTGGTACTTTTACAATAAAAATCCACTTCTACACTTTCATAGTGTTTTGACCCCCAATTTAAGAAGTGGTTAACTACTTGCCTATAGCTGGGACCCTAAGAGATGCTACCACCCCAGGTCAGGGTGGACCTGGGAACAACAGCAAGTATGAGGTGATTCCACCCTCCTCAAAACCTCCAGATCAGAGGCCTTGCTGCTGGATGTAGTTTATCGTCATACCCAGGATGGAATTCTGTCTGAAGGCACATTATTAAGTTTTCTTGATTGCACAGGCTGTTAGACGAAATAAAATACTGTTTAAAATAAACAGAACGTCTACTCAAATATTGGTATCCATTAAAAATAATGTTTAATTAATAAAAATCTGTCAGATTAAAAAATAAAAATGAAAATACATTAACTCTTAAATTGCTTTGTCCATGCTTTGGGCTGAGCAGATATGGCTTTTGAGAAAAAAAATCTGAACAAGGAAATGTGTTTTAATCCCTCTCCCAATAATTATTTTGGGAAAAACATTTCATTTTCAGGTGAGTTTTTATTTATTTATTTTTTAATATAGCAACTAAGAAACTGAGGCATCTTGAAGTACCTGAGTGGTGGCTAACACCTCGACTAGACATACAAGTTGACAATTGGACATGTTTCAAGCTCAGAAGGGCATAAAAAGAATCAAGATCGACGGATAAACATGTCTGTAGCTGGTTTTTGAATGTTATGTTTTGGACGTGTTTATTTGTTCGTGTTTGAAAAAGACACTTTCGGTAAAAACGTGTATACACGTCTACGCCGGGGGAAGGGGTTCAAGCGAACAGAACCATGCTTGTCTGTGAGGCTGTCTGTAGACAAGTGGTTTAAAGCATGCTGCATCAGATGGTGGTTCCTCCTATATAGCTGGATGCAGGTTTCAATCCTGCCAGAGGACACATTTTCTTTAAGTTTTCTTAAATGTGCAGGCTGGTAAACATTGCTTTTTTTTTTTTTTTTTTCTTTAAATGGGTTGTTTTACTCAAATACAGGACTCCACTAAAAATAACATTCATGATCAATGCATTGATCTTTTTATCTCATTATCATTTCTGTCTGAATTTCTGGGATGAGGAGTTATGATTTACACTATTTTCCTCACCTTTGTTTTCACTGTCACAATGTTTCGGCTGTTGTACCCTTTAGCCTTCATCAGGAAATGAAATACTTAGAAATCAAACTTTGATGGGGAAGAATGAATAGCAAAATTGACTTGGTAGATCAATTATGACTGATTAATGAGTTTGATCCTCACTGGGTGCTCCTTAATCTAGTCCTTATGCCACATCTAAGCTATTCATAGCAAATCACTAAGGGGCACTTTGATGTGATATAATAGCTTGTCTCACTAGATCAATTACTAATGAGTAGTGAATTCTATCCTAACTTTCAGCCTTGTGCCATAACTAAGCTATGCTTAGTAAATAACCAATATATATATATATATATATATATATATATATATATATATATATATATATACATACATATACACACTTATATATGGTGGACTCTCTGGTTGTTTTTGATTATGAGAGTCAAGCAGCTCAGTTCCTAGGAACCGACAACTCAGACACCAGCACATATGATTTGATTATAGTGGTGAAGGTTTCGTGCAGGACCATCCACACTATTTGAAGGTCCGAATACACAGACCTGGTGCACTACGTGCCACAAGGACCCCAAACAGCCCTCTGCAGGTTTTGAATTCAGAGTTGTCCTTCTCCTAGACCAGTTGCCATCTAGGGCTATTGAACCCTGTCTGTCCTGCTATTTACCCATAGCTGGAGGGAGAGAAAGTGGATTAATACCTTTCCCAAGGGTATTAGCATGTAAGTGAATGTAATGGATTCAACTGGAGATATATATATATATATATATTAGGGTCAAATCACGCTGAAACACCGGTTCTCGTACGATCACCGAAGTTAAGCAGCGTAGAGCCAGGTCAGTACTTAGATGGGGGACCGCTTGGGAACACCTGGTACTGTAAGCCCCCAAAGTCCAACCCTTACATCACAGTCGGTGGGGGGGTGTAAACGGTAGTGTCAGAGCTATGCCGCCCGGAACTTCTTTCCTGGTAGGGCCACCGAAGGCAGACAGGTCTGACACACACGCCGGCTAACAAGGGCTCTGGTGAAATCCAAGGAGCGTCTGCATCGGTAACTGGCGGCTTCTGGTCGTTCCTGTCTCTGCATCTGTGGGAACCACGCGGCAAGCAAGATATATATTATATATATATAAAAATACTACCCTTGTATTATATAATAAGTAATATGAAAGATATTCTTTGCATATTTTTCAAAACTTTTAGTTACTCCTGCAGCTTTTGTCAGTGCTTGTTTTGAACTGGGCTAAATTTAAAATCCAGCAGACGTTAATTATCTAAGCACAAGAATCATCATTCCTCTGGTTGCAGAAACTGATAAAAATTTCTGTTGTTTCTTTTGCATCCTTTTCCTTCAAATGGATCTGTCTCCTGCTATGGTCAGATGATGTCATTTGATTGAAAATTCTTTTTCACCTTGTGGCTTACGACCACATCAGGTTAAAACAGCAGTTTCTGTATAATCATAGAAAATGAATGAATCAATCTTTTTCATCCTTTTTTTATTAATGTCTTAATAAGAGTGTATATGTGAACATATATGATGAAGTATGTGTGCACATCTGCCAATTTCAAGAAAGATTGGATCTGTGCCCAAAGAGTCATGCCTCAGCTGCTGATAGTTGTGCAGCATTTGTTATGGCTGTACAGCCCCACACAGGAGTGACAGTCTGGATTATAATGAATGCATGTGATGACACTCTCTCCTGAGATTGCCTTGTTTTCTTTCTTTGTTTCTCCCCCCGCTCCATGTAAATCACATCTCCAGTGTGAGTGATCATTGGTGATGTCTTCTTACCTCTTGATGTCCATGTCCATTGCCCTTCTGTCTCTTTTGCCAACATCCTTGAAGCAAAGATGGTTACTCTAGTTCCAGTGGCCAGTTGTAGTTGTCAAAGGGAGATCATCATGTCAGTTGTGTAATACTTCAACCTTAAACCACACTGGGATTCAGCAAGCTTCTATAGTCTACTGAGCACCACATGGGCAAAGACCTTCCCAACTATGTTCAGAAGGGAGATCACTCTGCAACTGTTGCTATTGCTTCGGTCCCCCTTATTCTTAAGAAGGTGACTATGTTGCAGTCTCTCATATTCTGTGGCACCATTCCCTCTTCCTAGCATTGACAGTGTTATACTGGAACATACCTATTCTATTGTTAATAGATTCTCCCACATGATAATGAGTAGCCATCGCCAGGGGCTCAGTGGAGTTGAGTGAGTCAGTCGATGTCGGACATTGAAGTATCAACCATCACAACTAGATTGCTGCATCGTTAACTATTATTTCAAGTTCCTAACGTTTTGTACGTCGGACCTAATTTAGGACCGATTTAATGAAATACAAGCCTCCACTGTGAAAACTACTCTACAACACAGAGTAGACTCACAATGCTGTCAAGTAGAACAGCCTTTGCAGACTTGATGGCCTCTGGTGGAACACCATCCATAATTAGTACCTTTTCTGTGGGTAACTTGTCAATGGCTCTGCTCAGCTCTCCAGCAGTCAGCAATGCGTCCAGTTCTTCCATGACTGATAGACAAGCTACTGTGACAAGAGCATCGTCCAAAATACTGCATTTTCCTGGCGTACAGTTCTAACTAGTGCTTCAAGATGAAGAGTAATGAGTAATAATAATGGTAAAAATTGGAACATGCAAGTAAAGGAGATTATCTGTGACTATAGGATGATTAGAAGATGACTAATAATACTGGCTATGAAAATAGTAGTATTTATATGATAATGTTAATATTGACTGTGTTATTATGGACACCCATGTAGAAAAGGAAGAGCTGGTTTTATCTCAATCTCACAAGTTTCAGTTTTATGGACCAGCAGATGGCTATTTTTTAAGTTCAGTCTTCTAAGCGGCATCCACTTTGACCAAAAGGGAATAGGAAGTAAAGGACTGCACGAGTGTGTGTGTGTTTAAAAAAATGACGGAGTGTATTCTTTAAAAGGAATGTTTTTCATCCAACACTCCTTCAGAAAGATTCGTTGGAGCAAAATGCCAACCATACAAAAAAAAAAAAATAATCATAAATTATGATTTTTTTTTTTTTTTTGTATGCTTGGGTCATGCACATATAAATGAAAATATGACAAAATCAAAAATATATACACTAAAAAAACCTAGTGAACCAGCACCTACCTACCAAGTTTTTTACCCTAAAGATCCGTTAGGTGAAACCTTGGTAGGTAGATGCTGGCTCACTTGGTTTTTTAGTTTGTGCTCTGTTTAGTGTATTGAGCACTTTTATGTTTTACTTAATTTATTCTACCAGTGTATATTTTTTTTTGACGAGGCATTGTGGTGCTGATTGATTGTTTTTAACCAACACAGATGTTTTTAGTCTTTTCTTTATTGAATTTTTTTAACCTGATATCAGTTTGTCAAATAAATTATTTTTATTTGCAAATTCTATTATCTGTTTTAATTTTTTTTTCTCACACCACCACCAGTATAGGTGTTAAAATAATATATATATATATATATATATATATATATATATATATATATTAGGTGTTAAATAATATATGTATATATATTATTTTAACACCTATACTTAAAGAAAAAAAAAAAAACAGAAATAGAATAAAATAAAAATAATTATATATATATATAATAATATATATATATATATATATATGTAAGCAAATGTAAATGGATATAGATCTGACAGAATGAATATTGTCTTGAAGAAGGTTTATTAAACCCGAAACATCAGACGTCGACATTTCATTCATTTTAAACAACATAATTGCATTTAAGGATTTTTTATTTGTTTTTTTCCAAATTTTTCTCCAAATTTTTATATCCATATATAATATATATATATATATATATATATATATATATTTTTTGAAAATATTCACTCCTTGACAGTCACTTAGCAATTATCTTTTCTTTTCCTAACCCACCTAAACACTTTCAAATAATGTACTAAGAAAGAACAGATAAGAGTGTCAAAATTGGTCAGTCTCAAGCACTTTATTCATACTGACCTAGACATTAATTGTTTGTAAAAGCCATGATGTAACCTAGCTTTTGGATGTATTGCCTTAAAATAAGGACATATACTGTAAAATCACCCCAAGAACGTAACTGTCACTAAACCTTAAAGAACACTAGAAACAAATTTTAATCATATATTTTTTAAAGAATAATAATAATAAAAAATAATTATTAAAAATTAAAAAAATTACAAATTATTTTATTTATCTTTATTCTGTGCTTTCTCCTTAAAAATGTCTTAAGTCTGACGACAAACACCTTTTTTTTTTTTTTTTTTTTTAATCAATTTTTATGGATTTATTTATTTTAAATATATTTTTATGAAAAAAATTATTTATTTCATGTTCTTTTATTTTGTCAACTTTGATCTTCAAAAATTTACCTATACTATCTACTGTCTATATTTCTGAGATTAGATGTAATTATTTACACTATGGCACTATTTACATTGTGCAGACTGTTGTCTTCATCTTTATTGCCATATTCACGACATTTCGGCTATTTGTATACTCTAGCTTTCTACAGGTGATTAGAATTTTGAACTTAACCGTTTTTGTCCACTGGGGTAGAGTGTTCTACTTCCACGTGCCATGCCTCATCTGGATGTCTCAGTATCAGTTATCTCCCTTTAACTCCAAGTTTTTTTTTTTTTTTTCTCCTCAACTGTAGACAGGTATTGAACTCCTTGGGTCAAGTTGCTGGATTCAACCAACACTTTTATCCACTGGGCTTATGTGTCCTTGAGGATTATCCACTGTTCTCTCTCCTTATTAGAATCTTTTTCTCATATCCCCAAACACTCAGTAACTCCTTGTGTCTTAGTGGCTTTATTACCTTATTTGAGGGTGAAATGATTAAAAAAAAAAGTGTGACATTGCTGAGTGATGTAATGTCAGATGTAATGGAATTTGCTCTAGAAAAATGGTGTAAAAGCCAATTTGACATAGGCCGAAATGTTGTAATTAGGGTATTGCTCACTATTTACATTATTCGGACTATTGTCCTTATCTTTGTCACCATATTTATTATGATGTTTCGGCCGTTGTATGTTCCGGTCTTCTTCAGGTGGTTGGAATGTCAAACTGAACCATTTATTTTGCTCACTGGGGTAGACTGTTCTAGTTCCATGTGCCATGTCTAATGGATGTTGGTTATCTATTGTTAATTCCCCTCTTCAAGTTCTCCACTGCCTTAACCAGGTATTGAACTCACACTCTTTGGCTCCTGTCACTGGATCTAACTAATGTCTTTATCCACTGTGCTTTGTGTCCTTGGTGGAGAACTTGGAGAGGTGAATTAACAGGAGATAACTGATAACTGACATCCATTAGACATGGCATATGGAACTAGAACAGTCTACTCCAGTATGTGTAATAGAGTTCAGTTCGATATTCCAACCACCTGAAGAAGACCGGAGTGTACAACAGCCGAAACATTGTGATAAATATGGCAACAAAGATGAGGACAATAGTCTGAATAATGTAAATAGTGTACATAATACATCTCAAAAATATAGACAGATACTGTAGGATATTGCTGTATTTTTATTTCATTTTCAATGGTTTCTAGTCAGTAAATTTTTTTTTATAATGGAAATAGTTCCAATGTTTATATTCTTTGCTTAATGTTATCAATTGCTTATTGTTATCTAAAAGACATTGCCTCCCATCATCATCATCATCATCATCAGCCCCCCTTGACTTTTGTAATTTTAGGTGGGGGGGATCTGAATGCAGAAGCCACACTAAATCTCTTCCACAATGGTCTATCAATGGCAGCCATCAGCAATTCTGGTATAATCATACTTGTCCATTGTTTGACATTGTCCAACCATTTTTTATATTGGTGTCCTCTCCTATGTCCAACTTCAATGGTGCTTTGCATGATGGTCTTGCACAGGTTGTCGTACCTTGTAATTTGTCCAAACTACATCATTTTACTTAGTTTGACAGAGGCAAGAAGAGGTTCCTGGTGGCCCACAAAACTTTCAAACCTTTTCCACACAAACTCATTGGTTTTATGTTCCCAACAAAAGATGCCAAGGAATTTTCTTTGGGGAGGCAGTTTCTCTTGAAAGGATTTTGTAGCAAGAGAAACTGACTCCCCAAAGAGATCAAATAATTTTGAAAATTTTATTAATTTCTCTTATGTGAATTTGTCTGTTCTAATTTTTAAATCTTTTGTTTAATGTTGTTTGTTTTTGTTTTATGTTATCTCCCATTATTGTTATAGAAAACAGGCCTTCACAAACTTTTTGAATTGTCAACTCCACCTCTGCCCTTGTTTGGTAGAGAAATTTCGGTCTCTTCTTGGAATTTGGAATCATTCAAATTTCCATCAAAATTGGCAATTTTTGCTAGGAAAGACAGAAATGCATAAAAATCAGTTTTAAGAAATTGCTGAATGGATTTTTGAAATTAAAATAGGAAATGTCTCTTTAGTCCTGGATATGATGATAAACTACATCTGGCAGAAAGGCTTCTGATTGGGAGATTGGAGCATGAGACCACCTCTTAATTGCTGTTGTTCCCAGGCCCAATGCTGACCTGGGTTGGTAGCAGCTGTTAGGGTCCCAGCTATAGGCAAATAGTGAACCCCCACCAAACAAAAATAAAACACTATGAAAGTATAAAATATATATTTATTGTAAAATTACCAACAGTACATATTTATAGCAAAAGGACTAACAATACATTTTATTTGTAGTCTAAGGCATACAATTGTGTATAAAAGTATATTTAGTTGAAGCCATAAAATTGTGTTCAAAATATTTAGATTTTGGCATTTCCATAGAGGTTGATATGCTGCTAAACAAAATCAACCAATCAATCAACAAATGTGACTCATAAACGAAAACTCTGGTGCCAGACCATTTTTGTAAAAGTTTCAGAATTGCAGAAGACAAGAAATGAAATACTTAGAAATAGCACTTGAAAATGTTAGCAAGTTTGTGTTGCTTGATCAATTTCAACTGAAGTAGGTGCTCCATGCTTTTGGCCATGTACCACACCTAAGCTATTCTTAGTAAATAAATACTTAGAAATGATATTGACTACTACAAGTGTTGATTGACTTTTAATTCATTCTCTTTTTTTCTTTTTCAGATATTCCATGGGATCTTTCAACTAAGTTTTTCCCCCTCCTTTATCATGGTCCCCCACCCCACCCACCTATCCAGCAGAGAATGACCACTGTTTGTTATTTTTTTCTTTTCCATCTTAAAGACGGAAACAAACCCTTTTCCTGAGACTATTGGGTAATTCTCACCTGGACTCTACAATCATAGTCTGTACCCAGTTTTGTCCTCAAAGTACAGCAGATACCAACCCTTTTTTTTTTTTTTTTTTTTTTGAAAATAGTCTAATTTATTTTTTGAGCATCTACATTCACCTTGTGTTGTTCCTTTTTTGCGACATGGTGACCACAAAAAGAAAAAAAAAAAACATTTTCAGATTAAAAATGTACAATCAACTTTGCCGGGTTCGTCTTTATATATTAATGAACAAGATCATCAGCTTTTAATTTTTGAGATAAAATTCGCCCCTCTCTTTGATAAATTTGTGTGTCCAATTTATTTTATTTTTTTTTTTTTAGTTTTTAAACAATATAGCACAATAGTATACGGCTTGTTATCACTTGTTTGTTATATTCTTTTCTAATCAAAGCAAGTGCAATAAAAAGAAAAACGAAAAAGAAATGATTAAATCCTGTAATCTTTTTAAGTAACTATTCTTAATTATTATTAATTGGCAGCAAAAACACATTCATCTGAATATTGAAAAGAAAGAATCCAAAAAAGAAATGTGGGTCATTCAATGAGAAATAGTTTTAGTTTTGAAAGGGAAAAATTCTCAGTACAAGTTGAATTTTTGTTGTTTTAAGGAATCGTTTTGTTGTCTTAGATAATCATATTTTGTTTCTTTTAGTTTTTAAACTAATTATGAGTAGGAAAATTTTGTTCGAAACAAAGAAAAGTGTACTGAACTATTATGTAATGTCAGTCCTGCTCTATGGTAGTAAATATTGGATAATCTTATCACAGGTGAAGAAGATACTTGAAGCAATAGAAATGTATAGAAGTGGGGTATATATTATTTCCCTTAATTGGAACTATTATTACCTCCTTTAGTACTCTGTTTGATATATATTTGTACTAGCAGCCATACACAGCTGGTCAATCAGAAAAAGTGTTCAATTAGAATGGAGCAAAAACAGCATCATGTTTAGATGTAACAGAGTCTAACTTCTTCAATTACTTTAAAGTACTTTCATTAGAAACATTTTAAATTAATGCACTTACTGATATAACAAAAGTAGTTTGTATTTATTTGATCAAAGTTAGCTGAGGATATGAAGGGATAAAACAGGCAACATGAAGACCCACTTCAGACCACAATTATTTTGGAGTTTTTGAAATTTACTTTATCAGTGTGCTATTAGGGATGTAAAAGAAGAGACATTTATAAAGCAATTGTTAAGTTTGATGAAAATTGGTTGAAAGATCAACAAAAAATAACAAAGAAACCAGTAAAAATCACCATGTTTTGATATTTACGTGAGTTTTCACTATATGCGTTGGCTTATTTATCAAGTTAAATGACTGTTAAACAATCAACTTATTGTTGGCTACAATTGAGTGAAGTTTGTATTAGATTGCTTGAAAATTGAGTGAGTTTTTAGTTTAAAATTTGGGTTGAAATTGATTTTTCGTAATTTTTTGTTAAATGCAGTGGCATAGAAATAAAAATGAAGTATCATTGAGCTTGTCATGATGTAAGTAACCTACATACCAAGTTTGAACAAAATTGGAGGAAAAATGTTGAATTATCAATTTTTGATCAGCGTTATCAATTATTGATTTTTAAAAAAATTATTGATTTTTCTTATGCTAAGAACCTATCTCTTACATTGTACAATGTATGTGCCAAGTTTGGTCAAAATTGGTTGGATAGATCTTGAGTGTAAAGGTATCACATAGACAGATATCCTCTGTTTTATATATATAGATGAAAAATGCAGAGAATATCATGTAATGAACAGGTGAGCAATGTCAGTTTAAAAAAAAAAAATGGAAATAAGATGACATTTATATTTAACATCAAAAAGAAACAGTTGAAATTTCTAGGTTACATAATGAGAAAAGGTGGTTTAGAAAATTTGACACTCACAGGCCATTGAAGGCAAGCTTGTGTAAATGGTTTGCAGAACAGGGATTAGGAGAGATAGCAAAAAGAGAAAATTTCCTAAGAGCTACAAAGGGGAGGATATTGTGGAGACCTAGGATCATCCCTGTCTTGAAGAGACATGGCATGTAGCTGATGCTGATGAGTAGTGGGTGGACTGAAAAGTTTTTGGCCTGGAAAAAAAAAAATTATTTCACCAGAATCTAACATGTTTATGAGTTTGCCATTCATTGTTGCTTTGAATATTGCTGCCACATCTGGTCTGGTGCTCTTGATAAAATCTAAAGAAGAATCTGCAATGTTATTGGTCCTGACCTGTCATCTTGGCTTCTCTTTCCCACTACTGTAATGTAGCTTCCCTGTGTCTTTTCTATAAATACTTTCATGGTAATTGTTTTGGAACTTTCCACTATGTTACCTAGACTTTATGAATTTAAGTGCAGTACTAGATTGGCAGATAGGTCTCCTCATTTTACAGTTGAAATGGCTAGATGTAACTGGAAGTTCTATCCCAACTGTTTCTTCTATTGCACTTTTTGCTTGTGGAACCCTCTTCCAGCTTCTTGCTTCCCAGTCCACATTGATATTCCAAAATGTTTGTTTTTCTCCCTGCAAACACTCAATGATATGAACAAGGATTTTATGACAACCAGTAAATTCACTAGTATATAAATTAATTTCACAAAATAAATTGATGCCTACTATTACTACTACTACTAAAATAATATTAACTTGATAAAAGCGCACATTTAAAATTTGATAAAAATTTAAGTCAACTATACATTTATATATACTATGACCTGGCATCTCGGCTTTCAGTCCCTTTCCCACTGCCATAAGATAGTTTCCTTGTGCCTTTTCTATAAATACTTTCATGATAATTGTTTGGATAAACTTTCCACCATGGTATCCAGACTTTATGAATTAAGTGCAGTACTAGATTGGAAGTAAGGTCTCATCATTTTATTTGTTTTTCTCCCTGCAAACACTCAATATGAACAAAGATGTTATGACAACCAGTAGATTCTCTAGTATATAAAGTAATTTCACAAAATAAATTGACGCCTACTATTACTACTACTAAAATAATATTGATAAAAAGAGCAAATTTAAAATTTGATAAAAATTTAGAAAATACTATACATATACATATATCCAATGACCTGACATCTCAGCTTCAGTCCCTTTCTCAATGCCATAAGATACCTTCCTTGTTCCTTTTCTATAAATATTTTCATGGTAATTGTTCAGATGAACTTTCCGCTATGGTACCTGGATTTTATAAATTTAAGTGCAGTACTAGGTTACAGTTGAAATGGCTAGATGTAAACATAACTTCTATCCCAACCGTTTCTTCTGTCACACTTCTCACTTGTGGAACTCTCTTCTGGTTTCTTGCTTTCCAGTCAACTTTGATCTTCAAAAATTTAAATGGGATGTCAGTTGTTATCTTCTGTCTTCTTAATTCTTCTTTTATTGACCTCTCTTCTCAATAGTAGTTTTTCCTCATATTCTCTAACCCTCAGTAATACCTTGCATCTTAGTGGCTTTTTGTCTTACCTGGGGTGAAATGAAAAAAAAAAAAGAAAAAGCAAGAAGAGTTCAAAACATTGTTTGGTCAGAATTAAGAAACTGGATGGGGCCAATAATTCCCCCCCCCCTGATAAGTGCTACCCTAAAGTTCAGACAGCTCTTTTAGCTTACAGGCACATCACATTGAAACATTGGTTCCTGTATGATCACTGAAGTTAAGCAATATTGAGCCTGGTCAGTACCTAGATGGATGATCACTTGGGAATACCAGGTACTGTAGGTTTTGATGTGTAGGTGGTGGAATGGATAATGACACGGAATTGTTAATCGGAGAGCAGAGTTCCAGTTCCCCTTGGGTTCATTATATTCAATTATGTGCAAACAACTTTGAGAAAGTTATGAATCCACCTCTTCTTCCCCGAGCTATGGGTTAAATAGTAAGACTTGTATCCCTAAACCATTATCTCCCAAAAAAGTTGGGTTCATTATATTCAATTATGTGCAAACAACTTTGAGAAAGTTATGAATCCACCTCTTCTTCCCCGAGCTATGGGTTAAATAGTAAGACTTGTATCCCTAAACCATTATCTCCCCAAAAAGTTCTTATATATATATATATATATATATATATATATGCAGGTAAAATAATCAGCTCCCTGTACCACTCCAGTAAGTACCTGACTCCCCACGCTATCCTCTACCTTTATAAGAGCCAGATGAAGCGAAAAATGGAGTATTATTGCCATATTTGGATAGCAGTTTCCCAGATCTCACTTTCCAGTCTTGATAAAGCTGAAAAGCATTTTCCACCCTCCAACCTCTCTCTCTCTCTCACTTACAGGTGGGATGTGGTGAGTCTCTTACTGTTCTATCACTACTACCATGGAAATTGCTTGGACAAACTGCATCTCCTGGTTCCACTGGAGCTGACCTTCATGACTAGGGCCTGCCATACGTCTTACATAGCAGAAAACCACCCTCATTCCCTATGTATTCCATCATTGAGAAGTAAGTTTCACTCAAACAGCTTCTTCCCATGAACTACTGCTCTATGGAACAGACTCCCAAGAGGATGTTTCCTCAATCACTACAATCTTAACCTGTTCAAGTCTAGGGTCAACCATTATCTTCCCCTGTATATATAAACTACCCCTTATTGTTACCTACTTTGAGTTGAGTGACCCCCATCCCCCACCGGCCTTGTTACCGGGTAAACTTACTGTAAAATAAATATATATATTTTTTTTTTTCTGGCTTTAATTAACCTGCATGGGTTGATAAACCGTAAGAAAAAAAAAAGTCTTTTAGTTTGGAATGAAAAATGAAAGAAAATGTGGTTCTATCATTCCTTGTGAAATATCAGGTAAGGCATGATTAATTTTATTTTATATGCACACACACACACACATATATACAACCAACCTACAGTTTGGACATTGGAATCAACACTGCATAGTGATTGTTAGTCTGAAGAGCTTGTTGAATTATGAAACTGTCAATAACCTTGCAGTGTTGATTCCTATGTCCACACTGACTACACCTATCTGGTTGAAAGAAAGAAGTTTCTTAGTGTTTCTAAATAAATTTAATATTCTACAAACCATGAGAACTTTCCTTCTCACCAGATCTAGGAGGGTTGGCTGGAAAATTCCTAGGCTGACCAAAATACTCCCATGGTATGTGACCAAATGAGATTTAGTTTTCAACATAGGTCCCTTTGTGGCCCAAGCACTGCAACACTGTTTTGGCTACATCTGACTATCATCTCTTCTCCAACATGGAAAAAAAGAAACACTTTACCTCGGAGTCAGTATGCCAGTGATGATGTCATATCAGCAGTTGAAGACATTTTTGATCAACAGGATGGAAGCTTCTTCACTAATAGGATCCGAATATGGCAACACTGATGGAGGAAACAGTAATTTGGAATTGGAAAGAAAGCTGTGATAGCACCTATTCTGAATCCATGAAAATTCAATAATCTAAGAAAAAAAAGGTATTGCCCTAACAAAAATCTTGCTACAATGGGTTGTTTTGTGTTACATTAATAAATACCCAAATAAATCTAGTCATATTTTTGAATAGTGAAGCACAAATTTAAATAGAAATTTGTTATATTTAGTTATTTTGGATTGGCTTTCAAGATTTGTCAAAATAAATTTCTCCTGTGTCTTCGGTTTTTTTTTTTTTTTTTTTTTTTTTTATGGAAGGAAAATTGGATATTGATTCAAACGACCATGTGAGTAATGACAAAGTTTTAGAGAAAATGGAAACAAAAAGGAAACTAATACTTAACATCTGGGATAGACAGTTGAAATTTTGGGGGCACATAAAGAGGAAGAAGACCTTGGAAAACCTGATACTCATGGGACAGAGGGAGAGGAAAACAAGGCATAATACAGGACAGGAAGTTGTGGAGAGCCATGATCGCCTACGTCCTGAAGGGACACGGCACAACAGAGAAGATGGATATAGTGAAT
Organism: Acanthosepion pharaonis; assembly: GCA_903632075.3. Classification (NCBI taxonomy): domain Eukaryota; kingdom Metazoa; phylum Mollusca; class Cephalopoda; order Sepiida; family Sepiidae; genus Acanthosepion; species Acanthosepion pharaonis. Next base: position 4,011,007 of record CAHIKZ030005521.1, on the reverse strand, counting down.
ATCTTGGAGCAGCTGACAAGATATTTTGTCAAATGTGAGCTCAGTATCCCAATTTCTGATGGTCATCTCAAACCAAAATATCTTTTCGTTATTTGTTCTCCAGTAAGGTAGGTTGATTTTGGAAGCATGGTATTGCACTCATTCTAAAAGTTAGGGTTTGACATGATAAATAATGGCACAAAATATTTTTTTCAAATCATTACCGTTTTTTTGAGGTAATGAGTTTAAAGTTTAGGTTCAAAATCGTAGCTTTGCAATTTAATTCCAGTGATCAATGAAAGTCTTATAGCACAACCTTTTAAAATTTATAATTTTCTGAAGCTTTACAAATTTTATGTGGACAAGATGCATGGTACAAGGACATTATTACTAAATCATCGTGCCATCAAATAAAACCTTCATTTACTTCAAAGGGAAATTATACTGAACAGTTTAGCTATATTATGATGTTATACTGTGCAGTAGTTTTAGTATGATTTTCAATAAACATTTTGTCTTATTTGTGCCTAGCAGTTTTATGGTGTTATATACACTTACTATTTTTTGTTTTTATTAATTATGATCTAACAAATCTTATTCATTGAGTAGCCTTTTTGTAATCTTTTACATTTCTTTTTTTACACAGTATTTACTTATCGAATACAGTATTTTTTTTTTTTTGAAGCGGCATATTTTGTTTGTGGTGATTCATAATTAGAATTCTGGTTTGAATATATTTTCCATTCAATTTATCTAATACGAAGATATTTGAATTTATTCTTGAAATAGTAAAATTTTAAAGCAAAAAACCTGCAGAAATTAAGTATTTCTGTACAATTTTTTCAGATGATCTTTAAAACTAAATTCTCAAAAATTGGTAAAAGCTATGAATCTAATTTTTGGTGTCAGTACTTATCGCATTAAACCCTCACTAGCAAGGAGTGCAATGTTGATTTTCTAAAAAAAAAAAGTGAAAAATTAACCTACTCTCTTTATGTGAGTAAAATTGTCAAAGTCCGGTTGTAATAAGAAACATCTAAGATTATTTAACAAAATTAAAAAATATTATTGATAATACTTTATCTAAAATAAATAAAAAAAAAATAATAATACAGCAGAATCTCTAACAACCAGACTAAGAAGGCCTTCCGGATATGAGGAATTGTTTACGAAGTCTTGGATATAGGGGGTTATATTTAGATTAAAATAAAAGAACTGAAATCAGGTTAACATTTATTTTCACTGTGAACAAAATAAGCTAATGATGAGTGAAATATAACGGAACTGATTTTAAGGAAAAAGAAATAAATTATGTAATGTTAATAAAAATTCATTAAATTAAATATGCCACGTATGCAAAACAATGTAATGGGGATTTTTTAATCAATCTTTTCTAATGTCATTCTCAACTTTTTCCGCATTTCATTTTGCTTTTGAAAATTTTTAAACGAAAGACAATTTTTAACTCTGTGTGCGTTATTACAATCGTCATAGCTTAATGCTGGCTTTCTTTCCATAAAACTGACAACCTTTTCAATAGATTTTTCAATTTCAGTCCAGGTTTCATCACAATCATTTTTTTTATTTCCTTGTTCATTGTGACAGTGTGAACGCTGGAGAATAGTTTCTTTGGAAGATTTTATATATCCTATAATATTGACTTTCCTTTGCTGAACTCAGCCATTAGTTTCAATGAACTTTCACCAGCGTCTAGTTTGTTTAAAATTTCCACTTTTTGCGATAACTCCCAAATTGTTAATTTCCTCTTATTCTCATCATCTTTTGCACCAATACAAGCCATTAGGGTGAAAGAAGCATAAGCAATTATCCAAAGTAAATTTCCTGAAAAACAGAAATTTCAACTCAGTTACATATCACTCAAATAGTTCAAATATACGCATCAAAATCATGTCCGGATATTAGGAGATCTCGGATATGAGGGATTCTACTGTATTGTTTCTGATGATACAGTTGGTCTAAAAACAAAACAAAAATGGTATTGAGAAATTGAGAAAGTTTTATGGTTAAGCTTCTAAGAATAGATTTCTGAGTAGATCTGATGGTAAGAGCAGCTGGTATAGCTAATCAGGATTTCTTATGGCAATGGTGATGTGAGTTCGATCCTTATCAGGAGTTCTTTATTATTTCTTATATACAATGTTGTAGATTGATAGCCTGAGTAAATTAGCACTAAACAACAACTTCGAAAATTAAAAAAAAAATCTCGTCAAAATGGTTGACAATCTGCTTTTTGTTTTTTCCAGTTTTATTACATTGAATCATTTTAGCTTTGGGCTTCCAAAGAGCCCAACTCAGCATTATTTGGGTTGAATTGTTTCAAGTGTTGAATTACGAGTTTTTTGTAAAATACATTACACAATCAAATTTTAATTGATAAAGCTTGGCAAGACATTTTTGTTCAGTAAAAATATATAGTATAGAGTGAGTTTTTATGATCAGTTTTTACGCAAAAAATAGGGGGTCGCTCTATACACAGGTAATTTTTTGGAAGAGGTTAAAAAATCATGCATTTTTTGGTGACTGGTTGCACTATACACAGGTAATCTTTTCTTGGAAAGGTTCTAAAAAAATATCTTTGTGCCAAAAATTTCAGTGGTTGCACTATACATAAAGTCGACTTATACACGAGTATATAAAGAAAGGATCAAATGACTGTACTCAGAGTTCTAACATCAGAGTTCATGAAACTTCTGAGTTTGCCAGTGCTCTGCTTTTCTGCCTCTATGTCTTTTGGCGGAGAGGAACTCAGACAAGGCTATGTCCACGGGCAGACTCGTCTGGGGAGCTAGACAGCCACCCGACCCCGTGTACGCAGAGTCTACGGGGAATTTTTGCCCGAGCGTACGCACTCGGAAAGACCCATGTTAAAAAACCGGCCTTGTGCCCCCCCCCCCACACACACACACTTGTGGGGGAGGTCTCGGATAAATACCGAGTTCTAATATCAAGAAAAATTTATTGTAAACTTATTTAAATGCTGTATTTAGCGGTCCCTGCTTGATATCAAGCCACTTCTGATTTATCACATTTCTTTTATAAATACCTGTGAATATTTACACTATTTACATTTTTTTCGGGCTGTTGACCTAATCTTTATTGTCCTATTCACAACGTTTCAGCCGTTGTACGCTCCGGTCTTCTTCAGGTGATATACGTTGGAATTTCGAACCGAACTGGACCCCTTATGACACATGACCTCGGATAAAGTTGTTGATAGTACAGAGTACCCCACAAAAAACAGGACAGTTTAGATTCATGATGAAAAAAAGTAACATATAAAAAATTAACTATATATTTTACTATATGGATGAATTAAAAAAAATAACTAACATAAAAAAATACAGTTATATGTTTTATTGTATGGATGAACTAACAAAATTAACCAACATAAAAAACAACTATATGAATGAACTAACAAAAAACTAAAAAACAACTGTGACACCCACCAGTGGTCGCGGTCGCAGGCGTGGCGCCAATATGTGACAACTCCCAGTTGCGGCGCGAAGCTGTAATGTTTCTTCCACCAGCGTTTTAGGGTTGACTCTTTGTCGCTGCCACCAGCCTGTGTCCCGGTCGATCTGGTCGTTCCTGGTTCGATACCAGCTTTGTCGTTCCCAGCTCACTTCCAACGTCTGGTTACCGAAGTAACTACTTTGATCTCAAGTCTAACCTACCCACGTTGTGACTTTGATCTTAGGTAGACAAAATCAATCAGGCGTCGGGCTGTAGTACAAGCTGAATCCGGGGTAAAGGTGATATCGCACAAGCGTAAGTAAAAGAAACAATAAAACAAAACTCAAGAGGTTCAAATATGTTGAGAAATAACAAATTATCGTTATCCGTCTGTTGAATACAGGAGTGTGTTTCCCTCCCAGCCCGTTTCTATGGATTCGTGACACTTGCGTTTTTTAAGCGAGTTTTGGTATTTTAAGTCGTTCGTCAATATAACTTGCTTTTAGTAGGAAGGCTAAGTCGAAAAGGACGTGGAAATTTCGGTCAGCTTCTGCGAAGCAACGGCCTGACTGCAACCGCGAATCAATTGATGGAACTCCTGGAACCAACTAACTGCAAACTGATCAGCTGCCTCGAGACGTTCGTTTATATGGATACCGACCAAAACCCGACGTGGGGGCCTGACGTGGCTTGGGTTCCCGATAATTCTCGATTCTCAGCAAGAATTCTCTTTGTTCTTAGGCCAGGAAAATTAATTACTTCCTATTTTTGAAAGATTAATCACTTTCCGTTTCGGGGGTTTCTCCCTCGTCTGTGAGGGAAGGTCGGAGGCGAGTTATCCTCCTAGACTTTTCCTCTCTCATATTGGTATCTCATACCAATCTCCTCAGTGGGTGTTAACAACTTCGTCTTTCTCATACATTCACCTCCGCCTATCGCCCATGCTACCACTTGACCAATGATCTCTCGGCAGTGTGGGTGTGGCTAGACTGGCCCTCTTGAAATTATTATCCAGAATTTTGTTTACAAAATCCTTTTTTTCTTTTTATTTTCTTAGGCCAAAACATTTACAAATCCCAGATTGCCAAATAATTCTTATCACATCTTTCTTTTGGGGACACCCAAAATTCACTTAGTCGGGTCTCTTTACCGACTCATCAATCACTGTCAAAACCTGACACCTGGATTCTTCTGCTAAGTCAAGGTCCGTATTTTACCTGAGAATCAAATTCTTTATTTTTCTCATGCCTTAAAATCCTCTTATCACCAAATGCCCATTTTCGACGACGCTGTGTATGACGTCAGCAGTTTGAATAAGCAATAATAATACGATTTTCTTCCTCATGCCAGAATTCTAACACACACCAGATGGCTCCCTTTGTTGGACCCAGGAATTAAAATTAAATGATATCTCTATAAGATAACTAATATCTATTCTCCGTGATGGTCTCAAGCTAATTTTTTTATGGCTGCATGTGTCAGTTGGCTTTATTTTTCTTTCTGGATTCTGTTTTCTTTGGGGCGTCACTCCCTTAACATGACATTAATCAGTTTTGACAAAATCTCATATCTCACTTTTTCTTACGGATTTTCTCTCTCGTGCGAAAAGTATCTTTCTTCGTAAATAAAATAAAATCTTTTTTTTTACGTCGATCAGTCTATCTTTCGATATAGCTCTTTCTCGCCTTAAGTCTTTCCTGTTTTTAATTTCTATGGTTAATTAGTTAGCCAATTACCATAGCTAAATAGTGTCACACAACTATGTTTTACTATAGGAATGAACTAAAAAAATTAACTAACATTTAAATGTTTTAACCATTTGTTGTTCCGAGATGCGGTAGTTATCAAATTTTCAATACGATGTGATTTTTCTTCTTAAGAAAGAACATCCAAATTGGGGACTGAAAAAAAATGCCAAGAAATTATGCCAGCGTTTTTTTTTTTTTTAGTTTGAACGCCAAATCTAACATTTGTGTTTTTGTTCTGTTTTAAGCTACTAATTTTCTATCCTTTGCTTTTGTTTCAAATAACTGTAACAAACATTCCAACAATTAAATAAACTCTACCAAATTTCCTGGATTTTTGTTGCGCACCGTCTCGCAAGTGGTGAGTTCAATCCTCACTGGATGTCCCATGCTTATTGTCTTCTGACAAACTAAAACTAAGCTCATTAAATTACAACCAAGGACCTCCCCACACCTGACAACTACCCCCACCAAACAGGCAAAAGAGAATTGTGGAATAAGATCTGGGTATTTATCCATTATTTAGCACTCACTAACTTAAGTGTCGAATTATGATTCTACATTGAACCCAGTTTTCAAATTAGGAAATTCTCCTCCAGGGCCCCATTTTACGCAATGGTTAACGAGACAATGTTGTTAACCTTTAGTTAAGGATGAACTGCAAAAAAAAAAAAAAAATAAAAAAAAATGGAAATTTTAGTAAGTGGTGAGTTCAATCCTCACTGGATGACCTATGCTTAGTGTCTTCTGACAAATTAAGCTAAGCTCATTAAATTTCATACCAAGGAGATCCCTTTAGTACAGGATGCACTGCAAAAAACAAAAACAAAAAAAAAAAAAACACAGGAAATTTTAGTTTTACTATATGATGAAAAAAAATTAACTAACATATAAAAAAGCTTAACTATGTATTTTACTATATGAATAAACTAAAAAAAAAAAAAAAAAACCCAATATATACATTTTTTAACCATTGAAAATTTTCAAGGTGAGGTGATTATTCTCTTGAAGAAAGAACATCCAAATTGGGGACTGAAAAAATGCCAAGAAATTTTGCCAGAATTCTTTAGTTTGAACACCAAATCTAACATTTGTGTTTTTGTTCTGTTTTAAGCAACTAATTTTCTATCCTTTGCTTTTGTTTCAAATAACTGTAACAAAAATTCCAACAATTAAATAAACTCTACCAAATTTCCTGTCTTCTTGTGGGGCACCCTGTAGCTTAAAATTTTTAAACAGTAATGAATGACACTCGAATCTGTGGCACATTTTTACTTTTCCGTTATTAATATATAGCGCATTAGTGCGTCATGGTCGTCATTCCTACAAAAAATTAAAAAGCTCTATCTATCAATATAAATATATTAATAAGGCTGAGTACTTGAAATAAAACCGTAGAATTGACGTTAAATGTATTATGCGACCTGTCAAAAGACGCATTTGTGCATCACAGAGCAATAAGAAGTATGAATTACCTTATTTTAAAACCCTGGACGTAAAGATTCATGATCTGATGAATTTTTAATCAAACAACTGGAAAATTACAACGACAGCTCAGTTGTTCAATCCAAGCAGCTGGACAGACAAAAAAACTAGTAAATGTGCTGGAATTTAACTAAACTCTCTTTGCCCATGAAAATTAATGTTTTCAGTGTAGCCCAAAGAGCAACTGTAGCGATATCCGTTGTCAGCCGATACCTTGTTAAAGGAAACATCTGAAAGATGTTACAGAAATTGTTTTGGCAGTTATTGTCTTGACGAAGAAGGTCGTCTATGTCGAGCGATCCTGACACAGAAGGTCAGTTGAGTGGAGCCGACTTTTTTGGACGAAAGCTAACAGAACAAAGAAGGCTGGTTATTTATAAGACGGTGGTGCCTACCAGCCTGAAAGGCAGGGACCACTCGATCGCCAAGCGAAAAGGGAGGCACGCCGGTTAGACCGTTCGCTCCGTCAACTCGTCTCACTGTTCGACACTCGTCTATAGCAGGAGGTTACAACCGAATAAAATTTTTCGTCTCGTGATTTTATTTCGTGGGTAATGATCTGGACAAAGAGCTACTTTCCATATATCAAGCCACAAGAATTTGATTGGAAGAAGCTGTACCCTGAGAAAGTTACACAATGTCAACAATGTTGTTTTTCCACAACACGAAAGAAATATTATTTTTTCAGTTTCATTATTGACTATAAATAATGTTCCACTTGTAAAAGTCCCAAGTGTCACACGAGGTAGAGGATTACAGAGTAAAAGGTAAGGGGGACAGTTTATGAGTATATATGGGGAAGATGACGGTTAACTTTAGACTTGAATAGGTTAAGATTATAGTGATCGGGGAAACATCATCTTGGGAGTCGGTTCTTTAAAGTAGCAGTTTGTAGGAAGATATTACAAATTATAATGGGGACGGAGTTATCTTCACTCACACATTTACCAGCCAATCAGAAGACAGCTTCTGTTGGCGTCAAAAACGCCAATCTTAAACTCTACCTCTCTTCTGACTGGAGGCGTCCATGAAAAACGTATATTCGGCAAGAGCCGTCTCTTAAGAAGTAATTTTAAACTCCACTTCTCTTCTGATTGGAGTCGTCCATGAAAAACGTGTATTCGGCTCCGATTTCAACGAGGTTTTAAAATTAGAACTCGTCATAGATTAACATTAAAATGAAAGAGTTATCACAGACACTAGCGTAGTACCCGTAAAGAATGACATGATTATTTACGCATGCGTCAACTTTTCTACCTCAAGTCAGAATATCTGAACATTCTGTCTTGGTTCGAAGTATCGTTCCGTGGCACTTCCGTTTAAGATGAGAGTGTAGCTCTTTTTTCCCACCTCTTCCAAGTCCTGGGATTACGATGGGGGGACCAGTGTCTAGTTTCTGTTTCGATCAGTTCACGGGGAGGGGGGTTGGAAAGATAAGGGGCATAAACACACTTTCTTACTTTTGTTCCGAAATGTTGTATAATAACAACAGGACTTCCCTTCACCGGGAGAGAATTCTTTACCGAGTGAGCCGTCTCCTTAATTTCAGTCAGGACGCCCGCTAGATGGCGTTCTCTTCAAGACTATAAAAAAAAACAAGGAACATAAACCTTCTTTCTCTATTTTACTCCGGAATATTGTAGCGAAAACAGCAGGGATTATCTACGCAAGCCGTCTTCTTAATTTCAGCCAGCCATGTGGCGCGCGCGCGCTCGCACGCACGCACGCACGCACGCACGCACGCACGCACGCACGCACGCACACAGACTTTCTAACAGCAAATTCTATAAATTATTTTTTTTTCTTTATTTACCTTGTTCGGACTGTTGTCCTCAGCTTTATTGCCATATTTACGACATTTCGGTCGTTGTATGCTCCGGCCTTTTTCAGGTGATTGGAATTTCGAACTGAACCCTTTATTTCGTCTACCGGAGTAGATTGTTCTAGTTTCACGTGCCATGACTCTTCCAGACGTCTCAGTTATCTTCCTTTAACTCAACACTCCAAGTTTTTGTTCACCACTGCAGTAGCCAGCTCACAACTCTTTGAGCCAAGTCACTGGATCCAACCAACAGTTTTATCCACTGGGCCATATGTGGGTTCAGTTCGAATTTTCAATCACCTGAAGAAGGCCGGAGCGTACAACGCGGAAACGACGTTAATATTGCAATAAAGATGAGGCCAACAGTCTGAACAATGTAAGTAATGTAAATAATTACAATACCTCATCGCAGAAATATAAGCATATATCTTTTTTTTCTTTTTTACTTGTGTACACACAGTTTCCTTTTTTCTTCAGTTATGTTATCCTTTATATAAAAATGTATATCATGCCTTCATAATTCTTGTTCTTTTATTGTTCTCACTCCTTATAGTGTTTTCTCATATTTTTTAACACTCGGTAAACTCTTGCATCTTAGTGGCTTTAGTGCTTTGTTTGGGGTGAAATGATTTAAAAAAATATCAAATTTCTCCACATGTTGAATAGGATAAAAAAATATCAAATTTCTCCACATGTTGAATAGGATAAAAAAATATCAAATTTCTCCACATGTTGAATAGGATAAAAAAATATCAAATTTCTCCACATGTTGAATAGGATAAAAAATATCAAATTTCTCCACATGTTGAATAGGATAAAAATATCAAATTTCTCCACATGTTGAATAGGATAAAAAATACCAAATTTCTCCACATGTTGAATAGGATAAAAAAATATCAAATTTCTCCACATGTTGAATAGGATAAAAAATATCAAATTTCTCCACATGTTGAATAGGATAAAAAAATATCAAATTTCTCCACATGTTGAATAGGATAAAAAATATCAAATTTCTCCACATGTTGAATAGGATAAAAAAATATCAAATTTCTCCACATGTTGAATAGGATAAAAAATATCAAATTTCTCCACATGTTGAATAGGATAAAAAATATCAAATTTCTCCACATGTTGAATAGGATAAAAAAAATATCAAATTTCTCCACATGTTGAATTTGAATTTTGAATTCGTTTTGTTTCTTTTGAAACTTCTCCCCCCCTCTCCATCGGATTTTTTTTAAACAACCACACCCCTTACAAAATAGCACCATTTGTAGCGAAATTGAGTTGCATCATTTTTATGAAGGCAATTAATTCACTCAACTATTTATAGAGATCGAAGTATACTGAATCCTTTGTGTGTTATATGACGTTTCGCGAGCAGTCACGGTTTTCCACAGCTTCCTCTTTTTGTTGTTCTAAGTAACCTTTGAACCATCTCCCCTTGCTCTCTCTTATCCATTCAAACAAACTCGTCAAGTAGGTTACTCCCACTTTCCTTCTGTTTATAAGACGTCTTTCTGTTTTAGAAACAAATCCTGCTGAACAATCGCCTTTGCGATTTACTAAGCTTAGCATAGTTGGGCACAAGGTTATAATTATGGGGTCACTACTCAGCATATTTTATCCGAATTATGTCTATTTGAAATTTATGGGGTGAAGAGTTATCATGATTCATTCGAATAGTCCAAATGTAACTAGTGTAAACTAGTTACATTCAGACTATTCGAATTACTTCTCCAAAACAGAAACTATAATTGAAATTAAAAATAGTGGAGGCCCACACAATGAATTCATCATAAAAATTCAAAATTTTGAATTATTAAATACTAAAAACTTCAAATACTTCGGTGCAGGTCCAGTGAAAGAGTCGCGTGCCACCCACGAATCTATGAACCCCCCCCCACTCTACTACATCTCAATTTTCATAAGGTAGTATTCATTTAAAATACAAATCTTATTATAACCTAATTATGTACAATATGCAATATGGCTGAACAATTCAACTAGAAAAACTGAAAATAAATAAATTGTATCTAAAAACAAATTAGAGACATGTCAATAATCTTTCCTCTTAGATAAATCAACAATGTTTTGCGGCAATTTTTAACATCAACTCAAAATTTCTCTTGTACAAACGTTAAATAATTTTAACACATTCAACATTATAGATAAAAAAAATAGTGAATTTTATATAGTGATTTTTTTCGAAATTTAACATGAGCAAAAAAAAAAAAAAAAATCAAGGATTTGGACGAAAATAAAAAGACCACAGAATTACGTAAAAATCCGGTTCACCCATTTAATAGTTGCGATGAGTTTAATTTGTAACGTCTATAATAATAGGTAGAAAAAAAAGCAAATGTTGATAATGGGGGGGGGGGGTCGGGGGGTAGTACGCGCCGGTCCTGTTGTAACAAATTTAGTATAGGAAATTGCACATAGGATAGGCGGAGATAGTTTTGTCAAACACCGCAAGTTGTTATAAAATCAAAGCATTAAACAAAATATTCTTAAATAGCTTCGTCTGATCGAGACTTTCATATGGATGCCATCCATGACGTCAGATTTGTTCAGAAATATCTAAACTGTCAGTTATATACAACCGCTTTGTCAGATCGTTGGTCCAAAAACGGCTTCGAGCGAGTGAAGCGTGTAGGCTTCTGCGAGGACCATCGTTTATCGAACCTCAATGACTGTCGCTACAGAATCACAAACAAAGGACTGTATCAGATAACAGAAAGCGCATCATTTGAAGACTTCCAACAGCAGCAACAACTAAAATGAATAGCACATGTAACTAAAAGAGAAAATAATGACACAATCAAGATACTGACGTTCCCCACCACCTCAAATAAAAGGGAATGACCCCCCCCCCCATCAAGAAAGAACGGCGACCTGTTTTGTTTTAAGAGAAAGAGTTTATAAATTTCAATGGTTGGATGGTTTGAATACCGATAGATAGATAGGGATGGAATTAGATAGATAGATAGATAGATAGATAGATAGATAGATAGATAGGTTGGATGGTTTGAATACCGAATATTTCCTTATAAGGAAACGGTTAATATTGCCATTATTATGTAGATTATGTGACCATTTAGTTATTTCTACTGTAACGGTAAATATAGGCTATTGCAGAAAATAGCCTATCTTACATTATTTGTATTATCGCTATATTCACAACGTTTCTGCCGTTGTACGTTCTGGCCTTCTTCAGGTGATTGGAATTTCGAACTGAACCCACACATGGCCCAGTGGATAAAACCTTCGGTTGGATCCAGTGACCTGACCCAACTAACATCGTGTACTGGCGTTATAGAATCACAGATGAAGAAATGTACCAGATAACAGAAACGGATCATTTGAAGATTTCCAACAACAGCAACAACTAAAATGGATAGCACATGTAACTGGAAGAGAGGATAATGACATCATCAAAATGGTGAAGTTCCACACTACCTCAAACAAAAGGTAAAGGAAAACCCCCATTAATAGTGGAAAGAACGGCGACCTATTTTGCTTTAAGAGAAACATTGTTCGAGTGTTTGGAATAGCAAATATTTCCTTATAAGGAAACAGTTAATATTGCCATTATCATGTAGATTATATAACCAATATTTAGACCATTGACCATTTAGTTATTTCTGCTGTAACATAACTTATAGGCTATTGTAGAAAATAGCCTATCTTACATTATCCTCATCGCCATATTCTCAACGTTTCGGCCGTTGTACGCTCCGGCCTTCTCCAGGTGATTGGAAGCCTTTATTTCGTTCCACGTGCCATGCCTCTTCCTTTTAACTCAAGATTTGGTTTGCCACAGCTGTAGTCTGGTATTGAACTCACAGCTCTAATCTAACGCCTTTATCCACCGGGACATGATGCCCTTGAGGACATTCTGTGTATGAATTTCTGTGACTTATAAACCTAATGTCTCATCAATCATGAAGCGTGGACCATTCTTCAACTAAACTCATGTACTGGCGTTACAGAATCGCAGACGAAGAAATGTACCAGATAACAGAAAATGCATCATTTGAAGACTTCCAACAGCAGCATTAACTAAAATGGAGAGCACATGTAACTGGAAGAGAGGATAATGATATTATCAAAATGCTGACGTTCCACACGACCCTAAGCAAAAGACAAGAAAGGAAGATCCCATCAATATTAACCTAAGAACTGGACACATGCTCTTAAATTGGCTCATCAGATTGAGACTATTATATTTAATTTATACAATGCATGACGTCCAACCCGTTTAGAAATGTTTATCTATCAGCTGCATACATCTATTTTCTTAGATCATACTTATTATAAAACCCAGGTTGTGTGTGTGTGTGTGCGTGTGTGTGTGTGTGTGTGTGTTTGTGTGTGTGTGTGTGTGTTCGTTTATATATAGGATCGGATTTCCTACATTTTTCAACCGATTTCAACTAAACTTCACAGGACTACGTAAAATTACCTTGCGGTGGTTCTGACAGTGCCAAAAATTGTAAAAACACAATTGTTTTTGCACGAAATCAATTTGAAAACACCATTAAGAGGCATCGCAGTCGCGAAAGAGGGACAACTCATATCGAGTTATACTTATTTGTTGTTTGTGTGTGTGTGTGTGTTCGTTTATATATGGGATCGGATTTCCTACATTTTTCAACCGATTTCAACAAAACTTCACTTTTTTTTGGCAGGTAGTGTTTCTTATTGTCATGCACACTTTTTTCTTTATTTTTACATTCAGAATGCTTTAAAAATTCCATTTACCAGACAATTGTTTATAATAAAATTCGCAAAAAAAAAAAAAAACTAATTAAGACATGCGTGTCCGTCAACCTTAAACAATAATCTTTGTCCATTTTATTTTTCAGTCTTTATGATGGTCGATACTTGATCTATCTCTTACTGTTACATCCCCGGGCAACGCCGGGCTCTACTGCTAGTATCTTATAAATTTCAACTGGCAAGTAACACTAGCCGTTCAGTCAATGGATTTCTATAGGGAAACACCTAAACTCACCATTACTATCACCATTGATTCTCTTGATTATTATAGATGTTACTATAGACACGACGTTTCAGGTGTTCATTGTCTTCTCTTTTTATTTAGCTGATACAGAATATCTGTCGATTATTGTGTTATTCTGTGATGACATATTGTTTCACTACATGATACAGAGATTGAACATACAGCCATTAGATGACAGTAACAAATTTCGTATATCCATGATGGCTCCAAGATGTATTTTTGGAACGTTTATATTACATATAAGATCATTTCAACATTTGGGTATCAAGGTGGGTTTGTACGGTTTTTGATGATTTTGCATTTCATTTTTTGAGATGAAGAATTGTTAATGGACTTTAATTGTTGTTCTCACCTTGATGATTACAATTGTTATTATCAGTAGTGCCAGGCACTATTTAAATGGACTGGTCCACTCGAAAAAATAGGGACAGATTTCTAGGGCCCAATTTTTTGTAGATTATAATTCATTTGATTTTCCTCAATTAACGTTAGAATAATAAAAAATATTGATTATTTTTAATCTAGAATTATTATAGTTTATTATAGATATTGTATATTATTATTTAAGTATTATATTATATCATTATATTATATTGTAAATAAGTATATATATAAGTATAAATAAATAAGTATAAATATATAATAAATATAAAATAAATAAGTATAATAAATAAATATAATAAATATATAATAAATACAAAATAAATAAGTATAATAAATATATAAATAAATATAAAATAAGTATAATAAATATATAATAAATATAAAATAAGTATAATAAATAAATATAATAAATATATAATAAATATAAAATAAGTATAATAAATAAATATATAATAAATATAAAATAAGTATAATAAATAAATATAATAAATATATAATAAATATAAAATAAATAAGTATAATAAATAAATAAATAAATAAGTATAACTAAATTATATTTTAATAATATTATATCATAGATTATTATTATAGATTATTATATATAATTGTTATAGATTATTTTTCAATCTAGAAGTGGGCGCTGTTCATAAAATAAAGTGTCAAATCCATCACTGAATTTTTAAAGAGTTATTTGTACTTGTTTTTTATTTGTAAATGTCAAGTTTCAAACTGTGTCTACGCCAGTGATATCTTCGTGCAACTGATCTTATTTTTAAATATTAAAAAAATCATAATAATTATTTATCTTACGTTAAACTTGAATTATTTATCTTGAAACAGATTTATATGGCTATTAATTTATTTAAATTTGAAAATCTTACGACGTTATATGCCAAATGTACTTTACATAAAAGTGATGACGGAGGTGAAGTACGGAGATGAGAGACTTGACGTTTGTAAATAAAAACAAAGTACAGATAACTCTTTAAAAAGTTAGGGATCTATTTGATATTGTATTTATATTATGAACAAGACATCTCTTTCTAAATTGAAAAAAAATCAATGTTTCTTTTATTTTGACAAATGGCGTGGCTAATGAATGCTAATCTACACAAAATAATTCCCCTCAAAATGTTTATCTATTTTTTAACGAGCGGATCAGTAGCGCCGTATGACGATAAACTACATCCGGCAGCATGACTTCTGATCGGGAGGTTTTCAGGAGTGTGGAGCTACCTCTTAATTCCTATTGTTCTCAGGTTCACCTTGACCCGGGGTAATAGCAACTGTTAGGGTCCCAGCTATGGGTAAATAGTAAACCTTTCAAACTGGGTTCAGAACAATAAAAACCATGAAAGCATAATTATTAGCCAGCCTGCAGCGTTCTAAATACTAAGCTACGTTTAATTCTGGCTCAAGGACAAATATATGCAGCATCCCGTGAGGATAGCACATGTAACTGTAATAGAGAATAATGACATTATCAAAAAAGTAACTCACTACTCAGCAATAATTACTTGCAAGACCGGCTCGTTAAGCACTACTAATGTCTAATGGATGTCAGTTATCAGATATATCCTATTAATTCCCCTCTCCAAGTTCTCCACCAACTTAAACAGATATTGAACTCACACACTTTGGGTCCTCTCATTAGATCTAACTAAAGCCTTTATCAACTGTGCCATGTTCCCTTGGAGAGGGGAATTAACAGGAGATAACTGATAACTATGGCACGTGGAACTAGAACAGTCTACCCTAGCGAGCGAAATAAAGGTTTCAGTTCGACATTCCAGCCACCTGAAGAAGGCCGGAGTGTACAACGATCGAAACGTTGTGATAAATATGGCAACAAAGATGAGGATGATAGTCCAAACAATGTACATATTGTCCGAACAGGACGTTTTCCTGGTCACTACAATCTTAAGATGTTCAAGTCTAGGGTTAACTATCTTCCCCACATATCCGCATAAACTGTGCCTCTTACTCTGTAACCCTCTACTTTGAGTGGCTTCCGGGCCTTGTACAGCTGAACATCACTGTAAAATTGAATTTAAGGCATTCAGACTGACTGATATTTAAGGCTAATTTTAAAAATTCAGTTTCTTTTTAAAATTGCGTCTTTTTCATTAAAGTCGACAAAATAATTAAAAATAAAGACGACATCAAGTTACCAACCATGACAATGAAACTTGCTAAACAAGTCCTTCTTCTGATTTAATAATGTTGTTTCATATAGGGTGTGTCTTTTAGTCATTATCCGTTCGATACGGCAATTAGGATGAAATAGTGCAGATTTAATTGCGAATATAATCTGCCCGATTAAACAGTACCATTTAAACTTCAGACTTAACATATTTGATGGCAGAATTTTTCACCAGTTAAGATTTTTATAATTAGGATTAACCATACTACATCCACGGAGTCGAATCTCTCACGTTTCCTCCGTATTCCACAAAGTAGGAAAGTTCTCAGACGGCTATTTACTCAGAATTGTTACTTTCTGGAATAGGCTCTTGAGTATAAGCCACCTTGGGCACTAAAATTTTAACCTCTTCTGCCCAAGAGTCAATCGCTATCTTCTTTATCCTAATTATTTTCGCTTCCTTCTAATTATCATACAGACGTAAGTAACCTTCGCATCTCATTCAGTAACCTACCTTGAGTGGCCTTGCATTGAGTGAATTTTTAGTAGTAAAAATATAAGATTCTCTTCCCAACGAAATAGTTAAGTTTTTTTTGTTCATAAGACTGCAATGTCTTCTTAATTATTGTTCTTTTAGTGTTCTCTCTCCTTATTAGTGTTTTTTCTCATATTTTCTAACACTCAGTAATCTCTTGCGTCTTAGTAACTTTATTGTCTTACTTGGGGGAAATGATTAAACAAATGGTGTTGTAACAAAATTAACTACATAGTGCCTATTAAAAAAGCGGAAAATTTATTATCCCTGTTTTATTTTTCAGGAATAATTTGTCTTGAATAACTTTGAATATATTTCTTGAATATTCATGACCTTGAATAATCATTCGACTCTCGTGTAATTACTTAATTCTGATTGGTTCTTTTATGATTGATTAATTGTTGCTTGATCTTTTGACTCGTCATTTAAAAGGTTATTTGCAGACAACTTTCGTCTTTCGTTCTGACCTTCTCGTATAGATAAAAAAAAAATCTCATTGATTCAAGTTATCATACGTTTCAAAGAAGAACATCCGACGTGAAGATTGATGAAATGTGCAGAAATGCTTCCTGAATTTTTCAGTCACATCAGTCGTCACCAGTTTTCAACGGTTGTCTCACGTCTTTCTGAAAATGACCGCTTTTTACTGGAAACCCTGTAGAACGCAAACACAAATGTAGATTTAAAATAGACAAAAAAAAAAGCAAAACAAAGAAAAAAAAATAAACAAAACAAAAAAAAAACGACAAAAAAACAAAAAAAACAAACAAACAAAAAACATTTGCGGTATCTGATTCAAGCCAGGAAATACCAAAGCTCCGTATCGTATTTTTAATGTCCATCAGAAACGTTTGATCCAAGTGTAGTTGATCCCTGGGAATCCCACTATATTATAGCGTTGTAACAAAAATGGCAAAGACACAAACCGAAATGTAGAATTAAAATCAAAAATGTTTAATTAAACTAGAAGTACGTGATTCTCGACCGTAACACCAGAAAACTGAATCGAATCAGAAATCTTTGCCTTAAGAAGAGTTGATCTGTGGTGACTGCAGTATGTATAGGCGTTTTTTAAAAAAAATCAAAGGCAAACCCAAATGTTGATCTACCATAGAAAAACTTTTGTTAAACATTTTTAATATGTGATTCATGTCAGTAAACCCCAGAGAACTGAATCTAATTAAATATCCATCAGCAATCTGTGATCTAAGAAGAGTTGATCGGTGGTGACCCTAATATATACACGCGTTGTAAGAAAACTTACAAGGGCTCAAGCTCAAATGTATATTTAAAATATAATTTTGATTTTCCTATGTTATTAAAAATTCATGAAATATCCTCCCGAACATTTAATTTGCATCTCTGAAAATTGCAAAAATAAATAATAAAATAAAAGTAAGTTTTATATATATATATACACACACACACACACACACACACACACACACACACACACACACACATATATATATATATATATATATATATATATATATATATATATATATGAATGTATATTTTTGGTAAAATTTACATTTAAAAATCTTTCATTAAATGTGGTAGATAGCAAGGGATTTCAGAAATTTTCTAGAATTTTCTTTTTTTCCCAAGCACTTTCGGCCACTTCTTTAAGCATTTTTAAGGGGGTTATGTTTTTGGTGCTGTTAGTTTTTCCTCATGTTTTGACTGTTTAAGTTGTATTTTATTTTTGTGCTGTTTCGAATAGGAGCGTTTATTGTGATAAAATAAACTATTTGAATAGAACACAGTTGCATCTAGCTAGTCCAGCAGTAAAACGGCGCAACCTAATTGCAAATCTAGTAGCATGTTTAAATTTATACAGTAGAGGCACAAAGGAGATTTCTAGATGTTTCACCAACGTAGTTTTTCCTACATTGCAGGCAGTTTTTTTTATCTAAAAGCTCGCCTCTGCGAACATAAGAGACGCCTACTGTGGGACAGCACTTTAAACTCGTTCGTCACACACTTATATTCTTAAAATTAAAAATATTTGGCATTAAATAACCTACAACAGGTTGATAAGCCGTAAAATAAATCGACCTCGATCTAGGTCAGTTGATATTAATTTTAATCTTTAAGAAAAAATGGGGATGTCAACTCAAACATGTGTATGCACTAAAAGAACGTTTATAATAATAATAATAATAATAATAATAATAATAATAATGGTTTCATCCTGAGTAAAGCTATAAAGACACTAAGACGCAAGGGGGTGTCTGGAATGTTAGAGAATATATAAAAAAACACTATTAAGGAGAGAGAACAATAAAAGGTCAAGAATTAAGAAGATAAAAGATAACGTTAAATTTTTAGAGATAAAAGTTGATTGGGACGCAAGAAGCCAGAAGAGAGTTCCACAAGCGCAAAGTGCTATAGAAGAAACTATTAGCATAGAACTTACGGTTACATCTAGCAATTTCAACTGTAAAACGATTTGACCATGCCGCCAATCTAGTACCCTTCTGGTGTCTTATCAAGTGGTGGTGTTGAATGAAGAATAAAGGGTTTTAAAAGGTTCAAATCAATCAAACATCCCTCACATATATATATATATATATATATATATATATATATATATATATATATAAAAAAAAATTTTGGTATTTTTCTTGAGCAATTTTCTACAGCCAGTTTAAGAAATTAGTTCGTGTTCTTGAAAGGATTAAAACTAAAATAAATGGACATAATACGTCTACATTATTTAACCAAATTTGCTTGAATGAAAACATGCTGCCTAAATATAGATGCATATATATATATATATATATATATATATATATATATATACACACACACACACACACACACACACACACACACATATATATATATATATATATATATATATATATATATATATATATTTTTCGATTATAGGTGCTGTTCAACTTATAATTACATGAATCATTCATACAAAAACAAATATAGAGGTTAATGATTTAAATGGCGAGAATACATCTTCGCAAACAATTTCAATAAGTTACACTAACCCCGAACCTGTATATGAATGATATGATCCCTGTTTATAAATTCCAGTTTCATAAGGTCTTTTTTAGTTTTTTACAAGCTTTCGTCTGTTCTTACAGACATCCTCAGGTATGGAAATAGATTTGTTTTTGTTTTTTACTTCTCGGTAATAAGAGGACAACGAAAATATAGATGTAATCCGAAAAAATGCTATGAGAAATGTGTTATTGTTTTGGAACGTGCGGTCGCAATATTAAGGTTGTGCATTTTTGTACAAATATAGTAATAGGAGAATTCTTTTGTACTGGTAGGTTTTCCGTCAATGTGGCATGAACTATATTGTTCAATAATTACAGAAATGTCACACTTATTATCCGAAAGTTGCACGTTGGATCAGTTATTTTAATTTCGATTATAGGTGCTGTTCAACTTATAATTACATGAATCATTCATACAATTTTTCTTTTTTTTTAATTTATTTCTCTATTGGATCGTGTTATTTAAGTCATGTCAATTATGTGTGAAAAATAATATCGCCCAAATATCCACCAAATCTGAAAGAAAAAAAAATCATTAGACACTTAAACTTGATTCATATTTAAAATCAGTCCAAGTTATTGGAACACCCTTTAGTTACGTCAGTGTTTGACTTGCACTATGCTGGTTTCATATAACGTACAGTCCACGAAGGGCCGGTGTATGTGTTACGTGGGTTCCAACCGAATCTATGATACGGATTTCCCGAATCTATGATACTCGGTCCCCACTTTAAACCTCAGTTTTCATAAGGTAGTATTCATATAAAAAAAAAAAAAAAAAAAAAACTAAACAAATTTTATTGTAACTTAATTATATACAGTAATGGTTCATATATAATATCGGCGTTAAAAATTGAATAATTTTAACATATTCAATATTATTGATAAAAAATAGTCACTATATATATAGTATTTTTTTTTGTGACTTAGCATGAACAAAACAAATTCACAGATTTGAACGAAAAAAAACAAAAACAAACCAAGAATAACGCCAAAATTCATAAAATTTTTTTCATCATTTAATAGTCAGCTGTACTTAGTTTAATTTGTAACGTATGTAAATATGTGAAAAAAAAAAGCAAATGTTGATAAGAAAGCGAGTGTCACAAAGCACTCCCTGTGGCCCTCGGCCAGGCTTAGCCACCTCGATCGGGGTGTTCAGGAGTAACACGCACCTGCCTTAAGTCTACGCATCTGCAACATATTTACGTAATAATGCGACGAAAAATCACTTTGAGAAGGTTTGAACTCACTGAACAAGTATTTTCTTTCTTCCTATCTTTAAGCAAATTTCCTCTCAGCCTGTAAGCGATAAATAAATTTTAAAAAAATATATTGATTCAAACAATTCACTATTCGATATAAATATATTTTATCATCAAACCTGTTTGTTGACTCAGTCAAAGATTCTTTTTTTTTAACAATCGCCCCATGCCAGTGATATGAACCCATTTATTTATCCTGTTCAGTATTGAATTACGTGCCATCGCTTCTTTTCCTGGTATTACATGAAGTAAAAAGTATAAGTCAGTGAATATTTGTTTCACTAAAGTCAACGATATTTTCTCAAACAAAACAAGGCGTGAGAGAATTGATTTCAGCTGGTCATTGCTGGCTGCAGTTACCAAGCTTAACTTTTATAACCAGTGAAATGTCGCGGTGTGGTTTCCTCTCGCTCTTTTTACGTTTTCGATTTCACATCTCTCCTTCTTCTGCGTTCTGATCAGGAGGTTTTGAGGAGTGTGGAACCACTTCTTAACTGCTGCTGTTCCCAAGTTCACCATGACCCGGGGTGGTAGCACCTGTTAGGGGGTCCCAGCTATGGGCAAATAGTTAACCCCAAAACTTGGGCCAAACACTATGAAAGTGTAAAAATAGGTTTTAATACCAGAAATACTTTGTAAATTATTACCAGCAATACATTTAAAAAAAAAATATTACCAGCTATACATTTTTGAAAAACAAATATTACCAACGAAGGAAAATTCTAAGCAGAAATAGATTTTTGAAGGAAAAAATATTACTGGAAACAGATTTTTGGAAAAAAAATATTACCAATGAAAATTTTGTCGGCATTAAATAACCCATAGAGGTTGATATGTCGTAAACCAAACCAAACCAAACCAAACCAAACCAAACCAAACCAAACCAAACTCTCCTTCTTCTAGGTTAGGTACCACCAAAGGCTATAGGCTACATTGCTATTTAATCCGTAGCTGGAACAAGAAGAGATGGATTCATGCCTTTTCCAAGGGATTTTATGCGAAAAAGAATGCAACAGACTAGGCCAGATTTTGAACTTGGTTCGTTGATTCCGATAACTGTTGCTTTTAATGTTCACCAGAAACTCTTGTGCCGTGTCCCTTCAGGACATAGACAATTTTCTCGAGGCGACGAAGATGTGGTTCTACAGAAGGATGCTAAGGATATCATGGACCAAGCGTGTGAGCAACGATGAGATCTCAGAGAGAATGCAAACAAGTAGGAGGCTTATGCTTAACATCAGGAAGAGGCAGCTGAAATATTTGGGAAACATAATGAGAAAGGAGGGCCTGGAGAATCTGATACTCACGGTCGAATAGAGGGAAAGAGAGACAAGGGAAAACAACACATGACATACCTAGCAGCCTTATGCAAGTTGGTGATAGAACGTTGTCTGGGGGAGGAGGCAGAGGGAAGGAACTTGTTGAGAGCTGCAAAAGATAGAGGGGGGGTGGAGAGCCATGATTGCCTACGGCCTGAAAGGACACGGCATATAGAAAGAACTTTTATTTTAAATATCGAGCCGCGACATTAGTTAAATAAACTGACCAACTCGTAAAACAGGAAAAATGCTTTCAAAATAATTTCCTTTTGATCATCTTGAGGCCACGTCACTTGTCAGAATAAAAATATATTGACTTTTTATAATTTTAGAAAGGGAGGGGAGTCCTGTTCTTTCTATATAGTGTAAAATCGATCCACGACTTTTTATTATTTAGTCCGAGTTATTGGACTTAGAAGTTATTTACAAATATGTCTAGTTTTAAAGTGTAGTCACCTCATTGATATATACATTTTTTTTTAATTTTCTGAATGTTTTAATCATTTAAAAAAAAAAAAAAAATTAAAACGTTTTTTAAAAGAATTTAAAAAAATTCTGTATGGAGTTTTTCTTCTGAAGCCCATGAGGTTAAGAGTTATTTATCTTATAGCGATTTTCCAAGCGTAGCTTGGATGTGGCTCAAGGCCGAATGTAAGGGGCACCCAGTGAGGATCGAACGAGTTATTTATCTTATATGAAGAATAAAAGGATATATACTTTTATGAATTTATGTAAAATTTTGTTCTTTAATTACAAATATACCCGTTTGTTCTTTATTTAAAAGAAATCTTTTTGTACCCACCACCCCAACAAGTCTGTTTTCGTATGTAAAACAGCTAGGTCCGATAACTCTGTATACGGCAGGGTTCGATTTGATACAGTATCGATATGATAATCCAATCCCCCCCGCTTGTAAATCGATATTTTTTTTTAGATTCTAGCATTTATTGCAGTCTAAGGAAGGTCTACAGAATGTACAATCTTTTCTTCTTATTATTTTTTACAAGTGGACTAATCTATTCAAGTAGCGTCCTTGTTGCAACAGATTGTGTTCAGTCATGACACTATAATATTGTGCTATTCAAAATGATTTATTAGAAAATAATTACATTGTCGCTATATGTTTGGTTTGGACTAATTTCATCATGTTTGATGCTTTTTCATTTTTACAACAAACCAATCAAATGCAAGCATAGAGATTTTCCAAGCGTAGCTTAGATGTGGCACAAGGCCGAAAGTATGGGGCATCCAGTAAGGATCGAACTCACTTTTCAGTAGTAACTGATCTAGCAAGACAAGTTTGCCAACCATTACACCACGCCGAGGTGCCCTTTGTAGTTTAGATGTGGCACAAGGCCGAAAGTACGGGGCACCCAGTGAGGATCGAACTCACTACACAGTCGTAACTGTTCTATCAAGACAAGCTTGCTAACTATTACACCGCCTCGAGGTGTCCCAAATGCAAGCATAGATGACTCAAAGAGCTTGTCTGGTTGTCCATTACTGCTGCGTAGTGAGTTCAATACCCACTAAATACTCCAGACTTTCTGCCTTGTGTCAAACTTAAATAAGCTTATTAGTAGGACGCATCGACTTTAGTAATAGTTAGGGAGCTAGTCTGGAGGAACATTACGAAGTTAGAGAGAGTATCGAAGGCTCAGAAGACTAGGTAGGTAAAACGAAGAAGAGGCTTATTAAACACTCCTACATAGAACAGGAAAACTTGACTAAATCAACTACTCCTCAAATCCTACTTTAATATAATAGCAGTCCATTGTCACAATAGCTGGGAAAAACAGGAAGTACGCTGAGTCGTACTCTACAACTGCTAAGAAAGTCGCTTCTCTGTGTCGTGCTAGACAATACTTTGTCGCCCGAATCTATCTTGCATATTTATAAGTCTACCATTCGTCCTTGCTTGGAATATTGCTACCACATCAGGTCTGATGCTTCTGTTATATGTCTAGAGATTCTTGATAAAATACAAAGAAGTATTTGCAATGTTATTGGTCCTGACCTGGCATCTTGGCTTCTGTCACTTTTTCCCATCGTCGTAATATAGTTACCCTGTGTCTTTTCTATAAATATTTTCATGGTAATTGTTCGGATGAATTTTCCTCTCTGGTACCTAGACTTTATGAATTTAAACGCAGTACTAGATTGGCGGCTAGGTCTCATCATTTTACATTTGAAATGGATGGATTTCTTTTCTCGAACTTCTCGTTTGTGTGATTCTCTTCTCACTTCTTACTTTCCAGTCAAGTTTGATTTTCAAAAATTTAAATGCAATATCAATCGTCACATTATGTCTTCTTCTTAATTCCTGTTCTTTTATTATCATTAATAATGTTTTACTTTTTCTTATATTCTTTCACACTCGGTAACCCTTGCGTCTTAGTGGCTTTATTGCCTGCCTGGGGTGAAATGATAATAAAAAAAAAATAGTTACCCAATCGTTTCTTTCCAGTCTTGACAAAGTCCCAAATCACCAATGCAGCCTTGAAGGTGATGAATCATTTTCCACTCTACAACCCCGTGTCTATCAGAAAAAAAACAAACAAAAAAACATCGCAAGCCTCTTGCAACTCTATCACTTTTCTATGGCAAATATTCTAACAAGTTACATTCATTACTTCCACCAGTTCAGACCTTCACATCTAAGACTCGCTATGTCACCATCACTTGAACGAATCCTATCCATCTCCTTTGTATTTCATTAGTAAGAAGGAAGTTCCTTTTGAGCAGCTTCCCCTCTAGAATTGCTACTTTGAGGAACAGACTCCTGATGCTTCCCAGATTGCAACAGTTTAAACTCTTTAAGTCTTTGGTTAACCGTTATCTTTCCGACATATTCTCATAATCTATACATCTGTTATATTCCATGTTAAGGGAATAAATACTTAACACCAGATGGATAATAGAAGAATGGTTTATTGTACACAACCAGTAAAATATGAAATACTGTACAGTTATTGTTGTGTCGTGGCACAATAGTAAAAATAAGAAAATCAAGTCGAAGTTGGTTTAAAGAACAAGTGTATTTAACATCACAGATACAAAGGGTAGGAACGGGTACTACTCCAGCTAGGCAGTTGTAGTACTGTCGCGGCTTACTCCGGTAGGTATTACTGGCACTATATATAGTGAGAACCGGTGTAATTCCCTTGTGTTAGAGGCCGGTGCAACAGTTATACACACAGGTCAATCTAGTTAATGAGTGCCACTAATTGGAAGGTCAGACGTGCTTGCGTCGTCTCGCTCTCACTCTTCCCCAAGTCTCTCGTAGACAGTTGACTTTATAGGTACTTACTACCTATAGTGTAATCATTCATGGGTGTGACTGGTTATTCCATTACATCAACATCGTATGTTCAAACTTTACCTTGAGCGGCTCTTGGGCCTTGTATTGGATGAACAATTACTAAAAAAAACATAAACCTTGCAGTTTCAAGTGAAGTATTTATTTAATTAACGTGGTTATATTAATTTGTGGCACAAATTGTGGTAAGGTTTTAAGGTACTTTCCAAAGGTGCCGCAAGCTGGGATCGACCCCCTCCAGTCCGATAACATTAGAAATTCTTCTTCCTGACAAATCGACCATAGTGAGATTCAAACCCGGGTCCCATGGTCAGAATGCGAATTTTTTAGCCACTTCATATATTTAAATTTACTGGAACATTTGTTACTTTGAAGAAAGTATTCAAGTTATTGTTCTGATACGTTTCCCGTGATGTTTTGAAATATTCATGCGGCAAAGGGCAAAAAGGAGAGTGGGAAAAGGTTGGTCGTCATTGACTATCCTACGTCTAGTTAATCTGGTTCACGACCCATTCATTCATTACAATTTACATATAACCACAAGAACGTATTCATCGCCATTCAATCTAACATATACCACATTACCGCATATTCACAAGGATCCTACTAGAACACTCATGACATGAAAATATATAGAATTGTTTTTTGTTATTTTTTATTTATAAAAATATATAAAATCATAACTTGAAATGAGTGGGCGGGATGTGCCCAATGACGAAAATAAAATACAACAAAACATTCAAATTAAAATATGTTATTCGGACACGTCTAAGTACTAAGAAGTGCTCACTGTATTCTACCGCTAAGCAAAATCGAGCAGCTTATTCGCTAGGGGGAAAAGGAAAAGAAAAAAATAAATTACGGAGTGGAGAATTATCAAAAGCTAATATAGTCAAGATAAAAATGGTTGTTGGATGAACAAAACACAACTGGGAAGGTTGGTAAACTTGACATGCATTACAATAAAAGAGGATGCCGGGAGCAGGCCGGAAACAACAATTACGCACATTAACGAGGTAAACAAAAGAGTCTGTCTTAACCAGGAGATTGGTTCCAACAGAAAACCGTCCCGTTGTGTTAAGAGCCGACTAAAAAAATAAAATCAAATCAAATCTGGCCCCATTCATAAAAACTAAGCTTTTACCCATCTTTCGTTCAAATTTGCCGATAACAAACGATTTCTATCAATTCTGATATTCACCTGGAGCTGAAGCCGAAAAAAATCCAATCAGATCCTGATGAGAATAACGTTCGTATCGTAAGATTCCGTCCATCAGCGTCGTCCACAACACTATCCTTGTCACGGCTAGCAGCGTCAGAGACATCACTAGTCTCAATCCAGAACATGGGGGCGACACATTATTGCACGCAATTGCGAGATCAATGGACATCGGGATCGATACGAGCCTTCAGCTCCCCGACAGAACGGCCGCACCTGAGAACAGTGGTAGAAGGCGTGATATTTCTTTTAATGACGTAATAGTATTAATAATGATGTTGATGATGATACTACTAATAGCAACAACAACAGCAGCAACAGAAATTGCTTTTTCAGGGATACATAACTTAATGTAATACTTTGTGTCGTTAGAGAATATGCATTAAGAATGCTAAAAATATTATGCGTTACCGCAGCTGGGATTGTAAAGGCCCACCCATTTTTTAAATTTAAGATTATAGATTTCCATCTAGCTGCGTCAGTATCAATACAACACTGTTATCGGATATTTTAAAAGGCTAGAATTTAAAAAAAAATCTAGCTTAGAAAGAAAGAAAAAGAGTTTCATTTCTTGTTAATGCATTTCAATAGCAAACTGACAAGGCGGGAATGCCACTAGGGTGTTATAGGGAGTGAAAGTCAAAGAAAAGACTGTGTATAGTGGGGTGGAGGTTTTGAGAAAAAGACAGAAGCTGAATGGGATTCAAGAAGATGGCGATTGACGCTGCATTTAAATTGTTGAACATTGTAGTTATCAGGGAAGCAAGTAAACGGAAGAGAGTTTCACAGGCGGGAAGTGCGAGAAAGAAACTGTTGGAGTAAAAGTGGCGGTTATACTTTAACTATTTCAACAGCAAAAGGGTGGGACCTAAATGCTAGTCTAGTAATACGCTTAAATTCACGTCGTCGGAGCACCATGGAAGAAAACTCGTCAGAGCAGTTGCCGTGAAAGTATTTTAGAAAAGACAGAGGGAATCCATGCCGCTTATACGTTACTGGAAAAAATATTTAAAAATTATTAAATAATTGTCGGATTTAATCCATTATATATATATATATATATATATATATATATATATATATATATATATATATATATATATATATATATAAAAAATAATTGATTTAAAATATGTTTTTTTTTCCGCTTAAATCAATTAATTTAAATCAATTAATTTATAATATTAATGCTCTGTAAATTTACATTGAGCACTATTTTGTAAAAATAAAAATATCTATAAGAACACCGGATTTTATATCTTACTGTTCTTTCTTTCTTTATATATATATATATATATATATATATATATATATATATATATATATATATATATATATGAAAAAATATAGTCTTAAGGTAAATAAATAAGAAAAAAAAAAACAAGTAAAAATTAATCCAAATGAATAAATAAATAAAATAATAAGCAAATTAAAAACTGTCCACTGCCAAAATAACAGAATAGACTCCGGCAATCAATCCAATAATTGGACGAATAAATAGCTTTAATTATCTTCCCAAACCAAAAGAAACTATTAAATAAGCGACCTAAGCAATTTTTACTGTGTTAATAAAACATCGAAAACCGAAAAGAAAAAAATGAAAAAAAAACAAGTAAAATAAATTAACCCAATTAAATAAATAAAGAAGCCACTCCCGCCAAAATAACCTTCAGAATAGATTACCCACAATGCACCTCTGACCCATATATATATAAATTGTCGAGAAAAATTCAACACTCTCGGCCTGACAATTGCGTCTAGTATGAAACAGCCTGACGGCTCTGAGTGTTGACTTCAATGTTCACACACACACAAATATATATATATATATATATATATATATATATATATATATAACACAGCAACTCGCAACAAATGTTGTAAATGTTCCCCGCTTGCTTTTACATACACATGCATTCGTTGGATCATTGACTGGACCTTTACAAATACGCCCACATAGTGTCGAATGGTTTCGTAGGCCATCATTACATGTTGATGAAGTGTTTCTGCATTATTAATATCTGCTGCATAAACCAATTGCTTTAGTTGATCCCACAGATAAAAATCCAACGGGTTGAGGTCGGGGGAACGTGCAGGCCATGAAACCGGTCCTCCCCAACCTATCCATCTATTATACTAGATATCAGCCGGTGCATCTCGAACAATGTGAGTAAAATGTGCTGGAGTCATGCGTCTCCGTATTAGCAGAGGTACATCCTCTAGCAGGTCTGAAAGAGTGTTCGAAATAAAGTCCTCGTCGACAGATCCTGTAAGACGTGGTGGGAGAACATATGGTCCTACCAGACAATCAGCTACAATTCCAGCTCACACATTAATCGTAAACTGATGCTGGTGTCTACCCAGTATTGTGCCATGGACATTCCGATCCGCCCACAAATATTGGTTGTGTAAATTTGTTATTTCATCTCTTCCAAATGTTGCCTCATTCATAAACACTGAAGAGACAAACAATGGATCGGCAGTTTGTGCAATAAACCATCGGCAAATTTTCTCATGTGCTGAGTGATCAGAAGGCAAAAGATCCCACACACGTTGCAAATGATACGGACACAAGAGCTGCTTTTGATGTACCTCCTGTTGGAATTTCTGGGTACCCTGGTGTACTAGTGAGCCAGCCAAAATAAACTGACTCATTTTATACTTCACCAATAGAAGGGTTAACCAATCAGAAGGCTCAAAATATTCAATGCGACGTGTATAAAGGCGGCCATGTTTTTTTTTTCCGAATATGGACTGCTAGCATTTGTTATCGAAGACTGAAGAATTACGGAACAGCTGCTGGTGGTTTTGGCGATATAGTCAGATACAGTAAAATATATGTCTCGAGAAAATATATGACTCAGATGATCTTTAACGTTGTTTGATTGAACAAATTACGTACTGCGCTGTATTCTATATTCATAGACTATGTGAACATGGTCGACACCTCCATGCGTTACTATGAGATATACGACATGCTAGGGTTACTTACTGATACTTGGATGGTTTCCGACAGCCTGTAGAATGTGTTCTTCGTGGTCAGGAGTATCAGCGGATCTCGGTCTTCCTCGATCCATAGCTTGTGGTGACACGGATTCTGTCTTAGTAACCCGACGATAAACAACTTCAAAGGTTGGGTGACTCGGCTGCTTTCGGTTTGGAAACAGAATCTGGTACAGCCCCGCAGCCTCGCGCCCATTACCATTCATGCGGCCATATGTAAAAATCATGTCTGCCTACACACGATATGAATATCCTGCCATTGTTAAACAGAAGTCTTCTCAGTTAACTCACTACTACACACGTTAAACGTTGAAGACAGACCAGCCACAAATGTACACGAATGACAAATGTAATCCAGTCTATATGGAAATACAGCGTCATCTATGGTAAACTTTAAACCTATTAACTAAAAGAAGAAGGATTTGGGGACATATGTTTATGTGGACTTTTGTCTTTGTTTTGGTGTAAGGAACCCCCACCTCCCAAAGTTTGTAAAAATATTTTTGATACACCCTGTATAGGTACGTTTAAGAAAATTAATTTTTGGACAAAATTTGTATGCCGCATGTGAACTTAGAAAAAAACCTGGTTCACCATCTGTAACTTAATTCCAAGGTCATGACTACAAGTTCCATAAACCCTGAGACTCGTAGGGGTACCACATGTTTTAGCAACAATAGCGTGTCTTGTACACTATTTACATTATTCGGACTATTGTCCCCATCTTTGTTGTCATATTTATCACAACGTTTTAGTCGTTGTACACTCCGACCTTCTTCAGGGGGTTGGAATGTTGAACTGAACCTTTTATTTCGCTCGCTAGTGTAGACTGTGCCACAGTGGATAAAGGCGTTGGTTAGATCCAGTGACAGAACCCAAAGAACTGTGAGTTCAATACCTGGTTAAGGCAATGGAGAACTTGGAGGTGTGAATTAACAGGAGATAACTGATGACTGACATCCATTAGATGTGCCCGTAGAACTAGAACAGTCTACCCCAGTGAGCGAAATAAAAAGTTCAGTTCGATATTTCAACCACCTGAAGAAGGCCGGAGCGTACAACGGCCTAAATGTTGTGCTAAATATGGCAACAAAGAAGAGGACAATAGTCCGAATAATGTAAAGAGTGTACATAATAACACATCTCAGAAATATAGACAGATACTGAAGGGCCGAAACGTTGTGATAAATATGGCAACAAAGATGAGGACAATAGTCCGAATAATGTTAATAGTGTACATAATACCTGATCTCAGAAATATAGACAGATACTGAAGGGCCGAAACATTGTGATAAATATGGCGACAAAGATGAGGTCAATAGTCCGAATAATGTTAATAGTGTACATAATACCTCATCTCAGAAATATAGACAGAGCGTGTCTTGTGTAAGGTAGCGTCACGGAACCCAACTCTCTTCAGGCTGCTTTGAATTCAGATTTTTCCTTCACCTAGATTGGAGAACCCAACCAAGGTGCGGTCTGTCTTGCTAATTTACCCATAGCTGGGAGGAGAGTGATGGATTGGTACTTTAGTAGATGCAATGAGCCCGACTGGAATTCGAACTGGCCTCTTCCATTCCGAGACGCTATCTCTTACACCACCGAACACCCAACCATCCTAAAAAATACTAAATAAAAAAAATCATGAATACTGCGCGTTACTTATTTCAAACAAAAACATTCACACAAGGTGACATGATTTTTAGTCTCACGTTCACTCTGGAGTGACAGAGAACAATAGCAGCAGCAGCAGAAGGACAAGAAAAAGGTAAAGGAAGAAGAGAAGAAGAGAAGAAGAGAACGAAAGAAAGAAAAGAGGACAAAAGAAATAAAAGAAAAAGGCGGAAGAGGAAGTTAGTGCTAAGTGAAAGGATGGGTCTTAGAAAAAAAATGAACGTCTTGAAAAAAAGAGAAAAAATACCATGATTGACTGATAAAACAAGAATAACATAAAAACGAAAAGAAAACAGATACAGTGATGTTGATGTTAAAAAAAAAAAGCTGTTTACAGGGTTGGGTCTTTATAACCTGAATTTGAATAACCTCCACCGAGAAATGACAGTATTAAAACGATTACGTTTGGTACAACAAGACTATTGTCCCTCTCTGACCCCAATTGCATCTTGCCAACAATGATAATATGTCCACTTATTTACTGAGACTTTTATCGACTTCTATCGTTAAAAAATCTCGGCTCGATTCACTCGCTAGAAATCTGTCAAAATGATCAAACATTAATTTGTTTTTTTTTTTTTTTAAAGAACGTTTTGGTTTGCATTCTGTCTTCATAGCATTTTTCAGGGAAATGGATGAAATTGCAGAACTACCAATCTTTAAGATATTTAAAGAAACAATGAGCTGTTTTTTTTACTATTGTATTACTATTTTTGTTATTGGATATTTTCATTGTCATTAGAGCTTACAATTGATTCATCTTAAATTTATCGTACATATCTGTGCAGTCAGAAACCAGTTAAAACCAGCTTTAAAGACAAGTATTGAAAGTTGGCGCTTTCTGGAAGAGTCCATAAGTCTAAACTCTCTCTAAGGTGCACAAGTCTACAATAATCCCAAACTTTACTGTTGTTATCACTAACATATCCGCTTAAACTCTGAAATTCTATCTACTATTTGTCATTTTGCCTAAATAGGAGTAGATAGGTTCATATATCGTCCGGTTCACACTCCTCCTTGGTCTTTTGAATAAGAGTAGAGGTTTATTCCTTGGTTTCTGCTTAAGATTGGGCTTCCGGTTCCTTCTAAAATCTTTTTCATTTTCTCTCCCTCCAAGTAGACACTTGCATCTTAGTGGCATTATAGCCTTACTTGAAGGTTAAAAAAAAATTAAATTCCGCGTGTAAATAATGATAACTCCTCATCCCAGAAATTCAAACAAAAATTATCAAATCGGTACAGACCCAGTGTGATACACCAATGCAGGTGGTCGGAAACGCCATCAAAAATTTTGGCACAGATGTCAAACCACCTGACATTTCCGTACAGACATAATGAGCTAAAGCTTGTTTCTCCAGGCTTGACAATCAAGACATCAGACTGTTCCATGAGAGCACAAAGGATGGTGTAAAAAAAGACAGGACACGCCCTTATGAGGGAAGGATTCTCCATAACCGCAGGAGGAAACATCAAATATATCCACTATGTTTTTAATCTGATTTTTTTTATTACTATCCGGTATAACAGCATAACGAAAAATTCGGATAAAAAAGAAATTCATTAATTCTTTAGAAATTGCTTTGTTTACGTTTCGGATGCGAAACTGAGCAGATAAGAGCTTTTTGAGAAGGATATTTGAATGAAGAAATATGCTTTCCTTAAAAGCGAAAACAGAGCCTTCCTGGTCTGTGCTGCTCTCTGTAGCCGAGCGGTAAAGCACACCGGATCAAACGATGGGTTCTCCTACAAAGGAAAGGGATTTGGTTCGATCCGTGCCGAAGAGTAGCTTCTCTTTATTCTTACTAGAATGCACAGGTCGATAGACGTAATGCACATTTTTTCAAATAAAAATAAAAATGGGGCATCTAATTCAGTTACGAGAATCCACTATAATAAGGTTTGAAGTAATATATATATATATATATATATATATATATATATTATAATTGTTTTTTTAATATATAATCATCGCAACACCGAAATTCCCATGTTTCAAAACTGAACCACAATTTAAATGCAATCATATAAATTAAATTTAAAATAAAAAGTTCCCCTCCATTTTCAAGCGATGGTAAGAATCTTAGCGACTTCCTGATGTTATCGGACTGGATCGATCCCAGCTTGCGGCACCTTTAGAAAGTGCCTGAAAACCATATCACGTGTTGACCCAAGCATTGTGAGTGAACTTGGGTAGACGGAACTCTTGTGGGTCGTCGATAGCTGTGCTAGCACGAACCCACAAGTCATCGTGCCCGAGGGCTTGAGCGTGCCGGCCTTGTTCAAATTGTTGATCACGCTAGATAATACGCTCTTTCCCAAAAACTGTAACTAAGGTCTGCTCAGCATAGTTACAATATGAACCACAGGTTGACTCTGTGGATATTGAATAAATATAAAAGCGCCTGAGCAAGCATCTGCAATAGGATATCTTCGAATACGAGTGGCCAGCTATTATATATATATATTATATATATGTATATATATATATATATATATATATATATATATATATATATATATATATAAATTATATATATATATATATATATATATATATATATATATATATATATATATATAAAGATTAAGTCCGACAATTATGTAATATATGTTTTGCTTGTGCGTTACTTTTATCGATACAGTTTATTTAAGTAAATGTTCTGTTTTTAATTAAACACTATTAATCACATTTAGCCACCTGAATATTCGAGAAATTTAGTTGAAAATATGCGTTCCCCGATAGAAATCGAACTTGTATTCCTATAGGGGAACTGACATTTGATCTGACATGCTTGTAATGGGTGCACTTTCGTAAAAAGAAAAAAAAAAGAAAAAAAGATCTATGTATTAGAATCATTTGGTGGAAATATTTGCAGAATGTCAAGGACTTAGTTTCAGTTTTTAAAGTCAGGATTTATAAACCCCTCTATTTCCGTACACTTCTCCTCCGACCGGTGTAGCCACCCAGTTCAGACCCCGCTTATTCGGATATCTCAATCTACGCACGGCTATGGCATGCGGAGAGTTATACAGCTTCCAAACTGGCTTAGGGATTGGTGCCATTATAAGTCGTCGATCGTCCAGTCTTGGTTCTTTAAGAGTTGTGTTCCCCGCTGACAAAGAATATTGTCGTTCTTCTTTTAGTCAATAAGCCGTTGTAAACTTCTTGTTGACGACTGGGCTGACTGGAAATAAAATCAAGCTCTCACCGAAGAAATAATAATGCCAGTTTTGATTAAATATAAACGATTTAATGAAGGCGAATAAAATAAATTAAAACCGGATATATTTGGCATTTTTAACACAAAAGATCAGAAGGCGGCGTCTTGGAATCTCGTCTATGTGTTCAGCAAGGTTTAATCAGAAATTCAAGTGAATATTGGTCCCTTTCCTCGTGCGGATGTTTCTCGTCTGTTTCTCTCGTCCTGGCCTGTCTCCACTGTATCCTTAAAATAGAGCTGAATTTATACATAATACTCCACCCATATATCAAATTGTTCACACGCCAAAATAACTTACTTTTCCATTTTTTAAAGCCGGTGTTAAAAGACCAAATCCAATCTTTTGATTTTACACCATTTCATTCAGAGCCACTTCAGCAAAACCCAAACATATTTGGCTGACATGCGTCACAAATAGAATCAAAAACATGCTCTATCCAACTAGAAGTCACGCCTGGCCTCCCGACAAATATTCATGCCTGGGGAAATTAATAAGGATTAGAATAACAGACATCAATCCATTCCAAATCGCCGCCTTAAATTTTAAAACTACAATATCTGCCAATGAGAAGTTACCTTGTTATACTTTAAAGTTAAACCATTTCATATTGAACAGCATAAATTGTTATCTTTTTTCTTATCGTAGTTCAAGTGACAGCCAATCTTCCTCAAGTAATCTTACGGATTTCAATATTTTTTTTTAATGAACCGTTTATTTAACCCACAAATATTAGGTTGGTGCAAAAATAATGACGTAATAATGTCGTTTTTGACGTCAAAAAACGACATTATTACGTCATTATTTTTTGTCACCTAATATATTCTTTTAATTCCGTTTTCCCTACTAGGGGATAATTTCCTATTAGTGAATGTATCCTCATTTAAAAGCCATTT
This sequence comes from Acanthosepion pharaonis, assembly GCA_903632075.3. Classification (NCBI taxonomy): domain Eukaryota; kingdom Metazoa; phylum Mollusca; class Cephalopoda; order Sepiida; family Sepiidae; genus Acanthosepion; species Acanthosepion pharaonis. The sequence goes on along the minus strand of CAHIKZ030005521.1, from coordinate 3,975,471 downwards.
GAAAAACGTTTTATTCAATACAGTATAAATACAACAGTAAAATAATAGGAACAAAATAAGCAAGAACGAAATTATCCATACAATTCAACATATAGTCAATGACATAGACATTCTGTTCAATAATTCAATTATCATTAACTACTCTATGTCTATAGCCTGTGTTTGGGCGTGCTACGCTCGGAAATTGCAGTTCTCCTGTTTGGCAGTGGATGCAGGACAAACTCTTCACAAATAAAGACGAGACCTGACAACAGAAATGTGGCTCTACAGCAGGATACTGAGAATACCATGGACCAAACACGTGAGCAACGACAAAGTTTTAGAGAAAATGGAAAGAAAAACGACGCATATTTGACATAAGGAGGAGACAAGTGAAATTTCTGGGGTGCATAATGAGGAAGGAGGGCTTGGAAAATCTGATACTCACAGGACAGATTGGATGCAAGAAGGACAGAGGAAAAGAACGCATAATATACTTAATGAGCTTGAATAAATGGATGGCGGAACAAGGTTTAGAGGAAATAACAAAAAGACAAAATTTATTAAGAGCTACAAAGGACAGGAAATTGTGGAGGGCCATTATCGCCTACGTCTTCAGAGAATCACTGCACACAAAGAAGAAGAATTCAGATTCGAAGTGTCAAAGATTTTTGTGGCTGATAATCAGAAACTTACCTATTTTGAAAATAAAACCGTCTCCTGAATTGAAGCATTCAAATTAACTGAAATATTTGGCATGCGATAATTTTACGGTTGGCGGGGCAAGTATTACCAAGTGGAGAGTGAGAATAAGGGACTAAGCATAAACTACAAGAAAACAGAATGCATGGTCATCAGTAAAAGGATGAGACCGAAGTGCGATTCGCAGGTCAGGAACACTAAAATCAAGTAGACGCAGAAGTTTAAATATCTGGGAAGTGTTTTGACAGAGGACGCTAAGTGCGAAACTGAGATCCGTAGACAGATTGGGATGGCCAAGGATGTATCCCAAAAGCTGAGCAGAGTATTGTCAAACAGGAGATTTTGTTTGGTAACAAAGAATACTGAGCTGTTACGTGACATCTGTCCTTTACGGCAGCGAATGTGGGACGATTTCCTCAAAGATGAAGAAGAGACTCGAGGCGACAGAGATGTGGTTCTACAGAAGGATGCTGAGAATATCATGAACCGAGCAACGATGAAGTTTTAGAGCGGATTGAGTCAAGGAGAAGGCTTATACTTAACATCAGGAAAAGACAGCTGAAGTTTCTGGGATACGTAATGAGGAAGGAGGGCCTGGAGAATCTGATACTCACGTGTCGAAAAGAGCGACAGAGAGACAAGAGAAAATAACGCATGATATATGTAGCGATAGGGTACCATTATTGTTTATTCCCGACGGAATCACCAAATATGTAGCGGTCATCGTTATTGTAGTGATTGAGTTAGCAATATTTAACTTTAGCTAAGAAAGATGAGATTAAGGACAATGCGTGAACGCAATGCAATTTATACTTGACGTAAATAGCACATAGAATAAAATACAAAACTGAACGGAATGATTTCAAAACATAATAATTAGATTTATTAATGTTTGATGTACATTCATGCGAACTGAAAAGGTAGGACAGAGTCGTGTCCCTTTGATTAGGTATTAGTTGTACCGGAGTTCATATTAAGAAAGTTTAGTATTGTGAGTTGTAAAGTTGGTAAAAGTTCAGGAGTGATTTCAGAGTTCGTGAATGTTGGTAATTGTCTTCAACTCTGGCCAGCAATGACTAAGACGGGAGTTCCTGAAGGTTACATCTTGGCACTTGGTAGCAAGGAATGAGAAGTGCAAAAGAGATGAATGGAAAGAAAAACTCGAGGAAGTTTACACGTGTTGGGTTTATATAATGGTCGTGTACCACGTGGGAGGCTCAAACGGAGAACGCGGGAAAAACAGATTGGTCGCGTGCAGGCGGTTTGATTGGTCGGAACTGACCAATCAGCAAGCAAGATTGGAGGTGATTGACCAATGAATACTTGTTATAATGGTATGAAAGTAGGATGTTACTTACCAGATAGGAAGAGTGCATTTCCTAAAAAGAGGTAAGACTGGTTTGTTGTGGAAGATCCCACAAATATACCTAGCAGGACTCAGCAAGTGATTGACAGAACGTGGTCTGGGGGAGATAGCAGAAGGGAAGGAACTTGTTGAATAGAGGAAAAGGTGGAGAGCCATGATTGCCTACGTGCTGAAAGGACATGGCACATATAAAGAAAGAAGTAAACATTGCCGAATTGTGTAAGATGTTCGAATTTTTCTCGTCAAAATCTATCTTACATAGTGATAAGGCTACCATTAGTCCTTGCTTTAAATATTGTTGCCGCATCTGGTTTGGTGCTCCTGCTATATATTTATCTGCAATGTTATTGATCCTGACCTGGCACCTCAGGTAATTATTCTGATCATCTATCCCTTATGGTACCTAGACTTTATGAATTTAAGTGCAGTGCTAGATTGGCAACAAGGTCTCAACATTTTGCAGTTGAAATGGCTAGATGTAACCATATATTCTATGCTAACATTTTCTTCTGTCGCACTTCTCACTTGTGGAACTCTCTTCGCTCTTTAGAAATTTAAATGTAATGTCAACCGTTATCTTCTGCTTTCTTAGTTGTTGTTCTTTTATTGTCTTCGATCCTTAAGCATATTTTTCTCGTACTCTTTAACATTCAGTTTAGGCTTGCGTCTCAGTGGTTTTATTGCCTTGCTTCAGGTGAAATGATAAATAAAAAATGTCCTTTATATGATTGGGTGTGTGAATAAAACGGAGTAGAGGCGCCCAGTCGTCCATTATTTAATAAGTAAGAAGGGAAATTAAGGATGGCTGTTAGTACATTTTTGAAACTGTCTTTCGTTTTGTACAATTAACGTTTCAATTTTCTTTTGAAAGTTACACCAATCCTCCTATATATATATATATATATATATATATATATATATATATATATTATGTGTGTGTGTGTGTGCGTGTGTGTGTATGAGGACGTTGAGATTAACACCGTGAGGCAACAGCCTATTTCATGCTTGAATGCAATCTTCAGGGTTGAAAATTCCGCTCAATCATGAGGCAGAGCGTCGTAACTAGGTGTTGGTCTCAGTGTACAACTTTTATATTTACATGCACTTTATTCCTGGTATATATCATTTTTACTTATAAATCTCGCATATCTTAAAACTATATTTTAACACTAATAAAATAGTCGTTGATATATATATATATATATATATATATATATATATATATATATATATATATATATAAGAAAAATATACTGAAAAAAAACAAACAAAAATCCTAATATGCGATTATTATGCTGTTTTAATGTTTAATGTCAACGTCTGATGTTTCAGTCTAATAGACCATCTTCAGGACATATTCATAAAACATAATTAACATAGACCATATACAATTCAACATGAAAAAGACGATGGACATAAAAGCAATACCAATCCAAACAGATAACTGAAATCTTTTATAAGATCATCGTTCTGTTCAAATATGATCACGTAGTCGTCACGTGGGCGATGTTGTGAAAACGTATTCCTAAAATTTGAGTATTTTGAATGAAAAACGAAAAGAATTTTATTTTGATCTAAAACTTATATGTACTTATACTTTTATGTACTTATACTTATATGTACTTATACTTATGTATACTTATGTATACTTATGTATACTTTTATGTACTTATACTTTTATTTTGATCTAAAACTTATATGTACTTATATGTATGTATATGTACATAATTGCATATTAGGATTTTTGTTTGTTTTTTCAGTATATTTTTCTTCATACTGTCGGATCTATATCCATATATTTGCTTACACACACACACACACACACACACACACACACACACACACACACATATATATATATATATATATATTAATCATTTCACCCCCATGCAAGGCACTAAGAAACAAGGGGTTTCTGTGTGTGAACGAATAAAAAAATAAATAAAATGAAACACTATTAAAGACCGAGAACAATAGAAGAGTAATCAAGAGGACAGTAGATAAGAATTGCATATATATTCATCTTATAACTCTAAACGTTATTTTAGTAGATACCCATGTTTGAGTAGACGTCCTGGTTTTTTAAACCGTGCAAATTACATCTAATGGCTTGCGCATTCGAGAGATTTAATAAAATAAATGTGCTTTCTGGCAGGGTTCGAAACAGCGAATCCCTTTGTTAGGGAAAGAAGACTTGGGTTTCCACGACGTAAGCGATCATGGCTCTCCATAATTTCCTGTCCTTTGTAGCTCTTAATAAATTTTGCCCTTTTGTTATTTCTCCTAAACCTTGTTCCGGCATCCATTTAAGTATGTTATGCGTTGTTTTCATCTGTCCCTCTTGACTTCAATCTGTCCTGTAAGTATCGGATTTTCCAAGCCCTCTTTCCTCATTATGCACCCTAGAAATTTTAACTGTATCTTCCTGATGTTAAGTATAAGTTTCCTTTTTTTTCTTTTATTTTCTCTAAAACTTCGTCGTTGTTTACATGTTCGGTCCATGGCATTCTCAGTATCCTTCTGTAGAATCACGTCTGTTGTTTCGTCTCGTGTGTATTCGTGAAGCGTTTACCCAGTATTCACTGCCATACTGGAGAACTGCAATTACGCAACAGTTCTGTACTCTTTCGTTCACTTATAAGAAATAATATCGGTTTAAAAATAAATATGCATTAGTTCATGAGAAAAAATGGTTCACTGCTTTTATGTTATGCTAGACCAGTGATTCTCAACGTGGTCCAGGTGGACCACCAGTGGTCCATATAGCATTTCTAGTGGTCCACAGAGAATTCCTAGCCATAAAACTATTTAACCCTTTCACAAAAATGTATCTAAGTTATTCATACTTTGAAGAATTTAAAAAAATATAATAGATTGTTTAATAACACACATGTCCATTATATTTGAAAATTTCGAAATTAAGTAGGTATTATGCAATGTTGCTGGACTTGAAAGAAAATGCGAAACTGAGAAGAAGAGTTGACAAAGGTGTCTTTGCTTTCATATCGATAAAGGACTCAGACCCAAATATTTTTCAACATGTAGAAGCAAGCGTCATTTCTTTCCCTACCGCATGAATGGTGGAATCTGGATTTTTGGCTGTTGTGGATGTTTTCAGTAGAAAAAGAAATAAATTAAGATCTCAACAGCAGAGGAACTATCAGACTAAGACTGAATGACGCCATCAAAATTGATTATGATATCTTGTGTCAGAAACACCAAGATCAAGATACTCACTAGCTGAATGGACCAAGACTGAATGACATCATCAAAATTGGTTTTGATATCCTGTGTTTAGCCTTGTTTATTAAAATAAATTGTAAAGTTTAAATAGACTACTTTGTGTTTTCATTGAATATTTTAATGTGAAAATTGAACAGCCTAAAAGTATGAGTGGTACATTGAATTTTTTTAAGAAAAAAATGGTCCATGGATTGAAAAAGGTTGAGAAGCACTGTGTTAGATGCAGAAAAGAAATGAATGAATTTGAGAAAATTATTCTTCCATATATATATATATATATATATATATATATATATATATATATATATATATATTATACTTTAAATTCCTTGGAGAACATAGTGCCGCCAGATATCGTTGCGGTTTCTGTAACAAGCCTGTTTTTTATGTGAGTAGGTTGTTAGCCTACTGCACAACCCCAATCTGGAGGATTTTGAATTCAGAGTTGTCCTTCTCCTAGACTAGTTGCCACCCAAGGCTATAGGACCCGGTCTGTTCTACTATTTAGCTGGGGAGAAGAAGAAGATTTATACCTTTGTCAAGGGTGTTAGCACGTAAATCAATGTAATGGATTCGATATAATTCGAACTTGGCCTCCGATTCCTCAATCCGAGCTGCTATTCATTACTCCACCGTGGCACCACCTCCTCTACTCTCTCTCTCTCTCTCTCTCTATATATATATATATATATATATATATATATATATATATATATATATATATGTGTGTGTGTGTGTGTGTGTGTGTGTGTGTGTGTGTGTGTGTGTGTGTGTGTGAGACGTTATATGTTTATATTTGATACGCCATGAGCAGATATGAATCTACGTGAGAGGTTCATGGATGATTGAAGCTTAAAAGCAGTAAATTCGACCTTGCTAACCGAACGCTCCTCTAATTGGTTAAATGACACTTCAAGCTAAATGACGCTTCCGTATAGTACACAGGTTTGAATCTTGTCGGTGGACGAATATTTTCTGTGAAAATTTCTCAGACATTCAGGCCGGTAAATGTTGTTTAATACTGTTTATTATAAACAGAGCATTGATTTGTATCTATAAAAAGAATGTATAAACATAAATGTATAAACAGAATGTATAAACATAAAATGTATAAACATAAAATGTCTTAAAATGTATGTATGTATGTATGTGCGTGTGTGTCAAGGACTCAATACTTGATGCAATGCTTAAAAATTAACAAGACGCATGAATTTGTGACACGGGAACATCATCAAAGAAACCCATTTTATATATATATAACAAGAGCACCTAGGGGTGGTGTAATGGTTAGCAAGCTTGTTTCGCTAGAACAATTACAACTGAGTAGTGTGTTCGATCTTCACTGGGTGCCCCTTACATTCGGCCATGTGCCACATCTGAGCTACGCTTGGAAAATCACTATATGACTTAACAATCACAGAATATTCTTTGGTAAAACCTTATGAAAGCCAAAAGTCTCGCGAAAAAAAAACAGATAATTTATATTCAAATTCTCCCCGAAAAGTGAAAAAATAATCCATTATTGAAGATAAATAAATTCCAAAATAATTCGAAATAAAGGGAAAAAAACACCTTAATATTCATTGTCCTTTAATTAATTTACCAAAAATGAATATTTTTAGCTGTTGATGCCTGTATTAATTAAATGACCCATCAGGCGTTCATATGCCGTTAAAGAAACAAACAAGCATTATTCTAATATTCTTCTCAAATAAATATAGTTTTACTCGTAGTTCAAATAAGTCTTTGTGTCATACCTTATCAAATGATTTTGTGTAATCAATAAAACATAAATGTGCATAGTGTGGTGAAGTCCTATGTAATATCTAATCTTCTGTATGGCAGTAAATGCTGGACAATTTCTTCGGTGAAGAATAAGAAACTGTTAAGAAAAGTTACAGATATGTGGTTCTCCCGGCGAAAGTTAAGAATATCGTGGACAGAATATGAGAGCAGTTATAGGACAAATGTCCTCTGGACAATTGTCCACTGGCAATTGCCCCCGGGATAGTTTCTTGAAGTGTTGAAGAGGGAACAGGTACTAACAACTAGCACCGCCTTGTGACACTGTTGTGATACTGGTAGTATGAAATTAGGATTAAAAGGGTTCATCCCGTATAGAACTGGAGAATTGGAAGTATGAAAACGCTAAAATCGTTATGGTGAAAAGATGAATTGAAATATTAACCGAAGGAAAAAAAAATGTATTTTTTCCTGATAAACTGATGGATGGATAGAATTGTTATGAATCTGAAGGCCGGAAAATATATATCAGTCCTGAGGAGTGAGGAATGAGGAGTAAGAAAAATTATTTGCCTTTGAAATAAATTTCAAAGAGCATTGTTTTGAATATTTGACTGTTTTGGTACTTGAAGGTCATTGATGGTCGGGGAGCGAATTTAGATAAAGCCGAAAGAATTCACAAAGCCGGATTTTGTAAATATGCAACTGAACAGGAAATAATGTGGGCCGTATTGGGAAACTGACAAAGCGAATTCATTGGAATTCAATAAAGAGAATTCTTTGCCAATCTGAAATAAATTTTTAAAAACAAAAAATTGTTAACGGGAATAATTCACTTATGACATGACCAATTGGGAAAAAGGGAATGTGGAGTTGTTTTGAAATAGCTGACTGCTTTATTTGAGAGTCGATGTCATGTCTCCAGGGTTGGATAAATAATTAATAGATGAATAATTAATGGGTTTTGAGGGGTGGTAGGAGTTGGGTGAAATACATATAAACCGAACGCTTAGTTGAAGCCAGCCGTTGGAGCGAAAGCTGAGACGAGTCAACATCGGACGAGTGAGCTGTTGAACCCCACGTGACCTGCTTCCAAGAATTAGCGACGGCCATCTCGTGTGAATGTTTAACCCGTTCCAAGTTTTAGAAGCAAGAGTTACAGTGTCACTGCAGAGAGTTTAACGGGAAGGGTTAATTTTTTTTGTATCAACGACTATATAAACCAGTGGTTCTCAACCGGGGTCTACATGGACCCTAGGGGTCCATGTAATATTTCCGGTGGTCCACAGGCAAAACTCAATTGTTGTGTTAATTAAAAATAGTAATAATAATTATTATTATAATTATAGTAGAATATTTTATTTGTATTAAATTAGTTTTCATTTAAAAATAAAGCTTAATCGTATACTATTTCTTTGATAATTAAAACCTTAAAATTTATATTAGTGAAGAATAGAAAATTGTTCTTATGTCCAATAGCTATGAAGGGGTCCACCAAGATAAAAAGAAGGGGAAAGGGGTCCATAGGTAAAAAAAGGTTGAGATCCACTGATATAAACCAATTGAAAATTAACCCAGCGATCTTTTACGTGACTTTTTTTTTATGATAATTGTATTTTCATTAGTGTAAGCGTTCTTTGTATTTTTGGAAGCACGGTTCCGCCACATCTCGATCCAGTGCTTAAATACAAACGAAAATTCGATCGTCGCTGCACTGTGATCAAAGAAAACAACGTGGGCAGATGAAGGAACGAAGCAGTTATAACCATCAGTTGACCGGCGCCAGTACTGAACAGCGTGGGAAGGGCCCCGGATCGAGCCATGCTATAGCCTAAGCAGAAACGTTTCGACAGTCAGAATAGCAACCATCGTGCAAGACTTTGAGAACCGCAATGTGTTGGACTTTTTAAGATGTATAGCCTATAATTTGCAAGTTTAGTATCATAATTATAGTGATATAAAAACATAAATCTTATTATTATATAATTCTTCATATTGGATAACAGATACGACAGGAAACTACAACCCTAATTCAGGGGTGGCCAACCTTTTGATTCCGTGCACCAATATTTTGTACGATTAATTTAAATGCACCACACAAACATTCACTTCCTTTCAGTACGTGTTGTAATATGGACATATTTTAAAGTTATAATAAAATCTATTTATTTGAAAAATATATGTTTATGATCAGGGGCGTATCCTTTTAGCACTTTCGCAAAGGACGTGCAATAAATATAAAATCACTGAAATGAATGAGTAGAAGTGGCTTAGTTTCTTTTCATCAAAAAGGATGCAATGCGCCACTTGTAAGCATCCAATGCGCCACTTATGGCGCATGCGCCACAGGTTGGCCATCCTTGCCCTAATTAGTTTTATTAGTATTCATTTCTCCCACCCCCACCCAAAAGTTGCGCCTTCTCTTAATTTTCCGTTAATGGGGTCAATTGTCCCGGCGACAGTTCTCCAGGTACCCATGTGACAACAATCAAGTTACTCATTTTTCCCTATCAGGAAAAAGAATTATTCTAAACAGATGTCGAAAGGAATTTGTGGAACAGACTTTCGAAAGGAATTTTTGGAACAGACTTCCGAAACGAAGTTGTGGAATAGGCTGCCGAAAGGAAGTTGTGGAAAGGACTTCCGAAACGAAGTTGTGGAATAGGCTGCCGAAAGGAAGTTGTGGAAAGAACTTCCGAAACGAAAGTTGGCTGCCGAAAGGAAGTTGTGGAAAGGACTTCCAGCGAAGTTGAATAGGCTGCCGAAAGTTGTGGAAAGGACTTCCAATGCGGAAGTTGTGGAATAGGCTGCCGAAACGTGGAAAGGACTTCCGAAACGAAGTTGTGAACAGACTGCCGAAAGGAAGGCTGCCGAAACGAAGTTGTGAAAGGAAAAGGACTTCCGAAACGAAGTTGTGGAATAGGCTGCCGAAAGGAAGTTGTGGAAAGGACTTCAAAACGAAGTTGTGGAATAGGCTGCCGAAAGGAAGTTGTGGAAAGGACTTCCGAAACGAAGTTATGGAACAGACTGCCGAAAGGAAGTTGTGGAAGGACTTCCGAAAGGAAGTTGTGGAACAGACTGCCGAAAGGAAGTTGTGGAAAGGACATCAGAAACGAAGTTGTGGAACAGACTGCCGAAAGGAAGTTGTGGAAAGGACTTCCGAAACGAAGTTGTGGAACAGACTGCCGAAAGGAAGTTGTGGAAAGGACTTCGAAACGAAGTTGTGGAATAGGCTGCCGAAGGAAGTTGTGGAAAGGACTTCCTATAAACGAAGGAATAGGCTGCCGAAAGGAAGTTGTGGAAAGGACTTCCAAAACGAAGTTGTGGAATAGGCTGCCGAAAGGAAGTTGTGGAAAGGACTTCCGAAACGAAGTTGTGGAACAGACTGCCGAAAGGAAGTTGTGGAAAGGACTTCCAAACGAAGTTGTGGAAACAGACTGCCGAAAGGAAGTTGTGGAAAGGACTTCCGAAACGAAGTTGTGGAATAGGCTGCCGAAAGGAAGTTGTGGAAAGGACTTCCGAAACGAAGTTGTGGAATAGGCTGCCGAAAGGAAGTTGTGGAAAGGACTTCCGAAACGAAGTTGTGGAATAGGCTGCCGAAAGGAAGTTGTGGAAAGGACTTCCGAAACGAAGTTGTGGAACAGACTGCCGAAAGGAAGTTGTGGAAAGGACTTCCGAAAGGAAGTTGTGGAACAGACTGCCGAAAGGAAGTTGTGAAAAGGACATCAGAAACGAAGTTGTGGAACAGACTGCCGAAAGGAAGTTGTGGAAAGGACTTCCGAAACGAAGTTGTGGAACAGACTGCCGAAAGGAAGTTGTGAAAGGACTTCAAAAACGAAGTTGTGGAATAGGCTGCCGAAAGGAAGTTGTGGAAAGGACTTCCGAAACGAAGTTGTGGAATAGGGCTGCCGAAAGGAAGTTGTGGAAGGACTTCCGAAACGAAGTTGTGGAACAGACTGCCGAAAGGAAGTTGTGGAAAGGACTTCCGAAACGAAGTTGTGGAACAGACTGCCGAAAGGAAGTTGTGGAAAGGACTTCCGAAACGAAGTTGTGGAACAGACTGCCGAAAGAAAGTTGTGGAAAGGACTTCCGAAACGAAGTTGTGGAACAGACTGCCGAAAGGAAGTTGTGGAAAGGACTTCCGAAACGAAGTTGTGGAATAGGCTGCCGAAAGGAAGTTGTGGAAAGGACTTCCGAAACGAAGTTGTGGAACAGACTGCCGGAAAACATTACTCTTGAAACTTTAAGAGAAGAGCTGGAAATAGTCGGTTTCCACCTTTCCTCTTTTCCTTTAATCATCCAGTGGGGTATATAGACAGACTTCGAAAGTTGAAGGGGCACATTGCCTAAAGATCACTAGAGGCGTGAAAGTGAGACATTATGCAATCTTCCTATCTCCACACTGTTTATATTTATCTTTCTACGATATTGAGCAATTTTCTTCAAATATGGCACACACCTATCTATCTATCTATCTATCTATCTATCTATGCAGTCTCTTCATATCTCTCTCTCTCTTTATATATATATATATATATATATGTATGTATGTATGTATATATATATATATATATTATCGGGCCACTCGTATTAGAGGATACCTGTCTACTAGGGCGGCTAGCCAATCCCTATTGCAGATGCTCGCTCAGGCACATTTGTGTTTGATCAACACCCACAGAGCACACATGTGGTTTATACTATTAACTATGCTGAGCAAACCTTAGTTAAAGCTTCTGGGAAAGAGCGTGTTATTTAGTGTGATCAACAATTTGAATAAGGCCAGCTCGCTCAAGCCCAAAGCCACGATGACTTGTGGCTTCGTGCTAGCACAGCTATCGACGCCCCTCTCCCAAGAGTTCCATCTACACAATTTCACTCACAATGCTTGGGTCAACCCCTGGTATGGTTTTCAGACACTTTCCAAAGGTGCCGCGCGGTGATCGACCTCGAGCCATTCCGATAACATCAAGAAGACGCCTTTCTGATCCTGACAAAACTAACATGGTGAGATTCGCTTTTCATATCTATCTATCTATCTATCTATCTATCTATCTATGCACAGTTTGTTCATAACTATCTATCTATATATATATATATATATATATATATATATATATATATATATATATATATATATATGCATAGTCTGTTCATATCTATCTATCAATCTATTTATGCACAGTTTGTTTATATCTATCTATCTATCTATCTATCTATCTATCTGATCACTAGAGTGAATAAAAGTCTTGGCGTATTTGTGTAAGATATCTTATACCTGATAGAATCTATAGTCTTCCATATAGAAATAACTGTCCTACTGAACTGTGAAAAATAGGACATAGTTTTGCATATGCATCAATTACAAGTCATTGTAATGAATAGAAAGTGTACAATTATATACAATCTTGAAATTCAAATGGATCGTCTCTTCCAGGCCAACCCGAGATATCACAAAGATAAGGTATGTTAGATAACAGATGTCGTCTATTCATATTCGTAACCCGCAGAATGAACAACATCAGCCAGCAAACATATCACCTTTCTGATAACAAATATGGCGCCAGTTTGTTTACATTACGCAGATCAGTACGAAAATTTCAGTGATTGCGCAAGTCAGTGTTGCTAACATTGTGTGAAAATTTTGTGTGAATTGATTGGACAGTTTTTGAAATATTAGAAAAAAAGTTATCTCGATAATAATTTGGCACGCAGTGTATATAGCTCTGGGTAATCTTTATAGAAACTGGGCCTCTAATAGTTTGTGTTCAATGTTCTTGAAATCTGGTGGAAGCTGACGTGGATTCCAGAGGTACTCAATATTAGGATTCTCAGCGCAAATCCTCGAGCTCCCAAAACCACCATCTTATATGCACTTCGGTTCAAAACTGGCGTGGGACCGAAGAGTTCTTGGTATTCGTTGATTATTTAATTTTCACACTAATTCTAATAAGGGTTCTTTGTTCCCTATTTCTGCTTTCTTAATCAACTTTCAAAATTTGAAAAAAAAATCCACCTTCACGGGAGAGGTTACGAGGGTTGCTCCTCCTATAACTCTAAACTGCTTCACTTCACATCTCGCACCACCACTTCACACAATCGGTGCTAAATCCCCCCTCTTCCGACTTCTTCCTTCCTTCTAGACAGTCTACCTCAGCCCATCTCCCAGGCCGACCCAACTGTCTTTGTGACAAATCTAATTTTCAAATCTCCTGGGCGAAAGGGCGTAGTTTATTCTAATCATTAATTTTAATTCTTCTGCCTCTTCAAGACAGAGATGAAATTATCTCTCCGTTTCTGGGCCTATCCATGTCCAAGGAAAATACAAATCAGAACACTCTCTCGGCAATTACAAGATTTGTTTTCATAGCTTCGACCCTCAAAACGGGTTTGCTCCTTGTTTTCATTTCTTAAATCGTTTTCGTCAACGAAAATATATTCGTTTGCCTAAACTCTCAAAGAAGAGATAAAACTATTTCTCCAAATCTGTTTTCGTACGCATGCCAAACTCTCGATAGATAAGAAAAATAAACTTTAGGAGAGAAGGAATCCAGATGGTTCCATTTTCACCAAGGAAAATGTCTCCACTCTCTCTTTCTCTCTCTATCTTCCAGCATATATTCCATTTTGGGCTTAAACCTTTTCTGCTCAGAATCAACGTTTAACTACTTCATGGCCTCAGTGTCACACTATCACAAGCATTTATCCTGGGTCCTACGTCGTTTCTAATTTTCATCAATAATCTTCTCGATTCCATCAGTTTCCAACAAGGTATTTATGCAGATGACATTTACTCTTGTCTCAATAGCAAATCCATTGAGGCTGACAAAGTTAATCTGGTCGCTGTTCTTGAAAAGAATTTTCAATTAGTTGTAAACTGGGGCAGGAAATGGCTTGTAGATTTTAATGCCTCTAAAACAAAACTGCTTTTATTTAATCACGATAGAGGCCCATTTCTGCCTGTCATCTGCATGGCTGATGCCAAACTCCAGTAGAGTAACACGTTGTGTCTTCTTGGCCTTCTTGGCTTCTTTTTTTTTTCTCGTCAGAATTCATCTTGCACATTTGTAAATCTACCATTCGTCCGTGCATTGAATACTGTTGCTATATCTGGTCTGTTGCTCCTGCTGTACATCTTGAACTTCTTGATAAAACCCAAAGAAGAATCTATAATACAATCGATCCTCTCCTGGCATCTCTATTTCAGTCACTTAACGTGAATTCTCTCTGCCTTTTTCCACGAATATTTTCATAGTAAATGCTCTGATGAGTTTTTTTTTCCCTGGTGCACCAACTACAGGAATTTAATTGGCATCTAGGTCCTACATTTTTACTGGTGAAATAGTTAAATGCAACTGACACTTCAAGTCGAACAGCTTCTTTTCTTGCACTTCTCCCTTGTATAACCCACTTCCATTTCTTTGCTTCCCTGTGAACTACAATCTTCAAAAATTTAGATGCAATATCAATCGCCATCTTCTGTCTTCTTGAATCCCGTTCATCTTTTGTCCTTTCCTCAATCCTCCCTATTCTCAGTCTTCTCTATCACTTTTACTCCCTGTAACCATCTGCGTACTAGTGACATTCCCGACTTTCTTGGGGTGAAATAATTAATAATAATAATAATAATAATAATAATAAAAAGGCTTGCGTTCTGGAGAGGGTATAAGTCTTCGGGTGCAGATCCATGGATTCTCGAGACCGACGGTTGCCATACCTTAGTCAGGGCCACATCCAATTTTGAATGTCGAGTTGTCCTTCTTCTATACTGGTTGATAATTACGACTGTAGAACCCAATCGTTCCTACTATTTAACCCATAGCTGGGGAGAAAAGATGGATTCCTACCTTTCATAAGCGTAATTGTGCGAAAATGAATGTAACGATCCCGACTGGAATTCAAACTCTGCTTGTCAATATCTCGTTTCGAGCCTCTAATCAATATACCAATGGCAAGTTCATTTAAGAAACATTTGCCAAAAGTTTAAAAAAATAAGTATATATTAAAAAATACCTTAATACAAATGGCCAGGGTTTTCAGCAAGGGCAACGGAATGGAGTTTTAAACAGAGCAATATAGAATATTGATGATGCACGTATGAAAACGTGTAGCAGCAGAAAGAATTTAACTACCTAACTATCAAGGCACTAAACAGACAAGAGATTTTAAATTTTCTAGGATGACGGGAGGAATAAGCAAATGACGGGAGGCATAAGCAAAGTCAGGAATGAATACCTCAGAACAACGGACATTTTGCAAAACTCAACTCAACAATAAAATCATTTTGTTTTTACTGCATTCAATGCAAAGCCCAAGAGCCACTCAAGGTAGAGGGTTACTGAATGATGCTGTTTTATGGGTGTAAGAAGAGGAGATACGACGTGCAGATCACGCGAATATGTAGGATAGATAACGGTTGTACTTAGATTTAAAGAGGTTAAGACTGTAGTGATCGAGCAAACATTATCTCGGGAGTCTATTCCACAAAGCAGCGGTTCTTGAGAAGAAGCTGTCCTTAATGAAACATTTTTTTTATAGATGGAATACGAAAAAGATGAAGATGATTCTCATTTGCGTACATGAAATAGTGAGAGACTTAAATGTAAACGTCTGAACTGGTGGAACTAAGGAATGTAGCTCGCCTTACATCGATGAAAATAGCGATAAAGAAGAGAGAGGCTCAACTGTAAAGGTCTGAACTGGTGTAACTAAGGAATGTAGCTCGCCTTAACATTTTCTTTGAAAACAGCGATAAAGAAGAGAGAGACTTAACTGTAAAGGTCTGAACTGTTGGAGCTAAGGAATGTACCTCGCCTTAACATGTCTGAAAATAGTCATAAGGAAGAGAGAGATAATTGTAAAGGTCTGAACTGGTGGAACTAAGGAATGTAGCTCGCCTTAAAATTTTCTATGAAAATAGCGATAAAGAAGAGAGAGACTTAAATTTAAAGGTCTGAAAAGGTGAAACTAAGGAATGTAGCTCGCCTTACATCTATGTAAATAGCGATAAAGAAGAGAGAGACTTAATTGTAAAAGTTTGAAAAGGTGAAACTAAGGAATGTAGCTCGCTTTAACACTTTCAATGAAAACAGTGGTATAATTGCGAGAGGGTAGCAACGTTTTCTTTGTAGCAAAGGGGTTAGAATGTGGAAAATAATTCACGGCCCATAAGGCCGTGTAGATATGACAAGAATGTATTATTCTAGACGATATCCATTGTGAATGCAGATATTTTTTCAGCGCCAGCTCCCTTTTTATGTTTTACCGGAGCCATGAGGTTTCTTTTTTCGGCTCTATCTCTTGGTCAGCTCTTGTCATATATAGACTCAAGCAGTCAAAGCGCACACGAACTGCCTGTTCTGATTTTACAGGATTTCATTTGACTGAAGTTGCTTTATTTATGCTTCGTCATGCCTGTACTGCCATATGAGTAAATAACTTTTTTGTTTTACATGCTTAGCATCTTACAAACAAGTTGACCTTGTTCAACCCTTTAGGTTTACAAATATATAGCTTTTCACAGAATAGCTGAATTAAATTCTTGGCACTCAATTTAAATAGATAGATACGTATATAACATAGGAACGTATATTTTTTTAATCGAATTTACCCCAAGCAAAATAGTAAAGCCACTAAGACACAAGGGGTTATTGGATGTGAACGAATTAGAAAACAGAAAATATTAAGAAGAAGCGAGAAAAAATAGAAGAGTAACAAGGAAGACAGTAGATAATGATTGACATTTAAATTTAAATTTTTGAAGATCAAAGTTGGACGGCAAACATGAAGCCAGAAGAGAATTCCACAGGGGACAAGTGCGAGAAAAGGATCTATTAGCATAGAACTTACGGTTACATCTCAGCAATTCGACTCTAAATTGATGAGACCTTGTTGCCAATCTTGTACTGCACTTAAATCATAGTCTCGGTACTATAGCGAAGAGCGATATTTATTCCGCTTTATTTACAGAAATGTGACCCAAGGCCAAAATGGGGAATGGGGACAAAAGGACGGTCTTCTTTTGTCTTAATATTAAACTTAGCTAGCCCCGAACACTGACTTAAACATACCAAAATATTCCTCACACCATAACAACGCATTCTTACTTACCATTCTTACGACATCCATCATAATACCTCATTATCTCTATGAAAATCCTAACTCGTCCCCAGATGTACAATTCATGTCTGTGAGAGGGGTGGAGGAGAATAAAATAGCAAGCTCATCCGAACAATTACCATGAAATTATTTATAGAGAAGGAGCACGGAAGATATATAATTCTTCTTAATATATATATATATATATATATATATATATATATATATATATATATATATATATATATATATATATTATATATTATAAAAATTTTATTTTATTTTTTCATTGCCCACGGATTTCTATGTTTCGGAGCCTTAAATTTATTCCATTATCAAGCGATATTCAGTAACTTTTAAAGAAAATGATAAAATTTTGAAATCTTGTTCTCCCCTACTACTTAAATTCTTCAATATAATACCACACCGCTTTAAAAAGTACATCATTTTCTTCAAAAGTTACTGAATATCGCTTGATAATGGAACAAATTTAAAGTTCCGAAGCAGAAATTTCCATGTTGCGATGAAAAAATATTTTGCATCAATGCTAAAGTACTGTGGATTATTAATCTGATTTAAGTCGACTCCCCATGAAAAATTATTACCTGTAGAACAACATTTCCGCCTGGAAAAACATGATTTCAAAACCCATGCCAAATTCACTATAATTGAGAGAATAGAAAAGTTCAGAGCAGATAACATTAGAAAGATTTTAGAGTCCCATGAAAATAAGTGGATACAACGTCTAAAAACAAAATATCCAGCCGGGCTAAACCATAAATTTAACAATATATAGATAGTATCAATATATAACTCAACAAATCAAAACCTACCCACATTTCTCACCCACACAAGACAGACATGCTTACGGAGGTGTGGAGGCCTCACACTTATGCACTCACCCACACGAATATACACACTTACACACATCATACTCACTCACTCCCTAATGAGCCAAATGATAACACACACCCACAGCAATACACACGCTTACACATATACCCACTCACTCTCTAAGAACCAAATAACACACACACACAAACACTAAACAGAGACACATCCCCTCACCAGGACCAATAAAACTGTCAAACTGACCAGAGAATTCAGAGCAACATGTATCTATCCAGCTCTTATCTCAAGTAACAACTTAAAAGAGACTGTTTGACCAACACAAAGAATGTTAAAAGATTCATGTTAAAAAGATAAAAAAATAAAAATACAAATGAAAACTACAGACAAAAGTTCATTTTCTCCAGCAAGACATTCATTTCTGTAGTTTAGTGCTACCAACAAGCAGAAATATTTCTCCTCCCAATGATGGCCATTTTGGTCGAAACTAGTCGAGGAATCTAAATGGAATAATAATAAAAAAACGAAAGAATATTAATCTACAACCCAGTGTGTCTAAAGATTTTAATTTTTTAATTTTTTTATTGTTCAATATATATATATAAGTAATGGAAATTATACTTATTAACCCCGGGAGATTTTATCAATTAAAACGTTATTTTTAATGGATACTCATATTTGAGTAAGCGCTCCATTTTGGGTGCATCTTTTTCTTTAATAAGATTTCTCAAATACTCAGGCCGGGAAACGAAAATATAATAAATATATTGTTTAATAAATATACGGCATGTCTACTCAAATATCGGCATCAACCAAATCTAACGTTTAAAGTGATAATATATATATATATATATATATATATATATATATATATATATATATGTATATATGTGTGTGTGTGTGTGTGTGTGTGTGTGTGTGTGTGGGTGTGTATACAATCAGCCATTCGCCCTTGCATGTAGTATTGCTGTCATATATGGTCTGGGGCACCTTCTGTTTACCTCGGAGTTCTTGACAAGATCCAGCGACGGATATGTAATATAATTGGCCCTGATCTGGCGTCTCACAGACGCTCCGTCGCCTCTCTCTGTCTTTTCTACAAATACTTTCATGGTAATTGCTCCGATGAGCTGCTTCCACTGGTTCCCAGTGAAAGCAGCTCAAGCGCCCTACGAGGCTGGCATCCCGCTCCCACCCTTACACTGTAGAAACTTTTAAATGTAGCCGTCTCTTCTACTCCAATAGCTTCATACCTCGCACCTCTCGCCTGTGGAACTCCCTACCCAATTACTGTTTCCCTGAGAGCTATAATCTCCAACTATTCAAATGTAATGTCAATCGACACCTCCATTTACCTTGATCTACCCACTATCCCTCTCCTCATCCTTTCTTCTATCACTCCTATCTGCTCTTGCTTCAAATCTTCTGGAAACCCTGCATCCTCGTGGCTTCACGCCTTGCTCGGGGCGTAATGCTTGAAAAAAATATTACTTAGGTACCTTCATGAGATCGCTAAAAAAGAGCATAGCATGATGAAAAAGACTCTAAACTTGACGAAGACAAAATTTTATCGTCTAAATGTTTATTTTATTATTAACAGGAAAGATCAAAATATTTGTGTGGTGTTTTTTTTACATTTTTTAATCGTTCCTCGCACGTCTGAAATTTTCGTTAAAAATCTTTTTTATTTTTTTTAGTCAGCAAAATTGACAGATAATCAATCAGGTCAACCATGTTTTTCCATTTGATAAAAAAAAATGAAAATCTCAGTTTGAAATCCTTTTAAAAATCAATTATAATTTTTACAAAACTTATTTTAAGAAAATCAGACATTACAATCTTTATTTAAAATATTTTGAAACAAGCATTATTCAGTTTCTGCACCGAAAAGGTGTATTTTTTATAATAAAACAAAGCAGGTCATAGCATTTTGCGTCCCTTGACAGGTGATGAATGACGTATTAAAGGATTACGTGAGAATATTTTATTCTACGGAAGGAGAGAAGTGAAATTATTTAGATTTAAGTGAAAAAATTATTTACCTTGTTATTTTTAAGGAAAACTTTCAGCGCTCAAATTTTTTTTGTACTTTATGGAAAATATATTATAAAGAAATTAAAATAAGACTGTTGAGAATGAGATTAAATTTTATAAGAAAGGTATCTAATTAATTTACAGGTACCTTTCTTATGAAATTTTATCAGAAGTGTACATAAAATATTATAATTTTATGTACATTTATTACATTTTCCTGTGTTATTTGTATTTCCATTCTTTTTATTATTAATTTTGATATTACATTTATGGAAAAATGTCATACCTGAGATTAATATAAGAATAAGATCATATAAATTTCATAAGATACTTGTAGGTGCCCTTCTCAGTTGAAATTGAAAAATCAAATTAATTTCTCCACACGTAAAGAGAACAATGCTTAAATCAAATAACGCAACTTAATTGTATTCTGGTTAGTCTTTCGTACTTTATAATTACAGCCCGATTATAAATACAAAATTACATTTCTTAATTACTGCGGGTTTTCTGATTAGTCAAAACAATACAATTCACAACGCGCTAAAAAAGATCTCTCATAAGGACATTTACGAAACTGAATGCGGCTTTTAACTAATTTTATAATATTTTAACAACTTAAATGTAAAAATTTATTATAGTTAAAGAAATAACAAATAATTGCATTAAAAATTCATTTTTCATCGAAAAAATTTTTTGCTTTCAGAAAATATTGCCCATATTCATAAAAACACCTAAATTCAGTTATTTAAGACATTTTTTTATGTTTATACGTTCTTTTTATAGATACAAATATTTAAGTAAATGCTCTGTTTATAATAAACAGTATTAACAACATTTACCGGCCTGAATGTCCGAGAAATTTTCACCTTATATATATATATATATATATATATATATGAGGTGATACCTAAAAGTATGGTTCATTTGAACACTGCACAGTAATTGACTTTTCTACGACTGGTTGTTAGTCGGTACCTAACAACCATGCTGTTTAGCCTAATTTTTTTTTTAGTTTTAGTTGTTTGGTGATTTTCACCTCTGTTTGAAAAATATCGTTCACGTTTCAAACCTGATGTTTTTTAATATCAAAAGGTGGCTCCTCCAAAAATAGACAAAATATTAAGAAATAGAAAATTTTGTTAGAATCAAAGAAAAGATTACTGATATGCTATGCAATGTCAACTCTCCTACATGCGAATGAATGGATTGCACAATCTCCTCACAGATGAAGAAAAGACTTGAGTTAACAGAGATGCGTTCCACAGAACGATGCTAAGAACGCTGTGTTTCATAGTGTTTTAGAAAGTGTAAGTTTTAAGAAAAGTGGAAAGAGAAGGGACGCATATACCTAGAGACTGTTGAAACGTCTGGGACACATAATGAGGAAAGAGGGCTTGTAGAATTTGACACTCACAAGGCTTATTAAAGGCAAGAGTGACAAAGGAAATCAGCGATTAAAATACCTAACGAGTTTGTGCAAATGAATGGTAAAACAGGGATTGGGAGGGATATTAAAGAAATAAACATTACTAAAAACTATAACGTATAGGAAGTTGTAGAGGGCTATAATCGTAAAGAAAGAATAATTACTTATTGCCTTTTTAGTTGTGTATATTAGAAAGTTTTGTCGGGATTTTAGAGATGAGGAATTATCTTTATTATACGTTTCATAAAGTCTAAGACCTGAGCAGAGACCTTAGGTTAAAAGCGACAAAATTTTACCCTTGGATTGTCTAAAAAGATTCATGGTTACTTTTTAGTCGGGCATCACTTTTCAGGTAGTCCATTCATTACAAATGTTCCTTTTATATTTTTGAAAATATGCCTGCAGAGAAAACATGGCTATTTTTACGAGTTTAAATTGGAACACAATGTACCTAAAGTACGGAAAAACATCTGTTTACTATTTAGAGAAATAATTGCTTGCGGGCGAATAGATGGTTTCAAAGATTTTGCTCCAGAAGTGAGAATATTTAAAATGAGCCCCAGGGAAGACCTACAAACGTCATCATCGACAACCAGTTAAGAACAGTTACGTAAAAAAAAAAAAAACAGTCTATAATACAAGTGGATTAAAATGTTCGTTAAAATGTATCTGGTCCTCTGGTTGTTATGTGTTCATTCTCTGGGTTTCACAAAGGCGAAAAGGAATATTAACATGGGAAACCGAATGAGAACATCTATCCCCTTGCGTCTTAGTGGCATTGCTTGGGGTGAAATGATTAAAATAAGAAGTTTTCGGATTCCGAGAAGAGTAGTGAGTATGACGTCAGACACCTGAAAATGGCCGGAGAATACAACGGTCGCCAAATCCACAAACCAACACTTTAATCTACGGGACAATAGTGGATAAAAAGTTGGTGTCGTGGATTTTGTGACATAGTAAGTGCGAGTTCAATCCCTGAGCCGGATAGCACGCGCAATAACTAGGCAGTACTAAAAATAAGCCCTAGACGAGATACCCCTAGACATGAGCAGTGGATTATACAAAAGGTTCAGTTCTGAATTCTTTGTTGGTTACCAGGATCGACATGTATCTGATGAAGGCCGGAGGACACAACCGCCGAAACGTTGTGATAACAACAACAACAATAGTCCGCATGTAAACAAAAATATATTTCATAATTATTCAAGCGTTAAAAAAAGTATAAAATTGGAATAAAATTTATTAAGAACGACAAAGGACAGGAAAACGTGGAGAGCCATGGTCGCTTACAATCCTACATAAAGATCTTTTTTGTTTGTAGCCTCTTACGACTTTAAATAGCGACTAGCATTCATGCATATGATTGTTATTGCAAAATTTGGTCGAGGTTCTTAAACTGAAATATTTAACGATGCAATATGGAAATTTTCATGCATATTTTAGAGCCATGGAACTCACAAGGTGCTTTGTCAATCATTAACCTGAGAATTAGGATTTGTTAGAAAATTAAAATAGAAGAATTGTAATATTCATGGGTACTGCTAGTTAACAAAAATCAAAAAGGTTTCTTTGCAATGTCGTTAAAAAAACTAGAATAATAAGATTAAATTTAAAAAACCATTTCATCAATTAGAACTTTCCCCCAAATTTTCTTTTTCTATAATTATATTTACGGGTTTATAACTACACAAAGGTCTTTATTTTTATTATACTATTGTCTGTTTCAGTGAAATGAAAAAAGTTGTCAAGTTCAAATCTTTTCATTTGTGCCCCCTTACTTTAAATAACTACCAACATTCATATTATAATTATTATTGCAATATTTTGTTAAAGTTGTTAAGCTCAAATATTTAACGATGTGATAGGGAGAATTTCTACAGGTATTTATATTGTTCTAGAACTTGCCATGAGCATGCTGAATCATTAACTTAATTCAGATTCGTCAGAAAATTAAAATAGGAAATAATCATAATTTTTTTTTTCACAAGTCTTTCTAGTAGACTATAATTTTTGGAAAATATCACTGAAATATGTTGGAAAATTTCGTACTGTTTATTTTAGCCACCGGATGCATTTCCTGTTTATGCTATCACCAGTTCCGATATCCGTTCACACACTGATGCAGCGGAAGTAAGGTCAAAGGTCTTTCCTCAACCAATATCCAACGCTAACAATATGTCGGATTTAATCCATTTCCTAAAAATATATACATATTATTGTTATTGCAAAATTTGGTTGAAGTTCTTAAACTAAAATATTTAACGATGCAATATGGGAATTTTCATGGATATTTTAGAGCAATGGAACTCACCCAGTCAATCATTAACTTGAGAATTAGGATTTGTCAGAAAATTAAAATAGAAAAATTGAAATTTTTATGGGTACTGCTAGTTAACCTTAATCAAGATTTCCCTGTAGGTTACCCAGATCGACATACACCTGATGAAGGTACAACGGCCGAAACGTTGTGATAACAACAACAAAGATGAGGACAATTGTCCGCATGTAAATAAAAATATATTATTTTCTTTAAGTATTAATATTTTATATCGATTTTAATATTATTTTCTTTAAGTATTAATATTTTTTTCCGTTAACGATAGACTTGTATCTTTTTGTATTTCTTATGAAATAAGGAAATGAATTTTGACAAACATATTATAATTCTTCTTGTCCTATCGTTTCTTAGCACGTACGTTACGTCCTGCCATTACCTCAGATAAATAATGGACTATTCCGTTTTGTTCGCGAGAAAAAAACTGAAAAGACATATCAGAGACGTTATTTAGTTTCAATAAGAAAAAAGAAAGGAAAGAGAGAGTAGGTAGTGGAGGTGATAACGCTTTCATGCGTTTAACGTCTGCTTCAGTGAAATGAAAAAAAACTTGTGAATGTTAAATTTTTTCATTTGTACCTTCTTACTTCTTAAATAGACGTCTCTCTCTCTCTCTCTCTCTCTCTCTCTCTCTTGAATTAAGTACATTGCATTCCAGTTTAAACTCGTGAAAAAAATAATATTTATACTTTCTACAGGCATATTTTCAAGAGGGAAAAAGCAAAAATTGTAATGAGCGGACAATCTAAAAAGTGACGTACAAGAGAAAAATGGCTAACATCATATCAAATGATACAGCATTATTGATTAACTGTTGGGCTAACAACTTTCGACTGCCCCAAGGTGGCCAAATAAGAAAGTTTAATACCTGTGGCCACGTGGTTAAATGAAGTCTAATCACGTAAACTGTTCATATGACTTAGGAAAACATCATGATGACATTGCTTTGACCATGAGTCGCATATATAAAGCGACAAGTTAGAGCGTTGTTTAATCATCTACGATCAGAGAAAACTTTAAATTCTATTCAATATCCTCTGCAACGCAAACAGTATTTGTTACAAAATGTCCCAGTATTTGTTCTAGCACTCATTTCGAAAAATTTGTTAGGTACGTTAATCGATGTTTCTCGCTTTCAATATGACATTTCTTCTTCTTCTTTTTCTTTTTCTTCTTCTTCGTCGTCGTCGTCTTTTTCCTCTTTCTTCTTCTTTTTCGTCTTTTTCTTCATCTTCACCTTCTCCGTCTTTTTCGTCTCTCTCTTCGTCTTCATTTTTGTCGTTGTCTTCGTTCTCTTCTTCTTCTTCTTCTTCTTCTTCTTCGTCGTCGTCTTCTTTTCTTCTTCTACCTTTTCTTCTTCAACGTCTTCGTCTTCATATTTGTCGCCTTCTTCGTCGTAGTCTTCGTTTTCTGTCTCTTCGTCAGCGTCCTCTTCTTTTTCTTTTTCATATTTATCTTCTTCATCTTTTTTCGTCTCCTCCTCCCCTCTTTCTTCTTCTTCTTCTTCTTCTTCATGTCTTCGTCTACTTCGTCTTTATCTTCTACGTCTTCTTTGTCGTTGTCTTATTCTTCATCTTTATATTCTTATTCTTCTTCGTCTTTTATGTCTTCTTCTTCTTCTTCTTCTTCTTCTTCTTCTCCTCCTCCTCCTCCTCCTCCTTCTTCTTCTTCTTCGTCGTCGTCGTCTTGTTTTTCTTCTTCTACGTCTTCTTCATCTTCGTCGTCTTCTTCGTCGTCGTCTTTGTTTTCTTATTCATCTTTATTTTCATCTTTTTCTTCTTTGCTTACTTCGTTGTCTTTTTATTCTTCTTCGTCTTCATCTTCTTGTTTTTTTTTCTTTTTCCTCGTCTTTTTCGTCGTCTTCGTCTTCTTCATCTTCTTCGTTTTTCTTCATATTCTTCATCTTCGTCACCTTCTTCTTCGACGTCGTTTTTTCTTTTTCGTCGACTTTTTCTTTTTCTTCATCGTCGTCATTTTTTTCCTTCTTTATCATCATCTCCTTCTACGACTTCTCCTTCTTCTTCTTCTTTTTCATCTTTTTCTTCTTTTTCTTCTTCGTCTTCATCATCGTCGTCGTCGTCCTCTTCATCTTGTTTTTCTACTTCTTCTTCGTCTTCTTCTTCACCTTCATTGTCTTCTTTGTTTTCTTCATCTTCATTTTGGTCTCCTTCTTCTTGTTCTTCGTCGTCGAATTTCTTCGTTCGTCTTTTTATTTTTCTTCATCGTCGTCGTCATTTTCTTCTTTTTCTTCTTCTTTATCGTCTTCTTCATCATTATCATCTTCTTCTACCTCTTCTTATTCTTATTCTTCATTGTCTTCGTCTTTTTCATTTTTTTCCTTCACCTTTATCCATTTTCTTTTTCATCTTCTACTTCGTCTTCTTCTTTATCTTCGTCGTCGTCTTCTTCGTCGACGACGTCTTCTTTTTCTTCTTCTCCTTTTTCTTCTTCATCTTCGACATCGTCTTAATCATTTTCTTCATCTTGTTTTTCTTCTTCTTCTTCGTCTTCTGCTTCTTCGTTTTCTTCTTCATATTCGCCGTTTTCTTCGTTGTCGTCTTCGTTTTCTTCTTCGTTTTCTTTTCTTCTTCTTCGTTGTCGACTTTTCTTTTTCTTCGTCGTCGCCTTCTTCGTCGGCTTTTTTCCTTCTTCGTTTTCTTTGTTGTCTTCTTTTTCATCTTGTTTGTCTTCTTCTTCTTCATCTTCGTCGTCTTCACCGTTTTCTTAATCTTTTTCATCTTTGTCTTCTTCTTTTTCTTCGTCGTCGTCTTTTTCATCGTCTTCTTTTTCTTTTTTCTTCGTCGTCGTCTTTTTCTTCTTCTTCGTCTTCTTCATCATTATCTTCTTCTACGTCTTGTAGCCTTCTTCTTCATCGTCTTCTTCATCTTCGTCGTCTTCTTCGTCGTCGTCTTTGTTTCCTTCTTTGTTTTTTCTTCTTCTTCTTCATCGTCTTCTTCTTCTTCGTCTTTGTCATTTCCTCTTCGTCGTCTTCTTCTTCTTCTTGTTCTCTTTTGTTGCTCAAACAACTGTCTATTCCATAACTATCCATCCCACATAACAGCTCCATTCACAAAAAAAACTCGTTTGGTAGCTTATTCGATATTCATTTTTGCATGCCTTAACTTCAATATGTCCGCTGAGTTTAGATTCGTTTAAGATGTTTATTACAAGAAAAAGAAAAGAAAAAAGAAAACTTCTTTGCGGATTTAACAACTTTTCTTTTTCTCTATGCAATGCAGAAAACTTTAGCTGATGAAAAGAAAATTTATTTTCTTTCCGTTCAATGAATAGCACACGATTCATAATCTCAACGCAGTAGTCGGCTTTTAAAAATTTCTTTCTTTGTAAGAATGTTTTACCCGATTACGCAATCACGCATTAAGAATTAGCTACTTTTCAATCACTCATAACACGCTGGTCACTTATTATGTCATATATGTCAAAATACCTTTGGGCACCTTGAGGCAGTGTAATGGTTAGCAAGATTGTCTCGCTAGAACAATTACGACTGAGTAGTGCGTTCGATCCTCACTGGGTGCCCCCTAATTTCGGCCTTGTGCCACATCTAAGCTACGCTTGGAAAATCACTTGGGCCCTCGAGACGGTGTAATGGCTAGCAAGCTTTTCTCGCTAGAACATTAACGACTGAGTAGTGAGTTCGGTCCTCACTGGGTGCCCCCTACTTTCTGCCTTGTGCCACATCTAAGCAATGCTTGGAAAATCACTATTGGGCACCTCGACGTGTTGTAATTGTTAGTAAAGTTGTCTTGTTAGATCAATTACGACCGAGTAGTGAGTTCGATCCTCACTGGGTGCCCCTTACTTTCGGCCTTGTGCCACATCTAAGCCGGGCTTAGAAAATCATATATGTCAAAATACCTGAAACATTCAATACGAAATGTGCTGAAAAGTTCTCGACTTCCCTAAAACAATATTTCAATAACTAAACACCAGAATTATACTTTTCGGAAGTATTTTTACCAGATTTTTTGGCAACAGGTTAACGCGTGTTCAAATCCTCACAGTATTTAGCTTTGTTGAAGTTATCGTTTCCTCTGCCCATTTGAAACTTTCTCTTCTTTCTTTCTACGTGCCGTGTCCTTTTAGGACGTTGACAATCATGGCTCTCCACCTCTCTCTATCCTTTGCAGCGCTCAACAAATTCCTTCCCTCTGTCACTTCCCCTAGACCAGGTTCTATCATCCACTTGCTTAAAGCCGCTAGTTTTTCCCTTGTCTCTCTTTCCCTCTATTCGACCCGTGAGTATCAGATTCTCCAGGTCTTCCTTACTCATTATGTGTCCCAGGAACTTCAGCTGCCTCTTCCTGATATTAAGTATAAGCCTCCTGCTTGTTTGCATCCTCTGTAAGACCTCATCGTTGCTTACACACTCGGTCAATAATATCCTTAGCATCCTTAGCGGCTTCGAGTCTCTTCTTCATATTTGAGGAAATCGTCCAACATAAAGAACGACAGATGTCACGTATCAGCTCAGTACTCTTTTCTTTGTTACCAAAGATATCCTCCATTCTCGCAATACTCTGCCCAGCTTTTGGAATGCGTCTTTGGCCATCCCAATACGCCTACGGATCTCAGTGTCGCATTTACAGTCCTCTGTCAAAACACTTCCCAGATATTTAAACTGCCGAGTCTGCTTGATTCTAGTGTTCCCAACCTGTAAATCGCAGGAAACTTTCCATACTGTATTATATATATATATATATATATATATATATATATATATATATATAAAAAGATGAACATTGAAGTCAACACTTAGACGCAATCTTCAGGCCACCTGCTGGCCTGACGATTGCGTCTAGCATGAAACAGCCTGTCGCCTCTAAGTGCTGACTTCAATGTTCACCTTTATATTTACACAAACTCTATCTATAATATTGAGCAATTCATTCCATAAAGATAGCACACCTTAAGGCCATATTTCTTCACACACACACGCACACACACACACACACACACACACATATATATATATATATATATATGAAGAAAAACAATATTAAATAATAAAACTGTTAATTTTTCCCAAAAAATGAATGACAATTTATTCTACTGAGTTACGCACCCTAGGAAAACCAACTGTATTTTATATCCCCTTACTTGTTTGCATTTCTCTCTCAAAATTAATTTTGAGCGGTCAGTATATAGCTATTTTAGTGAGTGTGACAGACGGACGAACGGATATCACAGAATAGTATATATAGATACTTATGTTCACTCGATACAAATCCCAAGAGCTACTCAAGGTAGAGGTTTATTATATGATATATGTTCGTAAGGAAAGGCAAGAAGTCCAGTTTATGAGATTAACAGTTAACCTTTGACCTGAAGAGGCCAAGATTGTAATGATTACTGGGAGTGAAAGAGAACGAGAATGCTTTAGTGACGAGAAAAGGAAACGGAAGAACAGGTTTTAGTAGAAGGCGAGAAAGCAAGGAAATCAGAAAAGAGTTCCACAGTGGCACTCTTCGAAGCGAATTTGTAAACAATGACTATTACTACTAACATTACAAAGCTCTTTCCTGAATTGAGCAACGTCAGTCACTGGCGTGTTTATTCACAGAGTAAGTACGTAAAAATTAGCCTTTTTATTCAACCGTGCGCCAAGGGCTTAGGAGGAAAATCTCTGATTGTTGCCGAATAAGTCTGGTTTCGATCTCGGCTTGAAGCAATCGGATGTCTAGCCACCTTGATGCGCTGTGATACAGCGAAACAGTTCGTGGATGACAATATATATATATATATATATATATATATATACCCCTTGTAACAGCAAAATTGTCCAAGTCGTGTAACAGCAGAATTATCCAATTGTTAGATTAAGCCTTGAGCTGTCGTATCTTAAAAATGATTAAACATATCTTATTGGAATTCTCCGATGTTTTAAAACACTATTGGACTGTACTTTGAACAATAAGAATTTATTTAGCTTTAAGTTGAAATGAATTGTTGTGACCTCTTGATCCAGTTTTCCCACTCTACTGTTGCCTCATTTTTAAACTTATTCACCATTATCTTGATGGTTCTTGAATAGGCTTTAAAGATGGAAGCCAGAGTATGAATGTTGGCACCATTACTGAAGGCCTGAATGAACTTTTTCCC
Organism: Acanthosepion pharaonis; assembly: GCA_903632075.3. Taxonomy (NCBI): domain Eukaryota; kingdom Metazoa; phylum Mollusca; class Cephalopoda; order Sepiida; family Sepiidae; genus Acanthosepion; species Acanthosepion pharaonis. Next base: position 3,945,576 of record CAHIKZ030005521.1, on the reverse strand, counting down.
CTCACCATTGCTCAATTGGGAAGACATAGTGGGGCTGATACAAAACGATTTTAACCTGTACTCTTTCTAGCTAATAACTCAAAGTTTTCAGTGATTTTTACGACAAATGGTGTGAAGATGACCAAATATCTTTTCTGAAAACCTGGAAAAAAGAAACTTAATTAGTGTTATTTTTTAGATATTAAACATTTTGTGGGATGGACAATCACCCGCGCTGTTACAGGATTTGAACAGTTTTGCTGTTACCTGGTATATATATATATATATATATATATATATATATATATATATGTGTGTGTGTGTGTGTGTGTGTGTGTGTGTGTGTGTGTGTGTGTGTGTGTGTGTGTGTGTGTGTGTGTGTGCAATAAGTTATAAATATATAAATATATTATATAAACCTCCTGGAGGTTATTATCAACCATAATGATGGCGGGCAAAACTTATATACTCCATATTAAATGGTAGTTCTAGTAACATTCGCTGTAAACATTTTTGCCGTAGGGAAACCCGCCATTGGAATTTTTGCCGTATAGATTTTTTGCCGTAAGGCAATTTCGCCGCATTTTTTTTTTTTTTTGTATATTTCAATATTTAGGTATTTATAATGAATTTAAAACAGTTTATGTTTGCAAATAATTTGTGTAAATTTCAAAAGACTTACGGAGAGTTTGAAAGGGTTGTCTTTCTTTGATCAGATAGTTTATATTGAAGTTGGTTACGTATTCAAGTTGTAAGTTTATTTGAAATAATAAATATTGCTTTAGTAAGAATTATTGGCAGATTGATATTATGTTAACAGAGAGTTTAACGTTAAGTCTTAAATATGAAATTGCGTGACGTAGGTTCTGGTGCCAAGTTGAAATTTTTGCCCTCCTCATTGACGAGGATGAGTGATGTAGGATTTTGATCTTATAAATTCACTTATTAAAATGTTTAAATCGAGGTAACAACAGTGTGAGCCAGACAGTCTTGATAACAAGGTACTTCGCATATTAGAAAAAAAAAGTCGATGAATTGTTTCTACGGCGAAAATTCCTGAGGTGAGTTTTTCTACAGCAAAAATGTTTACGGCGGATATTCCTAGAACCTGAATTTTCGAATAACGCCAGAGATTCTCGATTGGATTTAAATCTGTGGACTGACATCCCAGGATATTAACATTATTTTCAGCAAACAATTTCTTCGTAGATTTTGCAGTGTGCTTAGGATCATTATCTTGTCGGAAGATTCAGTCTGGATGAAGATTTTCAAAATGCGGCGAAACTGTCTTCCGGCAAAAAAAAAAAACCTAAACGGCAAAGTTTTCTACGGTGAAAATTGCTGATACGAGTTTTCCTACGACAAAAATGTTTACGGCGAGTATTACTAGAACTTATGGAGTATTTAAGTTGTACTAATCGTATACCAGTGCTCAATTCTCAGTCTGAAATATTCACCAGGCTTATGAGACAGATTCTTTAAACGAAAGGAATTACCGAAGATGGCTTGAAAGATTTTGAAAAGGCGACTTCAGCTTGGGAGATAGACTATGAACAAGATGTCTTAATGAATTTATTGAACCGACCTGCTTTCCTATTAACTTAAAGAAAAGTCTGCTGTTTTAAAGAACAAGCTCAAAACTTGTATTTTTCTCAAATCTCGTGAATGCATCCCGTCATTACAAATGAGTGACGAAGAAGGAAAATAGATATTTTACAAGAATATAAAACTGCTTCATTAATGAATTCGTGGAGGTAAATGGTATGTATATAAGTTGTACTAATCGCATACCAGTGCTCCATTATCAGCCTGAAATATTCACTGGGTTTATGAAACAGATTCTTTGAAAGAAAAGAATTGCCGAAGATGGTATGAAAGATTTTGAAAAAGCGACTTCAGCTTGAGAGATAGACCATGAACGTCTTAATGAATTTATTAAACCGACCTGATTACCAATTAACTTGAAAAAAAGACTTCTGTTATGGTTGAAGAACTAGCTCGAAACTTGAATTCAAACCATTCAACAGTTCAATGTTCTTTTCAACAGTTTTGGAAATGGATTCACCGTTACAGTTGCTTCCACGTGTCCGTTGTGTGTACTATTCAGTACTGGTAGCTTTAGCTTCTACTAGCAACCGCAGTATTTAACTAGCTATAATTGGTTAATCCATGCCGTTGTTGTTGTTGGCTGTATCGCTTAACACCCGCAATTGATTGCTGCATATCAAGCCAATGTATCAGTCTGTCGATGCTTACTAATATATGTAACTGGAGATCTGCTGTCCGTTTCAGATGTTTTTTGGTCATTATGCTTGTTCCTTTAGGTGATTAAGGTTTTGACCTGTCTGGACTTCCCTAGAGATAAACTCCTGTCAGTATAGCTATCCAGGTCACAGGTTCATACACGCACCCCATCATGTCATAGAATGAAAATTGTTCATGGTCTCTAAAAAAAAAAGGTGTTGGCATTTGTATTTTTCCTCAAATCTCATGAATGGGTTGCGCCATTACAAATTAGTAACGGAGAAGGAAAATAGATATTTTACAAGAATATAAATCGGCTCTGATAATGACTTCGTGGAGGTAAACAGGTTAAAGTACATCTCAAAACGGACCTTCACCCAAAGAAATATTTTTCTCAGTGTTTGATGGGAATGCGCCGTGGCGTTCTTTACTTCAGGCCTAAGTCATAGTGTAACTAAAGGCCTGAACTAGAGGCCTATTTTGAATATCGTTGTTCCACTGGGAGCGAATATTTTTAGTTTCGGTTTGCTGTAATTCGCTGCTGTAGTCGGCTTAAGAAATTCAAAGAAAAAACTAGAAATTAATAGCATAATTAATTTAGCAAGTTAATCCTCTCTATCTTGGTATATTTTCCATGTACCAAGGACTTATTACAATTAAAAATATAATTTGTCGAATTTTCAGACAGGAAATGGCTTATAAATTTGAAAGCCTCCAAAACGAAACTGCTATTGTTTCATCATCATAGAGAACCATTTTGCCTTTTACCAGCATGGCTGATGCTAACCTTCAGGAGAACAACCCCTTGCACCAGGCGCGTTTCACGTTTTCTACTGACAAGAAGTGGAGCAATTATCTTGAATCGGTTGCTAGGTCTGCTGCTAAGAAGGCTGATTTACTCTGTCGTGCCAGACACATTTTTTTAGTTAGAATCCATCTTGCACATTTTAAAATCTTACATTTGTCCTTGCATAGAATATTTCTGCTATATCCGGTCGGGTGTTTCGGATATATATCCCAACATGCTCGACAAAATCCAAAGAAGGTCCTGTAATTTTGTCGGTCCAGACTTGGCATCTCGATTTTCCTATCACCGTAACTTGACTTCCCTTTGTCTTTTCTATAAATATTTCCTGACTTTTGTGCTAATGAGCTTTCCTCTTTGGTACCTTGACCACGTGAATTTAAGCATGCTACTAGATTGGCTTCTAGGTCTCATCATTTTACTTTTGAAATAGCCAGATGTAACTAAATTCTTTTCTAATAGTTTTTTTCCCGCATTTCAAACTTGTGAAACTCCCTTCTAGCTTCTTGCTTCTCTGCCAAGTACAATCTTCAAAGATTTAAATGCAATGTCAATCGCCATCCACTTTTTTTTTCAGAAACCTCTTCTTTTATTGCCCTTTCTCCTCAGCAATGTCTTATCATTCTCTCCCACGTCCTTGCGTCTTAGGGGTGAAATGCCTTGGGTGAAATGATTAAAAAAAATGAAAGAAAGAAGTAACATGTGAAGAGCCATGATCACCTACATCCTGCAGAAATACGGCATTAACAAAGAAAATTACTATTAAAATTTAAAAGAAAGGATTAGTTAATCTGGTTTTATAAGTACACAATTACACGAGAAAAAAAGCCACCGGAAGACATGAATGCCAATTCATTGGCTCAAACTAATCCCATCATATTTACAACACTTGATTGACCTCTGTTTTACAAGTAGAAAACTATACTGACAGACTGTAGTGAAAATTTAAATCGTTGGACATGTTTTTAAAGTCTATAATTTTACTGGCAGTTAGTAAAGTGTCTATTAAAACATTGAGCTGAAAGCTGAGTTACATACGAGAGTCTGTTCAATAAATTCAAATTAAATTAAAAATAAAAAAAGCTAAAAATATTTGAAAAATAAGAACAACTTAAAAAATGAACAAATTAAAAAATAACAAGATAAAATCGGAAATTAAAAACAAAGCGCATTATTCCTATGATTAATAAAATTAAGTCGAGAGATTTATGGAGCCTTATCACCTAAAGCTGAACCAGCAATCAAAATATCACATATTCAACTGAGTGCGGAAAAGGTACATAAGAAGCGTAGCTGGTCATATTAAGCCAACGAAACATCTCCCATATTCTCATTAAGAATTTAGTATTAGTATTTCCAATGTAGCTGCATGATAAAATAGTCTGCCGACGTTTGGGTGGCGATATACATTAAACTGGTATCGATATACAATAATTGTATATCGCTACCCATTGAACTGGTATCGATATACAATAATTGTATATACACCATAACTGGTATCGATATACAATAAATATCGTATGTAACTGGTATCGATATCGCAATAATTGTAAACTGGTAGCGATATACAATAATTGTATATCGCTACCCATTGAACTGGTATCGATATACAATAATTGTATATACAATAATTGTATATCGCTGTCCATTAAACTGGTAGCAATATATACAATAATTGTATATCGCTACCCATTAAACTGGTAGCGATATACAATAATTGTATATCGCTACCCATTAAACTGGTAACGGGTATTATTGTATATCGCTTCACATTAAACTGGTAGCGATATATACAATAATTGTTGTATATCGCTGCCCGTAAACCCAATTGTATATCGCTGCTAAACAGTATTGATATACAATAATTGTATATCAATTTTTCATTCCCATTTAACACTATTTCTTCTTTTTCAATATATTGTACTATTTCTTTCTTTCTTTCTTTCTTTCTTTCTTTCTTTCTTTCTACGTCTAGCACACTCTTTCTTGCACACGGTGTCTTTCTTTCTATGTTTAGTACACTGTTTCTTCTTTTCTTTTTTATTTAGGGTACTATTTCTTTCTTTCTTTCTTGTTTGTTTGTTTCTTTCTTTCTTTCTACCTTTAGCACACTCTTTCTTCTACGTTTTGCACACGGTGTCTTTCTTTCTACGTTTAATACACTATTTCTTCTTTTCTTTTTATATTTAGGGTACTATTTCTTTGTTTCTTTCTTTCTTTCTTTCTTTCTTTCTACACTTAGCACACCGCTTTGTTCTTTCTTTCTTTCTTTCCACATTTAAGACACTGTTCGTTCTTACTACATTTAGCACGCCGTTTTCAACTTTCTTTCCTTTTTTAGCTTTTATTTTCAGCAAACCTTTTCTTTTTATTTTCTACATTTAGTACACCGTTACTTCTTTGTTTGTTTGTTTCCTCCTTTGCAGGCATTCATCAGAATGGATGATTCCTATATTTTTTGTTCGCCACAATCACTCTCCAATTTGGTCTTTTAATAACTATATTTTATGTACAGCATTTTAACAATATAAAAAAAAACTGTTTCCCTCATTGTCGAATGAAAACGACTTTAGCTAGTAGAAAAGACTATCCCTTGAATCCACAGTGAAAAACAAACTGGTATTTGTTTCTTTGTGTTCAAAACAGATCCTATAGTGTCGTGAATATAATGACCAGAATGGGCAGTGAGTCGGAAAGACAACCGAGAAAGCTGCGAAAAGAGAAAAATTACATCAATTGTTTTGAGCTAAAAAAAAGAAAAAAAAAAAAAAAAGCTTGCAATGACATACTCGGTAGAACTTGCCATCTTCTTTATTGTTGTGACAAGAATAGAATCTCTTAAATAATATAGAGAACAAATATGATAATAAAATTAAAAATATATTTCTTTAAATCACTAATTGGTCGAAAAATTCTGAAATGATGAAAAATATTACTAAAATGAGATAAATTCTGCTTTCATCGAATAGCTGTTATATAAAGAACGATGTTGTATAATGTATCAGATATTTGCAAAGGTTCATGCCCGATTTTCATTGTTAATATAAAATGGCAGCAACTTGATACTAGTGTTTACTTTGATGCTGATTTCTAATGTGTTCTAGATTGAAATCTTGCATTGTTCAGTTGCGAGTCAGACTTTGAAGAATGTTTTTTTTTTTTTCTTTATTCACAAATGAATACTTTAAAGTTTAATGTTGAGAAATTGCACTTTTGCCATATTATACTCTATGAATTTCTGAAAGGATCAAGTGTCGTAACTATGACACCCACCACCGAAGATTTATTTTGATCGTGCTCCAGTTCTTCTCTCCCAAAATGTGAGGTTTGACAAATTTCGTCGGGGGGGGGGGGAATTTAATTAAACGAGCAACCACGACCCGGGCGACCTTCTGACGTCGATGTAGATTCTCTGCTTGCCATCGTGGAGAATAAACCGAAGATTTCGACAGAAGAGATTGCTGAGAGTTTCAAAATCGATATCTCAATTTCCTTTCGTCATTTGAAGCGACTTGGGTTCTAGAAAAACGGCAAATTGAAAAGGTGTCATTTTCCACCACGACAACACGTTTTGCGGCATATCAACACCTGTATGGGTTATTTAATGCCGAAATCCAGATATATTTTGTACAAAATTCTATTTTCTTTCTTGGAGATAATAATGGTTTAGTAATACAAGTCTTACTAATTAATCCATAACTGGGGGAGAAGTGATGGTTCCATGTCTTTCTCAAGAGTTTTTGTGTGTAAGTGAATATATCGAACCCAACTGGAATTGGAACTCGGCTCTCCAATTAACAATTCTGTATCATTATTCATTACACCTCCACACATCCAAGTTTACAGCAGCTCGTATTTCCAAGCGATCACCCATATAGATACTGATCAAGCTCGGCTTTGCTTAACTCTAGCTCTTCAGGCGATCAAAAAGTGGTTTTGGCAGATTTCGCCGAGGTGATTTTAATCTAAGCGACCAACCACGATCCTGGCGACCTTCTGACTTCGATGAAGACGCTCTGCTTGCCATCGTAGAGAATAAACCGAAGATTTCGACGGAAGAGTTTGAAAATCGATATTTGAACTGCTTTTCACCGTTTGAAAAAAAGTTCGTTTCCAAACTCGAAACGTGGGTGTCACATTCTCAGAGGGAACAGAAAAAGCTCGATCGTGTTTTTACAGCGATTTATTTCTTTGCTGTTACAGCGGGAAAAGGAGCTGTTCTTTGATAGTGTTGTCAGTGAAAAGATAGAAATTGTTTTTACACGTTTATGATGACGCTGGTCTCGAAACTGAAACAATGGGGTGGGAAACAAACCTATGTGCAGGACCTGAGACAAAAAAATTAGGCTTAAAAATCCATTTTTGCTGTCCGTCTGGTGTGATTGTAAAGGGATAATTCTCTTTGATCTTCTTCCAGCCTGTGAAGCAGAAAATGCAAAGATGTATTGCGACCAAACCAATAGTTATTCAAGAAAGCTATTTTCCATCACGACAACGCAAGACCGCATATTGCAAAACGGACCTTGAAGAAACTTAAATGTTCTTCTAGACTATTATTTTTTAGAGAATTTTATTCTCCTCTGACTTCATTTTGACAATTGAGGTCAGATAAATAAAACAAAAAGTTGTTTTGATTGGCTCACTAATTGTGTGGGAATGTTGGTGATAAAAGCTCGATTTCTGGGAACATAATTTTTTTTTTGAAGAATTCCGATGCTTCTTTTCATCTCGAATAGCTCCCCAGTGGGGTGGGATAACAAACCTACCACCGTGGTATAATGTAGACACTATTTTGTTGATGTTCTAGCATTTCCAAGCTTGCTAAAATTTTCAAAATATCCTATCTAACCAAAGATACTACCATCTATCTAGGCACACGTTCATGTTTTCCTTTTTAATTTTTCTTTACTTGGGAGGATTGAAATCAGATATTCTAATTCATGTCTTTTCATTTCGAATTTTGCTCCAAGAATTTTTCACACCCGCAATTAAGTGACGATTCTCAAGGAAAATGGGATCACTTCCAAATTTACCGTATTTTCTTCTTA
>CAHIKZ030005521.1:3755000-3922500 GCA_903632075.3 Acanthosepion pharaonis | reverse complement strand
TTGCGAAATTCAATTTGACAGACCAATTCGTGGTCTGTAAATTGTGGATATTTGGTCAGTATTTCATTCACTAAGAAACATATAGAGATGGTAGGTCGTTGTTATGTCTTAGTTTTTTTTTAATATTATCTACTGTTTCACTGCTATATACATGACAACTGATATAAGCCAGCTGATAATGCTGAAATACGGATACGTTTTACATCCTGTTCATTATTTCAGATTTAGTTTGCAAATTATCCCCCATAACTAAATTTCTCCATGTGGTCCAAATGAGGACTTTTCAAAAGAGGAGACCATAACCTTTCTTAAAATATCATCTTTAGCTTGGTAATATTTTTCCCGGTGAACATTGACCAGACTGTGATAGGAGTTTCCTTCCTAACCTTTTGTTTAAGGTAGTGTGGAAAGTTAACATTTTGATTATATCATTATTTTCCCTACTAACTATATGTGTTATTAATTTTAGTTGTTTTTGCTGCTGGAATTGTTCAATTGATCTTATTTTTGTTATTTGGTAAAGTTATTTGTGATCTTGTATCTCCGGTCAATAAGATCTGATGAAGTGTTCACTTCTTTGACTTAGAGGATTCATTCACTTAAAGCCATTTTAATCATTCCGTTAAAACTGTTTTATTTCTGTCCAAATGAAAACTTTTCAATTTTCAATTTTCTGGGCCCTGAAATTTTTTTGCGATCGTGTTTGAATGAACGATTTCAAATTCTCTCCTGCACACTGTTTTTTTTTGTCAAATTCATTATCACAGACCAATTATCGGCCTGTAAATTGTGGGTGTTTGATCATTATTTCATTCACTTAGAAGCACATAGAACTGATAGGTCTTTGTTATGTCTTAGTTTATTTTATGTTATCTACTGTTTCACTGCTATATACATGACGGCTGGTAATGGTGAAATACAGCTAAGTTTTATTTCAGGTTCATTATTTCAGATCTGGTTTGCAAATTATCCCCCATAACTAAATTTCCCCAGGTGGCCCAAATGACGACTTTTCATTTTTCAAAGAAGGAGACTATAATATTCAATGCGTTAGTTATGTATTTGTTTTCTTCGTTCTTTAGTCAGACCTTGCTTGTAGCACACAAGGCCGCCATGTCTTCTTTGAATAGGTCCAATGTTTTACTCACCAGACTGCCAAAAAGGAAGAGGTCCAAGTAAAGATAAAATTATGCTGCCAATTTGTCTCCAACACTTAGAACCAGGCAAAATTTCATGATTTCGGCATCAGTGATTCCTGAGATATAAAACTTCCTTACTTTGTTGTCTGGTCTGCAAAATATACAGATATCACGTGACCATCTTGTGAGAGCAAGGTCTGAGAGCAACATATGGGGTGCTCTGAAGTATTCTAAAATATTTGTCCTTCACCTCTCTCTTTCTATCTTTCCTTGTAGATTGTTTCATTTATCAAATTCAAATTGATAGACCAATTATCGGCCTGTAAATTGAGGTTGTTTGGTCAGTATTTCATTCACTAAGAAACACATAGAACTGATAGGTCTTTGTTATGTGTTAGTTTTTTAAATTTTTTTTCTACTGTTTCACTGGTATATACATGACTACCGATCTATGCCAACTGGTATTGTTAAAGTACGGCTACATTTTAATTCAGGTTCATTATTTCAGATCTGGTTTTTAAATTATACCCCATAACTAAATTTTCCCGCGTGGCCCAAATGACTTTTCATTTTTTCAAAGAAGGAGACTATAATATGCTATGCGTTAGTTCTGTATTTGTTTTCTTCGTTCTTTAGTCAGACCTTGCTTGTAGCACACAAGGCCGCCATATCTTCTTTGAATAGGTCCAATGTTTTACTCACCAGACTGCCAAAAAGAAAGAGGTCCAAGTGAAGATAAAATTATGCATAGCAAAACAAGACTTTCAGGCCTCAAGTTGCTTAGTCGATTGCTTTGATGCAATGAGTTATTTCTATGTACACATTTTCTTAATTCTTTAGTTACACCTTGTTTGTAGCACATAAGACGGTCTTCTTCAAATAGGTCCTATGCCTTACTGACCAGACTACAAAAAACGAAAAGGTCAAAGTAGGAATAAAATTATGTTGCCAATTTGTCTCTACTAACAACACTTAGAACCAGTCAAAATTTCATGTTCTCGACATCAAAGATTCCTAAGATATAAAACTTCCTTACTTTTTTTGTCTGGTCTGCAAAATATACAGATATCACGTGACCATCTTGTGAGAGCAAGGTCTGAGAGCAAGGTCTGAGAGCAAGGTCTGAGAGCAACATATGGGGTGATCGGAAGTATTCTAAAATATTTGTCCTTCACCTCTCTCTTTCTATCTTTCCCTGCAGATTGTTTTATTTATCAAATTCAAATTGATAGACCAATTATCGGCCTGTAAATTGTGGGTGTTTGATCAGTATTTCATTCACTTAGAAGCACATAGAACTGATAGGTCTTTGTTATGTCTTAGTTTATTTATGTTTTCTACTGTTTCACTGCTATATACATGACGGCTGGTAATGGTGAAATGCATCTACGTTTTACTTCAAGTTTATTATTTTAGATCTAGTTTTCAAATTATCCCCCATTACTAAATTTCCTCAGGTGGTCCAAATGAGGACTTTTTCAATTTTCAAAAGAGGAGACCATAGCCTTTCTAAAAATACCATATTTAGCTTAGTAACATTTTTTGCCTGGGGAAAATTGATATCGACCATACTAAAACGGAAAAGAAAAAGAGAAAAGACGAAAGTATAAGGAAAAAGAACAAAAGACAAGCGAAAACGGCGAAACGTGGGGGAAAAGGAGAAGGAAAACAGTAGAAAAGAGAGACGGAGAAAAAGGAACAGCTAGATAAAGAGAAATAAATCATCCATATCTGCATAGTGATTTTCCAAGCACTGCTTAGATGTGGCACAAGGTCGAAAGTAAGGGGCGCCCAGTGAGGATCGAACTCACTCATTAATGTTCTAGCGAGACAAGCTTGCTAACCATTACACCGTCTCGAGGTGTCCTAGTAATTTTTCCAAGCGTAGCTTGGATGTAGCACAAGGCCGAAAGTAAGGGGCACCCAGTGAGAATTGAACTCACTACTCATTTGTAATTGTTCTAGCGAGACAAGCTTGCTAACCATTGCACCACCTCGAGGTGCCCATACCTGCATATGTATAATAGTGTGCACATTTTCTCAAGTACACATGCACTTACGCATATCTCTAAGAATCTGACTTTCAAATTCTTGAATGTTTGAGAAACTAATCCATTCAAATAATTTAGCGCCACATGTTGGGAGTTTAACATTTTTTAACATTCTGAACATTTTTTACGCGTGACAGGCTGCATTATTTCAAGTAACCTAATACAAGATCGTAAGGAAAATCTCTAAGCGCCAGCCAGTGTCTGTTCTCAATATCTGCATATTTCTACCCTAATTGTTTACAAAAAAGGGTGGCTGCATTAAGAGCTAGATAGACATCAAATTCAAACATCCATATTCTGAAAGATGATATTTCAGAACATCTTCCTATACGATTCGTGTGTAAATTGTGAATTTTCAACTATTTTATTTTAAAAAGTGAAACTTTGGTGTTCTTTGATTCTCTTAAATGAAATGATCGCTGTGTAAACAGCAAAAAAGATATGCGCTGTTTATAGAGATGGTGCCATAGCTGAGGCTACTATTCATAAGGGGTTTGTTAAATCCAGAAATGGAAATCTTGATCAAGGAAAAGATATTCCAGGTCACAAGACAGGAGACATCGCAAAGATACTCCACATATGACCGTTGTAAGGTATTTGAAAACGTATTTGAATCACTACAATGTTTAGATGTCTCAGGATTTAAGGGAAAAAAAAAGATGATGCGTATTACCGTCTACAATTCTCTGTCCAGGTACAATAAAAAAAATTTTGAAAACAACAAAAAACAAAAAGTAAAAAACATAACCGCCGATGAAAATGGATTGTTTACAACAATGTGGAGCTAAAAAAGTCCTGGGGAAAATGATCCACCATTAACCATTTTGTGTATGTTTTGTATCTGATGGAATTGGAAAACCAGTTTGAAGAGCTCCTTCAACAAAAAGATATATTAAATTAAAACCTTTAAGTATGTCCTAAAGTGGCTATTCCATCAATATCAGTATATCGAGGATATTGTATTGCGTTTTTTGAATGGCATGTGGGTCATGCAGTAGATTCCTCTGGGTCCTCTCAATGCCATAATGACGTGTAAAGTTACGGTTATACTTTCTGACAATTAATCTAGACAGTTGACAAATACCTCACTTTTTTTTTATTTTTTAGCTACCTCGATTTTTCCTTACTGAATCATGTCAACACCTAAAATGAACAGACGAACCAAACCCAATTATTTCAAATTTAGACCTGTATTATCTCATCTACACCAATATATGCGGTCTACATCCAATTTTTTCAGAATCTGCTTCACATTGGATATGAAATATTTAGGGTATTGGAGGAGCTTGAAAGTATTTTCAATATATTTCAAGCTTCTTCAATACCCTATTTCATATTCAATGCGAAACAAAAGGCTCATAAAATAACCCAAAATAGAAAAGCAGTCCTCCGTGCCAGACCCAACGAATCAAGAAATATTCTGTTCTACCGGCTAACACTGTCACATCTACAATTGAAAACAATTTATCTAAACTTAACAAAAACGTGTCACAACTACGCCTAAAACAACGAAAAATTAATTGAGACATATATATATATATATATATATGAAGAAATATAGTCTTAAGATGTGCTATAATTATGGCATAAAGTGCTCAATATCAGAGATAGAGCGTGTGTAAATATAAAAATGAACATATAGGTCAACACTTAGAGGCGACATTCTGTTTCATGCTAGATGCAATCCTCAGGCTACGAGTGCACTGAGGATTGCATTTAGCATGATACAGACTGTCTCCTCTAAGTGTTAACTTCTTTGTTCACTTATATATATATATATATATATATATATATATATATATATATATAGAAAAATTACGAAAAGAAGAAAATGAGAAATTTGGCTCACAATTGCTTATACCTCCTGACGAAAGGACCGAACGATTACAAAAAGTTTCTTCTACAAAACTCCGGAGTCGGGGTGATAAATAATAAGATCAATCAGCTAAGTGACAATATTTATATTTGTATTAATCCTATATATATATATATATATATATATAATTATTTATTTAAAAGTATGATTCCAAATCGCGACATAAGAAGTCCCATGTTTCAAAACAAGAGCCGAAAACTTCAATATAATTATTTAAATTAAATTGAGTTAAAAAAGCTCTGTTCCATCTTCAAGCGAAATTTTTTTTTTCATATATATATATATATATATATGTGTGTGTGTGTGTGTGTGTGTGTGTGTGTGTGTGTTTGTGTTTGCGCGCGCTGATTTATAATGAATGTTATGATAAATACATTGAGCTCTCTTTGTTGATCAGTTTTGATATTTTATATTATAGGATTCACTTGGATTATATACCAACTGATTATTACACACACACACACACACACACACATATATATATATATATATAGATGGTTAGAATGAAAAATGTACATACATGCAAAAACACTTGACGTACGTAAATACATTTATTTCTTAGGTGTTATAAATTTGATATTCAATGTTATGAAATAAACGACATTGGATATTATGTATATTTATTAATATATACTTATAGCTCTGTTTCATAACATTGAACACTCAATTTAAAACACTTAAGGAAGTAATATATTTATACGTACAAGCCAGTATATATACGTGTATGCGGATTTTTTATCCTATCCATTCTTATATATATATATATAAAATTTTATATTTGTATTAATCCTCTCTCTCTCTCTCTCTCTCTATATATATATATATATATATATATATATATATATATATGCAGAGAGAGAGAGAGTGAGAGAGAGAGATTTATACAAGTATAAAATTTGATTGATCTTATATTCATCACCCGACTACATATATTTATATATATATATATATATATATATATATATATATATATATATATATATATATATATATATATAGTAATTTTCAAGCGTAGCTCAGATGTGGCACAAAGCCGAAAGTAGTGGACACCCAGTGAGGATCGAACTCACTAATTAGAACAATTACGACTGAGTAGTGAGTCCAGTCCTCACTTGATACCCCGTACTTTCGGCCTTGAGCCACATCTAAGCAATGCTTGGAAATTTACTATATATATAAATATATGTGTGTGTGTGTGTGTGACGAGACGGAGTGGAAAATTTTATTAAAGTATCGTTTCACCGGAGAAACTGAGGAATCTCTTTGGATTCCTCAATTTGAAATGAAAGAAAGAAAGAAACAGTGTGTGAGGAAAATGCCTTTGGCTCCTTGAGGATAAGTGGGTATCATAAATCAAATTAATTACCCTAGCTTGCACACTTTAATGTCCTGACTTAGAGACTCAGGAGATTCTAAACTTTTTGTTCGCTTGTGTGTGTATGTCGATATCTGTATTATATATATATATATATATATATATATATATATATATATATATATATATATATATATATATATATATGTACACACACGTACATACATAAACATTCAGCCAGTCATGTAAATATATTTTTCGGTAACTTGTACATAAATGTATACATATTCATAAATGTACATATATATCAATATATATATATACATAAATATGCATATACATAAATGTATATATATATATATATATATATATATATATATAAATATACATACATAAATATATATACATAAATGTATATATATATAAATGTACATATACATAAATATATATATATATAAATATATATATATAATGTACATATACATAAATATACATATACATAAATGTATATATATATAAATGTATATATATAAAATATGCATATACATAAATGTATATATATATATATATATATAAATATACACATACATAAATATACATATACATAAATGTATATATATATAAATGTACATATACATAAATATACATATACATAAATGTATATATATGCATAAATGTACATATACACAAATGTATACATATACATAAATATACACAAATATACATATACATAAATGTATATATATACATTAATATATATACATAAATCTATACATATACATAAATGTATACATATACGTAAATGTACATATACATAAATGTATACATATACATAAATATACATATATATAAATATACATATACATAAATATATATATATATATATACATAAATGTATATATACATAACTGTAAATTTACATAAATGTATACATATACTTAAGTATACATAAATATACATATACATAAATGTACATATACATAAATGTATACATGTACATAAATATATATATACATAAATATATACATACATAAATGTATACATATTCATAAATACACATATACATAAATGTATACATATATATAAATGTACATATACATAAATATACATGAAGAAAAATATATACGGAAAAAACAAACAAAAATCCTTATATACAATTTATATTGTTTTAATGCTAATATGTCAACCTCGGACGTTTCGGTCTAATAAACCATCCTCAGGACATATTCATAAATTATAACATTATCAATACAACATGACAAAGACGATGTACATAAGAACAAGACTTATCCAAACAAATAACTGAAAGTTTTATAAGATCAGCGCTCCGTTTAAAACATGGTCACGTTGTCGTCACGTGGGCGACGCTGTGAAAACGTATTCCTAAAATTTGAGTATTTTGAATGAAAAATGAAAATAATTCTATTTTGAACTAAAATTTATATGTACGCTTGTGCATAAATGCATACATATGCATAAATGTACATGTATACATAAATTTATACATATACATAAATATATATATACAGTGTAACCCGGATATAAGAGAGTTGTTGGGACCAGAGAAGAAGTCTCTTATATCCGGATTTCTATTATATCCGGGTTTGGTCTATTTTGTTTAGATAAGTATGGGAACAATTTGGGACCAGATAAAATCTCTCTTGTATCCGGGTTTCTCTTATATCCGGATCTCTTATATCCGGGTTACACTGTACATAAATGTATACATATACATAAGTGTATACATATACATAAATACACATATACATAAATGTATACATATATATAAATGTACATATACATAAATATACATATACATAAATGTATGCATATACATAAATATACATAAATGTACATATAAAATAAATATACATATACAAAAATGTATACATATATATGTCCATACATTGAGTTGGAACAAAACAGTGGTGTTTGAACACGTGACTAAAATTTCAGTATGTCTTTCAATAGGACTCGAGCGTGGATTGTGAATTTTAAATAATTTAAAATTAAAAGTGAAAATGGAGGAGCATGAGGTATTTTTCTTCTATGTTGGTCTTTTATTTCTGGGAAGGAAAAACAAATGAAAAAAGAAAAATGATGTTTAAACCGATAGAAGATATGTACCGATTATGGAGATTATAATATCCCTGTTCGCACTCAGTTCGTAAGATTCACAAGTAGAACATTTGATCTGGAAGGCCGACACCGTTCCGACAGGTGTTGATGCTGACCAAATGCAAACGTTGATATCGCGATAGGATGATTCACCGATCACTACCATCTTTACCTATTTAAGTATAGTGTAACCCGGATATAAGAGAGTTGTCGGGACCGGAGAAGAAGTCTCTTATATCCGGGTTTCTCTTATATCCGGGTTTGGTCTATTTTATATACATTAAAACAGGCTCTAATTTGGGACCAGAGAAAATCTCTCTTATATCCGGGTTTCTTTTATATCCGGATCTCTTATATCCGGGTTACACTGTATAGGTTCAACCGTTATCTATCCTAAATATCCTCATAATCTGCACTTCTTACGTCCATAAAACCATCATTCAGTGACTCTCTAACTTGAGTACCTCTTGGGTCTAACATTGGGTGCTAAGAGAATAAATACTTAACACCAGGTGGATACTAGAAGAAACGTTATTGTACACAACCAGTACAATATGAAATACGGTACAGTTATACACACAGGTCAATCTAGTTAATGAGTGCCACTAGTTGGAAGGTCGGACGTGTTTGCCTGGTCTTGCTCTCTCACTCTTAATATTTAACAGTCCCCCCCATGAGGGATGTATGTGACACAAGGCCGAGTTTACCGTGGGTTCTTCTCGGCCAAATATATTCCCATAGAACCCGCATAAGCGGGGTCGGGATCTGTCTACCTCCCCGGACGAAACTTTGCCCTTCGGCAAAGCCTCGTTCGGGTTCCTCTCTGCTCAAGGCAAGAAGTTCGACAGTGAAGAACAGGAGAGAACACTATTCTGTCTCTCACTCTTCCCCCGAGTCTCTCGTAGACAGTTGACTTTATAGGTACTTACTACCTATAGTGTAATCATTCATGGGGGTGACTGCTTATTCCATTACATCAAAAATATTTAAAAATATATCTGTGGGTTACCTGGCGTCGGTGTTCGCTTCTGCCGGGGAAGTTGAAAATAATACCAAACTGAAACTCATTCCTCCAGGTAGTAACTCTCCCTCAGGATGGGCCTGAGATCATTGCTTGGCTCCTGATGCATACCCAAAATGGAAAGTGCGTACGTCGATTGAGCAATTTTCCACGGTATTGCTGTTAAACCTGTAGAGAGTGTGAAATATTAGTAACTCTTTTTATCCATTCCCTTCAAGTTCGGAGGACTGAGGAAGAAGAAGGAAATAAATTCGTGAGCCTGTGTGAGATTTTTTTAATACTAATGAAAACCTTGCCTTCACAGAAATTAACCGGTGAACCAGGAAGAAGGAAAGAACATAGCGTGCCTACGCGAAATCCTTTTTTTTTTAAATATAAAATGAGTAGAAAAATAAAATTAATGAGAAGAGTGTTTGAAGTCATGTGAAAGGTTTTGTTTCAGTTCCTCGCGACCAGCGTTAAAATATTAGCGTGCAAATTCCTCCTTGGAAGGGTATCTAACGCATGGCTTATCTTTCAGTTGCGTCTCTGTCTTTGGGCAGAGTGCGCTCAGGGGCTTCTCTGTCAAAGGACAGAGGAGCAACTGAGATATTAATACTGAGAGGTGCCCAGCCCCGGAGAACAACTGCCCGAAGCTGCGTTCTCACATTGCACCAGCGGGAGGGATCGGTGCTTGCACCGAAGTAACCGGCGGTTGCAGGGGATGAGGGGAATTTTTGTTCCTGTCCTGAACGTACACGCTCGAGTCCCACCTAAAAATAGACCTTGTGTCACATCTCGTCCTAGTGGAGGGACAGATTAAATACCGCGTTGAAATACTCGCTAATATAAAATTACTTGCCAATTATATCATCGGGCTCTAACCAGCACGCGGAATATCAAAGAATTTTCCCTCAACAATTCAAGAAAGTTAAGTATTTCAAACTATCTCTCTTAGTTTCGTTTTGAACGTATAGTTAGTTTAGATTTTTCCTTCCGCTTGTGTCACGGTCGTTGGCAGACACAGTCGTCTGTCAGCGGCAAAGCGAGTGGCCTGGAGGAGGAGATATCTCGTAGTCTCTGAGCGTGTCTGCAACTGAGTTGCTCCAGAATCTTTTTGGTTTGCCTCTCGCTCTCTCCTGAGGGTGTATGTTCGAAGGGCTGGTTGGTTGATAGGCATACGAGTGAGGTGTCCAGATCACTTGACCCTCTGTCGTTCGATGTGTTGCATGATTGGTATTACTACTACCATATCTCTTATTGCCTCATTACTCATCTTGTCTCGCCTGATCTTGTTCTCTGCTTTCCTCAGGCCTTTCATCTCACAAGTGATCAGTTTCCTCTCAAGGGTTTTTGTTAGGGATCATGTCTGGCACAGGTATGTCAGCGTTGGTAGGAAAATGGTGTTGATGAAAGTTGCCTTGGTGCTCATGGAAATGCTAGGATGTTTTAGAAGAGGAGCAAGTTGGTAACTAACTGCGTTGGCTTTCTGACATCTGATCTCGATTTCTCTGTCTAGTTTGCCATTTTCAATAAATATGCTACCTAGATATTTGAATTCAATGGTTTGTTTTAGTTGGGTCCCATAAGGGTTAATGTCCAGTTTTTTCTGGTTTCTTGCTGACGGTCATGACCTCGATCTTACTGATACTGATCTTCATGTCGTATTTCTCGCAGCTTGAGATTAGTCGGCGAACATGAGTTTGTTGAGTACCTCAGGATCTGGATTCGCCTCCTTTGTAATCTAGTCCATGTACTAGATCACGAACAGTAGAGGAGAGAGATTGCAGTCTTGTCTAACTCCAGATGTTACTAGAAACCATTCAGACGTTCCAGTTGCCATATGCAAACCATATATCTCTTCGGTGAGCAACAAACTCTCTTGGCTTTGTCTTAAACATTTTTAATATTATTCTCTGTCAGATCATTTAATCTCTGCTGTATGAACATTTCCTATTCATAACAATACGTTAAAACTACGAATTTTGAGAGTTTTGATTTTTCTGAAACGAGCTACTGACACTATTTCGAGCGTGTAAATTCGTGAATAAATTCCTTATCGCTTGTTTTATTAAAATTACCTGTGCGTTTCCTCGTCATTGTTATCCCTCATTAATCTTTTTAGCGTGGGTAAATCAACTGTTTATTTTATCCACGTCCCCCACATCTTTATGAACCCACTTTAAACCTCGGCCTTGTTTCAATTACGATAGTGACATGACCGTACTGAAAAATTCACATATATACCACCATACATGCTCGAAGTAGTGTTAGTAGCTCGTTTTCAAAAAAATTAACCAAAATTCTTAAAGTCCGTAGTTTTAACGTATTGTCATGAATAAGGAATGTTCATACAACAGATTAAATGATCTGAAACGGAATAATATTAAAAATGTTTAAGACAAAGTTAAGAGAGTTTGAGATATATACTTTGCGTATGGCAAGTGGAAACACTGACTGGTTTCCAGTAACATCAGGGGTTAGGCAAGGCTGTACTATCTCTTCTCTGCTGTTCGTTATCTCATGCATGGGTTAGATTACAAAAGAGGCGAATCCAGATCCTGAGGCCCTCAACGAACCATGATGAACAACGACAGGATCCAGCTGCAGGAACGCACTTACCAACTAAACTCAAGCTGCGAGAAATACGACATGAATATTAGTGTCAGTAAGCAAACCAGTGAATTCAAATATTTAGGAAGCATATTTACTGAAAATGGCAAACTAGACAGAGAAATCGAGACCAGATGTCAGAAAGCCAAAGCAATCAATTACCAACTTGCTCCTCTTCTAAAACATCCTAGCATTTCCATGAGCACCTTGTGTCAATTATGATAGTGACGTGACCGCACTGAAAAAGTCACATATATACCATCGCACACGGTATTTGATAATGGTTTTTATAACTGCATTGATTTAAGAGAAACTAATATTAGTATTTTAATTTTCTTATGAAGCAGAAGGATTTATTGAGGCATTCTTAATGGAAAACGTTAGTCATTTAACTAAGCTATAAAATCAAAATACGAATTCCACGCAGCACTCTAAGTACGTAGCGGGCTATAAAGAAGATGAAAAGTTCTTTTGAAGTGTTGCTGCAATAAATGTGACAGAAGTAATAAATAAAGTGGCAAATCGTAAACAATGACATCTGTAAAGGCACCTATGTTGTAGTAGAGAGTGTGCATTTACACTGTAAAATCTTTTAACGTCAATTGTCTATCCGTCGATATAAAAAAGAACTATGGCCGAAAGGTAGTACTTCAGGCAAAGCGACTATTCGAGTAAAATTTTTAGCACAACACAGTTTGATTTGATTAACAAGAAAAGAAAAATTTTCTCTCGCTCACGTGAATTTTTTTCTGATGCTGCATTATTCGGCTAAATACGACAGAATAATCTTAAATGTTGCTTTATATATATATATATATATATATATATATATATATATATATATATATATATATATATTGTCCAGTGGCGGTCCAGTTTCACAGAAAGGGGTGAACGAGGTCACAAGAGGCCCGCTAACCTTTTTTGAAGACGTTAAATCTGACAGTGAAACAATATGGACAACAGAACGAGGATATGTATGATATATAGAGGTTTATTCTAAAAGGAAAAGGAAATGAAGATGGTCGGAAACGGTGGAGGTGCTGGAAGCTGCAGGAGTGAGCTGGAAGCTTCAGGAGTGCTGGAAGCTGCAGGAGTGAGGTGGATGCTGCAGGAGTGCTGGAAACTGCATGAGTGAGCTGGATGCTGCAGGCATTGATGGTCGAGGTTGGCGTTGGTAGTTGCTAGGATCATCGTTGTTGGGGGTTGAAGCTGATGTGGGTTGTTGCCAGGATGATCGCTTGGTGGTTGTTGAAGTTGATGTGGGTTGATGCCAGGATGATCGTTGTTGGTTGTTGAAGCTGAGTCGTTGCCGGGGTGCCAACTTGACGTGTTTGTAGTTCGTGTTGCCAAGTTGTTGCTGTAGTTCGTGTTGCCAACTCGTTGTTTGTCATTGCCGGGATGCCAACTTGACGTGTTGGGAAGGAGAGAGAGAGAGAGAGAGAAAGAAAGTTCCCAACAATCGTCAAGTTGGCAGACAAAAAAAATGGGAGCGTAACTTAATACACAGCCCGTTGATCGGCGTCCTTGGCCAATGAAGGCCAAGGGGCCTGCGTAGCCGACCGTTTCGGCCGAAGAACAATATTCAGACTTTAACGAACCTTTTTCTTTATATATTAAAAGTTTTCATTTCCTTACAACTTTTAATCTGGTGGGGGGGTATTGTCGGAGTTAACTCCTCCTTCAGTTCGTAACCCTTTCACTAGGGGTCTCTCTTTCCTGCCTATAAATAGTCAATGACCCTTCGTCTCGATCTCTTTTTTACTTTTCTGGTCTGTGCACTGACACCTTGAGGTAATCTCTCTTATTCCTAGAGGATTTCAACTATCAACCTCTAAATGTAGTCGCTAACAAGGACTAGCGTGGAATCACGCTAAGCACAATATTCACACACGCACGCACACACAGAATATTCACGTACACTTCGTCCTTTGCACTGTTTCCCTGTATTGTAACTTGTTATTAATATATATTTGTGTATACATATATTATCGGTCTTGTTTTGTTTGCTTTCTTTTCCTTCTTCTTTGGACTTAATCAAAGTCCAACCTTTTTATGTAGTTGGGCTCGGCGGGCAGGAGTATCTGAACCTTGCGTTTCTTCTACGTCTGACTTCTATCAACAACATGACAGCCACGCCATGAACCCTCAACAAACTGAATCTCTACGGGCCCTTTCATATAAAATATTTTTTTGAATGTCCGAGTCAATTTCCTGCATCCTATACGGAACCGTCATTTACGCTGACGTGCCTTACCGTAAATGATGGTTCCGTATAGGATGCAGGTTCGAATCGTCAAAGGACGAATATTTTCTATGAATATTTTCGGACATTCAGGCCGGTAAATGTTATTTAATACTGTTTATTATAAACAGAGCATTTATATATATATATATATATATATATATATATATATATATATATATATATATTATATATATATAAAAAATCCAACTGTTGCCCAAATCAGTCGGATTTTGATCCCGGCTTGAAGCAATCGAATATCTAGCCACACTGATGTGCTGGGATACAGCGAAACAGTCTGTCTGTCGATGACTATCTATATATATATATATATATATATATATATATATATATATATATATATATATATATTCATTCTGAGAACGAAACTTCTTGGACATTCAGAAAATATATTAAATAATTTTCAGATTTGTTCGATTTCATTATATATATATATTATATATATATATATATATATATGAATGTAATTACTGTTTCATTAAAAACAGAGCATTTACTTAAATAAATTCAAAATAGTATCTAAAATTGCCCGTCAGGTCAAATGACGGTTTCCGTACAGGAATACAGGTTCGATTCCTGTCGGAGAACGCATATTTTTTACATAATTTCTCGAACATTCAGGCCGGTAAATTTATTTAGTACTGTTTAATTAAAAACTGTTTAAATAAAAATTTCATCTATAAAAAAAATAACGTATAATAAACGGAAAAATATATTAAATAATATTCGATTTATTCCATATATATATAATATAATATATATATATTTATATATATATATATATATATATATATATATATATATATATATATATATATAAAATATATTAAAGAGGAGAGGTACCGCAAACGTTTTTGGTTGTAATTTGGTAAAAGGCGGAGATTTCCACATATTATTAAAAATAATTAATTTTTTCCTTATGTTTTTCGATGTTAAATATTCTCGATATGAGACATTATCTGTTTTTTTGTGTTAGTAATCCGAATGTCTTTCTTGAATTGGCAATGAAGAGTTCTGCGCGAAGGGTCATAAAACAATTAAGGTTGGTCCAAGAGAAATGATGAATTACTTATCGCCATTTTATCTTTTATTGTTTTAATGACCCCTGTGTGTTCTTAGATCTATTTCCATTTTCGTGTGTTTCTGTCAGCATGCGTGTATATATGCGTGTGTATATTCCCCCTCCATACATACAATGTCTCACTACGAGGAATTCGTAAACATATTTGTACACATACACACATACATACACATAGGCACACACAACGTCCCACCACAAGGAATATTATTATTCTTACCCACAAGGAATATTATTATTCTTACCTACAAGTACAAGAACAAACTTCATAAACAAGATAAATAGATCATAACCCCACAAGCAAAAGCACACAACATGCACACAAAGTGACCAAATACAGTGATCAAATCACTCACATGCATGCACACACGCTCACATGCGGGTATCTGTGGGGCACGAAAATATATATATATATATATATATATATATACATATTGGGTTGTCCTTCTTGCTAATGACCGTACAATCTTATTAAATTACCAGAACTTATGATAGTGTAGCGATATCAGTTTTATGCTGATATCTTTTTCAGGAAAGATCTGTAGGATGTTACAGAAATCGTTTGGGCAATTATCGTCTTGACAATGAAGGCCAGCGGATTAAAACGAACCTCACAAGAACTATGCCAAACGACCCTGACAAAGAAGGTCAGCTGAGTGGAGCGTATTTGAAGAATGATATTTTTAGAAGAAAGTTGACTGGTCAAAGAACGCTGTTTCTGTATAAGGCAGTGAACCCTTGCAGCCAAAAGAAGAGAAGACCGTTCGTTCGCAACGCGGAAAAGAAAGCACACGCCCTTGGACCGTTCACTCCTTCATGGACACTCACTCTTTTTGCCGACTGCTACAATTCCGTCTCATGATAGTATTTCGTGGTTAACGATCCGACCAAATAATTATTTTCAAACCTCGAGCTGTCGCTCTCGATATCTCGAAGGCATTTGAAAAGGCTTGGCATGCTGGTCTCTAGGGCTACGGTATTACAGGACGATTGTTTGATTTAATCAAATCGTGAAATGAAGGTCGTTTTGAACGGGATCACTTCCAGATCATTTCACATGAACGCTGGTGCTCCCCAAGGCTCTATCCTGGGTCCTACGCTTTTTATCAATGACTAGCAGTAGAGCCTGGCGTTGCCCAGTGATGTAACAGTAAGAGATAGATCAAGTATCGACCATGATAAAGACTGAAAAATAAAATTGACAAAGATTATTGTTTAAGGTTGACGGACACGCATGTCTTAATTAGTTTTTTTTTTGTTTGTTTTGTTTTTTTTTTTTTTACGAATTGGTCAAACCCAAACTCAAACAAAAACATTGTTTTCAATCGTTATGAGTCTACCGATTGAATAGAATTTTATTATAAACAATTGTCTTGTAAATGGAATTTTTAAAGCATTCTGAATGTAAAAATAAAGAAAAAAGTGTGCAAAACAATAAGAAACACTACCTGCCAAAAAAAGTGAAGTTTTGTTGAAATCGGTTGAAAAATGTAGGAAATCCGATCCCATATATAAACGAACACACACACACACACACACACACACACAACCTGGGTTTTATAATAAGTATAACTCGGTATGAGTTGTCCCCCTTTCAATCTCGCGATGCCTCTTAATCGTGTTTTCAAATTGATTTCGTGCAAAAAATATGTGTTTTTCCAATTTTTGGCGCTGTCAGAACCCCCGCAAGGTAATTTTACGTAGTCCTGTGAAGTTTAGTTGAAATCGGTTGAAAAATGTAGGAAATACGATCCAATATATAAACGTACAGATACACACACACAACCTGGGTTTTATAATAAGTATGATCTTCCTGATGTCATCAGTTCCGAAGTAGGCATTTTTGCAGATGACAGTACCAATTACTCCAGTCTCAATAGCAAATCCGTCAGAGCTGACAAGGTTAACTTGTCCGCTACTCTTGAAAACGACCCTCTAATCAGTGGTTAACTGGCACAGAAAATGGCTTGTAAATTTGAATGCCTCAAAACGAAACTGCTCTCTTTTAATCACCATAGATAAACTTTCTTTCTAGACTCTTGGAGAGCGACTACTGCGCCTTTTTGATATCACGTTTTCAACTGAATCAATAGCTGCATCTATTACAAAAAAATTTGGGTTACTGTGTCGTGCAAGAACGTTCTTCTCGTCAGAAGACATCTTGCATATTTACAAATCTACCATCCGTCCGTGCATTGAACACTGCTGTCATATCTGGTCTGGTGCTATTCATCTCGAGGTTCTGGACAAAATCCAAAGAAAAATCCGCAACGTGATCGGTCCTGACTTGGCATCTCGACTTCAGTTATTTTCTCACAGACGTGACGTGGCTTCCCTCTGTCTTTTCTACAAATATTTTCATGACAACTGCTCTTGCGAGCTTTTGTCCCTGGTGCCCCGATTACATGAATTTAAGCGTGTTACTAGATTGGCATCTAGGTCCCACCCATTTATTGTCGAAATAGTTAAATGTAACCGCCACTCCTACTCCAAAAGTTCTTTTTCTCGCACATTCCGCCTGTGGAACTCTCTTCCGTTTACTTGCTTCCCTGAATTTAAATGCAACGTCAATCGCCATCTTCTGTCTTCTTGAATCCCATTCATCTTTTATTTTCGTCAATCATTCTTTCCTGAACACCCCCCCATACCCAGTCTTTTCTCTCACATTCACTCTCTGTAACCCCCCTGCATGCTAGTGGCATTCCCGCCTTGCTTAGTGTGAACTGATTAAAAAAAATGTATTAAGCTACAAGCGTTTAACTGAAGGAAGCTGCACCCTGCGAACGAATCTGGTGTCTGGTGTGAGCTGCAACGTTAGAAAAGCAACATGAAAGCGAATATATATTGGAAATGCGTACACGCCTTTATATATATATATATATATATATATATATATATATATATATATATATATATAGTTTTGTCCGTACCTAATCATGTACACGCGTCCGCTTGATTTCTTTTCCTCTAACCCTACACACGCTTACACACATATATACATGTGAATATATGAAATCATGTGTGTGATGTATGCTTACATAATTATTTGATAGCATATATTTATGCCTCAGTTAATGCTGTCTGCGTTTGTAATTTGCTTTATGTGATCACTGTGTTAAAATTAAACTTAAACTAATATTTTTGATACAAGGACGCTTAAGAATTAATAAGGCATATAAAACCAGTTATTATTAGCAAAAATGTTATGAATAATTTGAATGACAGCAGCTATTTTCAAAAAGTATTTCACAAAAATAAGTTTCTCAAGTCCTGTAGCTGTTATCGCTCTTTCCAGTATTGATGTGGAGTTTCCTTTCTAACCTTTCATTTGAAGTAGCGTAGAACGTCAACATCTTGCTGCTGTTGAAAGTCCTCAAGTGATGTCGTTTCTGTTATCTAGTAGAGTTTTTTTTTGTCTATGATCCTACAACGCCAGTACTTACTATGTTTAATACTGGTAACGGGGAATAGGGGTTCGATACCGGGAGAGAGTATGCAAAACTGCAAGGTAGCAGGAGCGCAAATTACCCATTCTCGACAAGAGGAGGTAGTGACGAAAAATAACTGCCTCAATATGGTAGTTCCACACTACAAAAGGTTAGGAAGGAAACCTCTATCAATATTTTGAAGTTTGAAACTACCATATTGATGGGGGTTTCCTTCCTAACCTTTTGTTTGAAGTAGTGTGAAACTATCAATATTTTAGGGTCTTTTTCTTCCTAGCCTTTTATTTCAACAGAGATATGGTGAGGGAAATGGTCAGGTGTTTAGATGCTCAGCGACCCCATGACAACGTCCGTCTATGGGACTGATAGTAATGATAATGATAGTCTACCTTTCTGAAATCTCTAGCTTTTTTCAATCAAGCAATGGGATTTTAAAGTCACGGATACATCTGGTTTTGAATATCAAATAATTTTGCTTTGGAATCACATGTGGTATTATGCTGGCATAGACATGTCACTTAACTTTCACACTAGATCATCAACGAAAACCAGAGGTAGGATCGACCTGGGGTTACTCCTGGCCACTGAACTTAGAATAAGAAAAAGACACTTGAAATTTCCAGGACGCATAATGAGAAAAGAGGGCCTGGAGAATTTGAAACACACAGGACATTTTGAAAGCAAGAGAGACAGAGGAAACAGCCAATAACCTACCAACCATGCGTGTGTAAATCGGTGGCGGAACAAGGAGTGGACGGAATGGCCAAAAACAAATCTTACTAAGAGTTACAAAAAATAGGATGTTGTGAAGAGTCATGATCACCCACGTCTTGAATGCACATGGCACATACAAGAAAACTCATTGTAGCAAATCTCGATCGCCTTAATGTACAATTCTATCGTTCTGTCCATTATATCAGCCTATTGGACAGAGTTTAATGCTTATTCAAATACCTACTTTTAAGAAAAAGATGTTTTCATTATGCCACCAGATACGGTAATTTCAAAAGCCCACTCAGCCTAAATTTGGCCAAAAAATCTGTCTTTCCCAGCCCGTCAAACCTGCTAATATCTGTGAACTCAAGCATAAATACGGCATTCCGAAAGGTACTCTAATTTGTATACGTTTTCTTTTTTTTTAATACGAAAACTGTTTACTTACGTGTCTGATAGGAATTACACGTAGTATATTTTCTGGCGGGGATGGTGGCTAGGCACCCAGCCGGATTAAAAACAAAACCTGTCAAAGGACGGTGAGACATTCTATCAAAGTCAACGTCCATCTAGCGCAATAGGGGAGACGTGGACTGGGTTCAATCGCTATGTATGCAATGGAATCAACGGCATCGTGCTCGTGAACAAAGTGAGCCTTCAAGTTGGAGGATAACTGTTGCGGTGTGATTATATTGGCTCAACTGCTCGGTCTGATGCTAGAGAAGTTGGTCGACTGTGTTGTACCAGACATTTCTCTCGTCAGATTCCGTCTTGCACATTTATAAATTTACTATTCGTCCGTGCATTGAATATTGCTGCCATATCTGGTCTGATATTCCTGCTATATACCACTATATTCTCGACAAAACCCAAAGAAGGGTATGAAATGCTATCGGTCTTGACCTGGCAACTCAACTTTAGTCATTTTCCCACTTTCGTGACGTGACTTCCATCTGTCTCTTCTATTTTCATGGCTAATTCTTTATATTTTCATGGCTATTTTTTTTTTAATATTTTCATGGTTAATTGTTCTAATGAGGTCTCGTTTTTGGTACCACGACCAAATTTAAGCGCATTACTAGATTGGCAACTAGGTCTCATCATTTTTACTCTCAAATAGCTTCTTTTCTCGCATGTGGAACTCTCTTTCGGTTCCTTGCTTCCCTGTCGCCTACGATCTTGCAAAATTTAAATACAATATCAATCGCCATCTTTTGTTTTCCTGAATCCTACTCTTTTATTGTAACACATTCCACTATTTTCTCCAAGACTACACATTGAAATCAGACTAGAGGCATTAAATAAAAGTAATCTATTGATAACCATGACTGCCTATATCTTGTACTTGAGGAGGAGTAACTGTTTCCTTCCACACCTTGTTGATGTTGCCACCACCATGGTGACAAAGAACAAGATGTTATCATTTTAAATTTAAATTGGTTCATTCCCATCTACAATTGCCAACAATTTAAATGCAACGTTAATCTCCCTCTTTTGTCTTCTGGAATGCTTGTCCTTTCTCTTTCACTCTCAGTAATCTCTGGCGTCTTAGTGGCATTATCACCTTACTTGGGGTGAAATGATTACAAATTTAAATCCAATGTCAATCGCCATCTTTTGTCTTCCTGAATTCTGTTCTTTTATTGTAACGTTATTTCACTATTTCCCTCAAGAGTACACATTGAAATCAGACTAGAGGCATTAAATAAAAGGAATCTATTGAGAACCATGGCTGCCTATATCTTGTAGTCATGGTACTTGAGGAGGAGTAACTGTTTGCCTCCACAGCTTCTTGTTGCTGCCATCGTCATGACGACAGAGATAAGATGTTAACATTTCAAATTTAAATTGGTTCATTGCCATCTACGATCTTCAAAAATTTAAATGCAACGTCAATCACAGTATTTTGTCTTCTTGAATTTTTGTCCTTTCTCTTCGCTAAAGTCTTCTCATTCTCTTTCACTCTCAGTAATCTCTGGTATCTTAGTGGCATTATCACCTTTCTTGGAGTGAAATGATAAAAAAAAATAATACCCGCATACTCTGTATTATATATGGATAACCATCGACTTGGTTAATGAGTACAAACTATTTATATTTTATATTTTGGTTTTCCATCTCCGAGACAAATTGCTTCTTTCACAGCTTAGCGTTTTCAACGCACCTTAATGTAATTATTACTTAATAATAACATTTTTAAAATTCTTTTAAGTATATGTTAAGTAAAATGTACATTTCAGGAAATACATCGGTTTTATGCTTTGATTCACACATATCATCAGTGATGTTTTCAGCCGAGTATCATTAAGGGTTTGGGAGGGTCATAAAACATCATACCCCTTCTCAACGGTAACTAAGTCGATTCTGATCGGATATCGACTTGTTTGCCATCAGTTGCAACCCTTCTCATTATGAGCCCAACAGACGAAGATTCGTCGAAAAGAATTTTACGGTAGCCATTTCACGCGAAGTAATGCCGTTAATACGCAGAAAGTTACAGGAAGTGAAAGTGAAAGTGAAAGTGAAAGAGAAGACTGAAAATAGAATTGAGAAAATGACAAAAGATGAACGGCGTTCAAGAAGAGAGAAGATGGCGATTGATGTATTTAATTTTTTAAAGCTTATCAGGGAAGCAAGTAAACGGAAGGGAGTTCCACAGGCGGGAAGTGCGAGAAAAGAAACTGTTGGAATAGAAGTGATGGTTGCACTTAGCTATTTCAACAGTAAAAGTGTGGGACCTAGTTTCCAATCTTGTAGAACGCACCAGGAAAAGAAATCTCGCCATGAAAATATTTGTAGAAAAGACAGAGGGAAGCCATATTACGGGATTGAGAAAGTGACTGAAGTGAGATTCCTGGTCAGGATCGATTACATTGCAGACCCTTCTTTGGATTTTGTCAAGAATCTTGAGATGTACAGCAGGAGCACCAGACCAGATGTGGCAATAGTAACGTATTTTACGGCTTACAAGACGCACTTTTTTCCTAAAAAAAATACCCTGAAAAATACGTGTACGTCTTTTAAGATGAATGTAAGGCAACGCCCAGGTTCAAGTAAGCTTGGACGGTCACCTAATTGGCTTGACTGATAGAGACAGGGATTTGTATGTTTGAGTCATTACACTATAATTTTAGCTATCGATCTAATTCAGCCTTTTATATGATGCGACCTCAGTAATTAGCTGTTACAAGTATTTCCAAGACTATAAACCTTCCTGGAGCCGAGCCACAAGCTTAAAATGCTCCGTTTACAAGCAACGAGTGATTAATGTAAATACGTGGCGCTAGTATGTAAGTGATGCATGGTGAATGTGTTGTATGAAAATTGCTTTTTTTTCTTAGACATTTCTTTCCAATATTAGGGTGCGTCTTCCAAGCTGCAGTGTCTTGTAAGCCGGAAAATACTGTATTCGATCCATGGACGAATGCTAGATTTGTAAATGTGCAAGATAGATTCTGACGAGAAAACATTTTGTTGGCTCGACACAGTAACCCAACTTTCCTTGCATTGGATTCAGCTACTGATAAAATAAAAATTAAAGTAAAAAAAAGAAAAAAAATGAATGTTTTCTTATTCTCTTTCACTCCCAGTAACCCCTTACGTGTTAGTCGCATTATCGCCTTACTTGAGGTGAAATTATTAAAAAAAACAAAAACAAAAAAAACAAGTCTGCTGCTAGGAAAATCGGTTCATCCTACCGATTTCGGAATATATGTTTACCCATTATTCATTTTATCACGAAATAAAAATTGGTTGTTTTTTTTTTTTTTTTTTTTGTTTTTTTTTTAATAATTTCACCTCAAGTAAGGCGATAATGCGACTAACACGTAAGGGGTTACTGGGAGTGAAAGAGAATAAGAAAACATTCTTCTTTCTTTTTATATGTCATGTCCTTTCAGGACGTAGGCGATTATGGCTCTCCACCTTCCTCTATCCCTCAGCAAGTTCCTTCAGCAAGAATATCGAGATGTACAACAGCAGCACCGGACCAGATATGCCAACAGTATTCAATGCACGGACGATTGATAGATTTATAAACATGCAAGATGTACTCCGATGAAAAAAGCTTTCAGGCACGGACACAATGACCCCAATTTTCTCACGGTAGATGCAGCTACTCAGTCGATGTAGACGTTCCACTTCAAGTTAGTCGAATTATCAATTGTTTTAGATTATTATATATACTATATCTGTTTACATATCAAATGTACTTAAGAGAATGTGGCCTCGGTTTTCTACAGTGCGGCTCAAAAGACTTTGCAGATATTGATATTTTGCATTTTCTCTTATAAAATATGCTTTTATGAATAAAAGTTGAATATTTTAATTCCTTACTGCACGTCCAATACCCAAACATTACATCTTAGAATAAATTACGAAAATAAGCTTTATTCATGATTTTTTTTTATTAGTTAAGGAAATAATACCGACTCAAATGTTTTTGAAAACTTTAATTTTAATGCAAAAAATTGGTCCTGTTCAAATCAATTGTAAAAATAATGAAAAGGTTTATTATGTTTTATTTACCAGAGAAAGTTGATATGGCTTTGTTTAGATATCAATGCATGAAAACACAAGGAACATATTAATATTTGATTTTTCGGCCATTATTCTTAAGAAGCTCAATAATTTGTTTATCGACTGATGAAATGAGGTTCCTAATTTCGCTGGCTGTAATTTCTACAGATGATCCTTGTTAGAAAATTCCATTTATTTTCATAAACTCGACGCTATACCATAGCCCAAAGTTTAGGAGTTAAATCGGGACTCTGTGGTGGCCATACCACAATCTTGTTTTCTATAAAACCTTGATTTTCTAACCACTCTTGACTGTGGTCATTATCTTGCTGATAAACAAGATATCTACGGAACTCATCATTTTGTGAATTCAACCAGGGTATAAAATTTTCATTTAAAAATTGGCAATAATTAGCACCAGAAATGGTCCAATTAATGTCGAGCCACAAATTCCAGCCCAGAACATCACTCCACCACTGCCATGTTGGTGTTTAAAACACAAGCGAGGTGTTTCACCATGAATGAGCCAACCTCTTTTCCAACCATTGGTGACGTCTAATGTAGCTTGGGCTTCATGCTTCCAATTTACTCTTTGGAAATCAATTTTTAAGTAATTGTTTGCCCATTCTAATCTCTTCAGGCGATTCATTTCCCTGAACGGAAGGCATGAAATTGGAGAACTTTGTTTTGCCATACTATGGGGGATGTTATTCCGTGTTCATTTCAATATTTCTTCGATGCCAGCTTGTTTAAAAATCTCTTTGCTGGTGCTCTGAGTGTTCTATTTGAAGGCTCTTTTAATTTTTCTTAAATCTCTCTTGTTAACTGCCCGTGGGTGACCACTCTTCTGCTTCTTTGCGTGCAACTTTACCATCATTAACATACTGCATCACTGTGCGATGATCTTTATTATTTTTGCTATTTCCCGTGTGGTTTTATCATTTGAGAGTAATTTTGATATTTTGGCTTTTTCATCACCAGTAAACATCTTCCCACGACCCATTATTTTAAAATTTATGATTTCTGCAAACACTTTGGATTCACCTGAAATATATAGAAATTCTTAATTAAATAATAATATGGACATTTGCGTTAATTAAACTTTTATGTCACGTAGGACATGTTATTTTAAATTAAATATATTTATTCTAATATTTACTACAAGCCATTAGAATTGTTTAAATTTGTATATTCTAGAAATGTTATAGGTGCAAACACTTTTGACTCGCACTGTATATATGGTTTCACTGTGCTGTTATATAATTTTAAAGTATTTGTTTAATCAATCGTTTCCATGATATCATTAGATAAACAAATACTACTTACGCAAGTGACCTCACCATTGTCAGCGCATGTCTGCCCGCTGGGGATTTATATGTAAGTGGGTGTGTATAAATGCGGTGCTGCCATGGCCTGTGAGTATCTACGAGATAAGGGTATGTCTTGACATGGAATGTCTGAAAAAGTAAGTTGTTGAATGTGAGATACATGTTTGCTGATTGTACACTTGGCGTCAACCACGACCCGGTACGATCCTCGTCACAAAATTTCTTTTCGTTTTGTTCTGCTAGGATTTGCAAAGCAACAGGGTCAAAGTTACTGTTTGGTGACAATAAGAGTTCAATGGAAGTCACATCGTTGTGTTTCCGTGCTCCCTTTGAGCAGATGTTCCTCTTTCGCTTTGATATATTTATTTATTTTTTCAGGAATATTTTACTCCAGTGGAGTCATATTTGGATAACAATATATCAACAGGTTCTTCTGTTTACTCATGTGGCAGACGACATATATATAAACGTTAAGATCTGTGTTTATCTAAATTGCTAAAGCTATACCACCCCTCTTCTTCCTCCCAAAACCCAACGTATATCTCTTATATATTATCCCTTTAGTCCCCCACTTTCTTCTTTTACTTTTCCCCTTTTTTTCCCTTTTCCCATATCATTTCCGTTCAGTTGATCGATTAAATAGGTCAATATCTGATCCTTACCCCCTCCTTTCTCAATATTAAGTATTGTAATAAAAAGAAGAATAAATCTTAAAACTCTCCCTTTCCTCTCTAAACTCGACTATGTCTCTCTTACACTATACCTCACCACCCTCTATGTCAACTTATATAAGCTTAATACTGCTCGGCAAAAGTGTAAATTTTAAATTCATTTTTCGTTTCACCTTTGAAAGTGAAGTCGGAAGATCCAGAAAAAAAATAAAATTCTCTGGTGAAATAAATTATAACAAACGGGGCCTTAATGTGGGCTGTTTTTCTTTAGATTAAATTATTCGCTCTGACTTAACATTGAGCTCTCAAGATTTTACCCTCTTTGGAATTATCCATACGAATTACCAAGACTTTCGTTAGTTAAATATATATATATATATATATATATATATATATATATATATATATATATGTGTGTGTGTGTGTGTGTGTAAATATATATATATATATATATATAAAAAGAAAAAAGTTGAAATTCTTTATATATATATATATATATATATATATATAAAAATTTCAAAATTATTTATATATATATATATATATATATATATATATATATATATATATATATATATATATATATATATATATATATACACACACAGATATATATATATATACATGCATAATTATAACTAACGTTTGCGTGTTTTATATTCCCTTTCATATGCAGATATAATGAAATGAAGAAAAAAATTATTCAGTTCGATGTGTCCTACAGGATGAAATGCGTCACAAAAATGTCATTATCCTTATATATAATAGTTTTATATCATATTCTCCCCTATATATATATATATATATATATATATATGTGTGTGTGTGTGTGTGTATATAGGCCTGACGATTGCGTCTAGCATAAAACAGACTGTCGCCTCTAAGAGTTGACTTCAATGTTCACTTTATATATATATATATATATATATATATATATATATATATATATATATATATATATATATGAAAGGATGCTAAGAGGTTCTTAGCTGGTCACATTCACCAGAACCTGACAAAATTATCAAAAAGATTTTTTGAGTACGGCTTGGTCGTACCAAAATCTTTCCGCGCCACCTTCTATGCATAATAATAATGAAAGTTTCTGTTTCTCTGTTTGT
Source organism: Acanthosepion pharaonis (assembly GCA_903632075.3). NCBI lineage: Eukaryota > Metazoa > Mollusca > Cephalopoda > Sepiida > Sepiidae > Acanthosepion > Acanthosepion pharaonis. Next base: position 3,895,249 of record CAHIKZ030005521.1, on the reverse strand, counting down.
GCTACAATCATGCTCAGACGACCTGATCCATTGAACTTGACATGACGACTCACAAAATGTGACATAACCTATATGAAGTTATTTGCAGAAGTCACAAGAGGTCATCCAGGTGCACAACAGGAATATTTCTTCCGCAATGAAGTACTTAAGGTGCCAAATGGCAAAGCGGATATAGTCAAATTTGGCCTCCGGTGTCATTGGAGGTAGAATTAATCTGTTACCATTGCAGACAAACAGTTAAATTTTTGGACGTAAACTGATAAGTAGCGGTTACTTGGAGAAAATAAATTATAGGATACGCAGTACCGACCTTCAAGTAATACCTTGTCGGTAATCAAAAGTTAGTTTCGGACGAAAATAGCCTTTTTCGGCCAAATGAAAGAAGCTGATTCTTTTTATTTTACTGTACGAAAGTTGTCCAACCTGAAAAGCATTTTCCCTCAATGTCCTGCTATTCAAATTCTTTTACAGTTCTGCTGTACATATAGAGATGTTATCTTTGTTATACAGTCTCTAGATTATATCTTTTATAAAGTCCCTATGCTATATCATTCTTACGCCATTTTATATATTCAGTTGGATTACACGTATTTGAATCGAAAGCGTTAACGAGTTTTTCAAATCATTATTTATAAGGTAATTTGCCACTGGTTATAATCTTAAGACTAGTTTGAAGCCTATCCTTTGGGAACCCTGACAATGTTTTGTAATCAAATTCGAAGGGTCATATCTGTGTTGTTACCCGTCATCAGTCAGCTGCTACATAATTTGAACATGACGTAACGAAAATATTTCATTTCTGTTATCGTTAGCATTTTATTTTATTTCGTTCTTTTTCTTTTAAGGATATATATATATATATATATATATATATATATATATATATATATATAGTGATGGAGGAGAGAATGAAGAGGAGGAGAGAATGAAAAGAAGGATAGGGGATAGATCAAGGCATCTGGAGACGTCACTTGACATTGCATTTGAATAGTTGGAGATTATAGCTATCAGGGAAACAGAAAAAGGGGAGGCAGTTCCACAGGCGAGAAGTGCGTGACATGAAGCTATTGGAGTAGAATAGACGGCTACATTTAACAGTGAAAAGGGTGAAAGCGAGATGTCAGCCTAGTTGAACGCTTAAATCCATGAAGTCTGGGAACCAGCGAATGCAGCTCATCGGAGCAGTTACGATGAAAATATATAAAAAAAAAAAAAACAGAGTGAGGCATTTTATTTTATTTCATTCTTTTTCTTTTAAGGATATATATTACAAGAAAAATGTTAAACTATATTGACAGAATAAATAGATATTTTAAGCGGGGAAATGGGTGTTGTCTCGATACAGTATCAAATGATTCGAACCAGTCATTTTTATTTAAAGTTTAAAAAATAAAATCGTATCATTAAGTTTTTTCAGACGTTCTCACAGAGCAAGAAAACCTTCCTCGGCGAAGACATTTATATGCGTTTTTACCGAAAGTGTATTTTTTAGAAACAGACAAATAAACACGTCCAAAACAATAGGTTAAAAAACCAGCTACAGACGTGTTTATACGTCGGTCTTGATTTTTTTTTTTTTTTTTTATATGCCTTTCTGAGGTTGAAACAAGACCAATTCTGAACTCATAAGTCTGGTACCGCTCGAGTACTTCAAGGTACCTCAGTTTCTTTGTTTATTAAAAACAAATAAAAAAATTCGTCCGAAAATGAAACATTTTTCTCAAAATAATTGCCGGGTAAGGGGTTAATACGTCTCTTCCACGTGGGGTAATCGTTAGCGAGTATTGCTGTTCGAACCTAGACGAAAACCTAAAATCCATTTCCATTAGCCTTACACTGCAGGTTGTCCCTTTCCTCATTCGATTTTCCGCCTGTGGAACTCTTTTTCGTTTCCTTGTTTCAAAATCTAGCCACATACGTGTTTATACGACGTTTTTGATTCTTTTTTTTTTGCATTTCTGGGCTTGAAATTAGCCCAATTGCCAACTCATACGTCTGGTAGAGGGCTTAACCACCGTTCGGGTACTTCAGGGTACCTCAGTTTCTATATTAAAAAAAAAAACAAATAAAAAAAAATCGTCTCCAAATTAAACGTTTCTCTTAAAATAATTGCCGGGTGAGGTTAGAGAAAAGAAATGTTCTAGATCAGTTCTTTCTATTGTTAACCCTAATCCTAATATGGATGCGCGGATAGTCTAAGGAATATCAGCGAGGAAATTGGACTCAGCGAGTAGAGGCCATATTTCCTCGCTGAACCTGTTTTTTTTTTTTTTAAATCATATCACCCCAAGGAAGGCGATAAAACCACTAGGACGCACGGTGTCACGGTGAGTGGAAAGGAATGAGAAAATTTTTGTGAGGAAAAGGCGAGGTATGAAAAAAAGACCAGAATTCAGGAAAACAAGATGGCGATCGATGCTGCGTTTAATGCCGGATATATTCAGAAACATGTAATTGATATCGGATATTTTACAAACCTATAATTAATGCAGGACATTTTTCAGAAACAGATGTTTAATACAGGCTATTTTCAGAAAGCTATAATTAATAACGGATATTTTTAGAAACTTATGATTAATACAGGATAATTTTTGAAAGCCTATAACTAATACAGGATATTTTCAGAAAGCTATATTTAATACTTAATATTTTTAGAAAACTATAGTTAATAATGGATTTTTTTCAGAAAGTTATAATTAATACAAATTATTTTTATACAGCAATGAGAAGAAAAAACTCACACCAGGTTTTTATAAACCCATAATTAATATAAGATTATTATAAATAATTCAGTTAATATGGGATATTATAAGAGAGCAATAATTAATGTTGCATATTTTCATTAACAGATATTTTTAGAAACCTATAATTAATATAGCATATTGTTAGAACTCTATAATTAATAACGGATAATTTCAGGAACTTATAATTAATACATGATATGTTTAGAAATCTATAATTAATACCGGATATTTTTAGAAACTTATAATTAATACATGATATTTTCGAAAAATATCGTTAATACAGGAAATTTTCAGAAACCTATAATTAATATGGGATATGTTTATGAACCTATAATTAATAAAGTATATTTTGAGGAATCTATAATTAATAAAATATATTTTTAGAAACCTATAATTAATACAGGATATTTATATAAATCTCTAATTAATATGTGATATCTTTAGAAACTAATAATTAATACAAGATATTTTTCAGAAACCTATAATTAATACAGGATATTTTTAGAAATTTACAATTAATACTTGATATATTCAGAAGCTTATAATTATATTATATTTTTGGAACGTAAAATTAATACCGGACATATTTTAGAAACCTGTATTCAATACAGGATACATTCACAAACCGATAATTAATACTGGATATTTTCGGAAACTATAATTATTACAGGATATTTTCAGAGGTCTACAATTAATCTAGGACATTTTCCGAAACCTATAATTAATAGAGTATATTTTTAGAATCCTATAAATAATATAGGATAATTTCAGAAAGCTATAATTAATACAGGATATTTTTAGAAACTTATAATTAATTTTTATAAACCTGTAATTACTACTGGATATTTTTAGAAACACCGGATATTTTTAGAAACCTATAATTAAAAGAGGAATTTTTTTTTTTAGAAACCTATAATTAATACAAGATATTTTTAGAATCCTATAATTAATACGGGATTTTTTCAGAAGAAAAAGAAGAAAGGAATCATGGAAATAAATAATGTGAATAAAAAAAATTTCGATTGTAGAAGAAGAAGAAAAAGAAGAAGATAGAAGAAGAAGAAGAAGAAGAAGAAGAAAACAAAAGAAGAAGAAGAAAAAGAAGAAAACGAAAGAAGAAGAAGAAGAAGAAGAAGAAAAAGAAGAAGATAGAAGAAGAAAAAGAAGAAGAAGAAGAAAACAAAAGAAGAAGAAGAAGAAGAAGAAGAAAAAAAAGAAAAAACGAAAGAAGAAGAAGAAGAAGAAGAAGATAAAGAAGAAAAAGAAGAAAACGAAAGAACAAGAAGAAGAAGAAGAAGATAAAGAAGAAAAAGAAGAAAACGAAAGAAGAAGAAGAAGAAAAAGAAGAAGATAGAAGAAGAAAAAGAAGAAGAAGAAGAAGAAGAAGAAAACGAAAGAAGAAGAAGAAAAAGAAGAAAACGAAAAGAAGAAGAAGAAGAAGAAGAAGAAGAAGATAAAGAAGAAAAAGAAGAAAACGAAAGAAGAAGAAGAAGAAGAAGAAGATAAAGAAGAAAAAGAAGAAAACGAAAGAAGAAGAAGAAGAAGAAGAAGATAAAGAAGAAAAAGAAGAAAACGAAAGAAGAAGAAGAAGAAGAAGAAGAAGATAAAGAAGAAAAAGAAGAAAACGAAAGAAGAAGAAGAAGAAGAAGATAAAGAAGAAAAAGAAGAAAACGAAAGAAGAAGAAGAAGAAGAAGAAGATAAAGAAGAAAAAGAAGAAAACGAAAAGAAGAAGAAGAAGAAGAAGTAGTAGTTGTTATTGTAGTAGAAAAAGAAGAAGATGAGCGTGGAGTCATGGAAATAATAATGTGAATAAAAGGTTTTTGATTGAAGAAGAAAAAGAAGTTGCAAGGGGAAGTAGTAGTAGTGGTAGTAGTAGTAGTAGTAGAAGAAGAAGAAGTTGGAAAAAGAAGAAGAGGAAGAAGAAAGAAAGAAAGAAAGAAAAAAGTAAGAAAGAAAGAGGAAGAAGACAAGAAGAAAAAAAGAAGAGGAAGAGAGAAGTCATGGAAATAAATAATGTGAATAAAAAGTTTTCGATTGAAGAAGGAAAAGAAAGAGGTGGGAAGACAACAAGAAGAAGAAGAAGAAGAAGAAGAAGAAAATTAAAGAAGAAGAAGAAGAAGGTGCCTTTTAATCTATTTTTTTTAACTCTCTGTAGAATAAGAAACAATTTTCTCACCATTCCTCTCTCTAAGTTTGTTTTTATCTCACTCATGCTTAGTAATTTACTCTAAAATTTTACTCTTTCGTCCTGCGGCTAATTTCATATAATGTGCCCCTCCACATATTTATAATTGTACAGTCCTGATCTATGTGAATAATTTTGTTTTAAACATATGTTGTTTAAATTCAATGTTTTAGTTAGTGATTTAAACTTTTTTATGCATAAGTTTGTACCATGGATTGTGGGCACTAATCCCACCTTGTCTACCAGGACACCCGCTAGGTGGCGCCGTTTCAGAACTGTCAAAGGACAGAACAAGACAATAAATTTCTTTCCTCTTTTCCTCCGGCTTGTACCGATAACAGCAGGACTCTTCCCTACTGCGGAATTCCACGGGCAGCAGACTTCTTAATTTCAAAGAAACCACGTGGACATCACGCACACACACACACACACACACACACACACACACACACACACACACACACACACACACACACACTACGACTACATACGTAAATGTTTTCTTTACATTTTTGAGTCATTTGTATACAGATAAAATAATTTTCTTTCTCTTTTTTGTGAACTATGTTGATCTATATAAATATATGTAATTTTCTGTATGGATTTTTTTTATCAGACATTATTCCTTATTACTATAAATATTATTTATAGGGGATAAACTTATTCGAATTGCTATCTCTGTTTCTTTTTCTTAAACTGTGAGATTAATTAAAACCGGCCTAGATTGAGAAAGAAAGATTGTGCCTCCGACATGAATCAAACCAGTATCCCTTTTTCCGTCAGTGAAACAGCTCCTGTAGCCGGAACTTGCTTTTACCAATTCTGTCACGAAGGCCGCGTTCATAGAGCAATGTCTTATTTACCGATTTAAGTAATACATATTCTCGTTGTGCTTACTTCAGTTTCGTACGAGAAAAAAAAAGTATTAGAAATAAAAAAATCCTTCGCATGTGGAATCAATTTTTTTAACGTGTAGAAACGTTTTCCTTTTGAAAATATTGAATTTGCTTCTTTTGAAACTTCTTAACTTCTTTCACAGTTCTTAATCAACACAACATTCGTTATGAAGTAACTATTCCCGATACAAGTTGGTGACCAAACAGCAACATCGTCCATTAAAACCTTTAGCGAAACTGAGCTACATGTCCTAAACCACTTTCAATCACACCCCATCTCCGATTATGGAGACTCTGGAAAGAAAAAAAAGGTAAACATGAAGCTCTATTATTGAGCTTAAATAGCTAACACGATCTCAAAATCAAAGTTAAACATGGAGCTCTATTATTGAGCTTATAAAGTTAACACAAAGCCCCTAAAAAGTTAAACACAAAGCTCTATTATTGAGCTTATAAATTTAACACGAAGCTCCTAAAAAGTTAAAAACGAAACTCTATTACTAAGCTTATAAAGTTAATACGATGCTCCTAAAAAATTAAACACGAAAATCTATTATTTATTTTAAAATGCTAACACGGAGCTGTAAAAAAATCTCTCTTCCCAGCTATAAGTAAAATAGCAGGACAGACTGAGTTCTATAGTCTTGGATGGCAACTGGTCTACCGCAGAAAAAAATGACAACCTACTGCGGGAAAAATATGCCTCGTCAGTGATGTATCGAAAGATACATGATCGCCTGAGAGTATATCAAGCATGGCACGTAACTGACTGACTGACTGACTAGAGTGGCGTCGAGATCTAATCAATTTACAGTTGAATTGGTTTGATGTAACCGTAACTTCTAAGCTAACAGTTTCTTTTCTCGCACTTTTCCCTTGTAGAATTCTCTTCCGGGTCCATGCTTTCCAGCCATCTTCAGAAATTTAGATGCAATGTCAATCGCTATCTACTGTCCTCCTGATTACTCATCTTTTATACTCGCTCATTAGTAATGTTTCTGTTTCTAATTCTTCCACACCTGGTAATCCCTTGTGTCTTAGTGGCTTTACTGCCTTGCGTGGGATGAATCCGATTAAAAAACATTGTAACATTTTGGTCTTGTAAAGGTTATCCATTATGGGGGTTCAGATAAGACGTCAGGTCAGGGTCTGTTCTTTTACTGAGAGTACCATGCAAGACAGTACAAGCTATTGCATATTACCTGAAGAGGAGCTGAGCACCTCCAAGTAACCCCACTTGCCCTGTGTAATGGCATGAAAGGGAATTACTTGTTATGGCATTCCAATGATCTAATGGGTCATGGCAAACATTCGCCAGTCCGTAAACATAATAAAGAAAAGTTTATTTAATTTTAATTTACAGGTAGTGTAACAGATTTCAGTGCAGAAAGGGCAACCAGCAAGCCGAAGTCGAAATCTGGGCAAGTTATTTGCTTTCCCTTTCGCCCAAGCGCCCTTGGCAAAGGCATGGATATGTATTTTCTCCTCCAGCTATAGGTTAAATAGAAGGGTAAACTGGACTCTTTAACCTTGGGTGGCAAACAAAAAGAAAGAAAACTGAAATCTAAACTTTAGAGAAGGAAGTGGGAAACCACTCCACTATCCTTCCCAAGAAGACGTGGCAATACAGTAATAAAAAGGGAATGTGTGGAGAGTCATGATCGCCTATAATCTGAAAGGACGTGGTATTTGTTTTTAATCTATTGTGGTGAGCTAATTTTATGTAATTTTTAAGAGTTTACGCTGGACTGACACCTGAAACCAAAAAGAAAAAAGAAAAAAAAATATATAAGCAGTCAGCTGTGCCTTTTCAAGTACTTATTTTCCATGACTTTATAAACACCTTTCTTCTCTTCATTTCATGCGTCAGGCGACAAGCGACATTTTCAGTTCTCTTCCACGCACATAATTCAGTAACAGCAAGCAGGCAGCTATCAAAAAAAAAAGAAAAAAAAAAAATTGGATATTCATACAATCGTCTTGGTTTTTTTACCACATTTTTCTCCAATATAGTATTATTCTTTTCTTTATATGCACAAAGCTGCGACTGCCAAGAGATGGGCATACCTACATAGGTAAGTACACGCACTTACACACACATACATATGTATGTTTGGATTGAGAAATCGGAGAGTCGAGTTCGAATTCCAGTCGAATCCATTACATTCACTTACGTGCTAATAACCCTTGGGAAAGCTATATATTCTCTTCTTCCATCAGCTATGGGTAACTGGGTTCTATAGCCTTGGATAGTAACTGGTCTAGGAGAAGGACAATTCGAAACCTGTGGAGGGTCGTTTGGGGACCCTGTGCGACGTAGTGCACCAGGTCTCTGTATTCGGTTCTTCAAAAAGTGTGATTGGTTCTGTACAAAGTCTTCACCACTATAATCAAATCATATGTGCTGGTGTCTGCGATGTCAGTTCCTAGGAACTGAGTTGTTTGACCCTCATACGACGGGAGAATCCACAATATATATATATATATATATATATATATATATATATATATATATATATATATATATATATATTCGGTAAAATATCAGTTGGTATATAATCCAAGTGGATCCCAGTAATATGAAAATATTAGAACTGATCCACAAAAAAAAGAGCTCGATGTATTTTATTAAATGTATATAGAGCAATACAATTAATAATCAAACAAATCCTTTTACCTCATATGGTTCCACATATGGGGTAAAATGATTTGTTTGTTTGATTATTATATATATATATATATATATATATATATATATATATTGAAAAATAAAAATATTAAAAATAAAATCTTCAGACACACTGGGTTTTATATTAACATTCTTTCGTTTTTATTATTATTTCATTTAGATTCCTCGACTAGTTTCGGTCAACATGGCCATCATCAGAAGAAAAAATTACTGAACTACAGAAATATATATATATATATATATATATATATATATATATATATATATATATATATATATATATATATATAGCGATACCAAGGATAGTATAAAGCTAGAAATGCTGTCAGTTAATGGAAGTTTCTTTTTTTTCTTTTAATCAATTCGCGACAAAGTAATATGGGTCTACTTGGCTTGCCTTTAGAGAATGAGAAGAATTTAGAAGGAATTTAGAAGAAACTTGATCGTAAACATGAAACAAGGGATGAACCTTTATTCCTGTTCAAAAGACAGGGGTGGCGTATTTTATCGGACGATAGGTGAACCTGTCAATTTCAGTGAAGCAGAGAGAGAGAGAGAGAGAGAGAAAAAAAAAATTAATCAAATTTCAGAGTTCGGGCGGAGCCGTTAAAAATATAGAGTTGAAGTAAACTTTAGAAGGAAGCGGAAACCCAACCATAAACAGGAAGCAAGGGATAAAATCTACACTCTAGTTCAGAAGACTGGGATGAGTGTGAACCGGACGATCTAACAAAGGATATTTAAGACAATCAGTCTTTCTTTACAATGAAGTGTTCGATATCAGAGATTGAACATCAATAAGATTAATACAAATTCCAATATATATATATATATATATATATATATATATATATATATATATATATATATATATATATATATATATGTGTGCGTAGTGTGTGTGTGTAGAAAAATAGAAAAGAACACGTTGGGTGCATAATCCGGGGTTCCTTAGTATTTTTTGTTTTTATTTTTAAGACAGTGCTCCATACAAAGTAGAGCTTATATTATAATAATTTTTTGTTTAAAATATGATTCCTTCGCTACATAAGAGTTCTCATGAGAACTCTTATGTAGCGAAGGAATCATATTTTTAAACAAAAATATATATATATATATATATATATATATATATATATATAAATATAATAGGAATATATTTTATAATATATATTTATATATAATATATATAAATATATATATAAAATATAATAGAGTAATACATTTTATAATATATATAAATATATACATATAATATATATATGAATATATATATATATATAAATATAATAGGATAATAAAATTTTATAATATATAAATATAATATATATATATAAATATATATATATATACATATAATAAAGATTAATACAAATTTTATAATATATATAAATATATATATATATATATATATATATATATATATATATATATATATAGATAGATAATATATATAAAAAAATATATTAATATAATCAAGTTTAATAATATAGATAGATATATAGGGCACCTCCCCACTTTAAAACTCTGCATTGTGCCACATCTTGCTGCGTGGGGAAGTGGTTAAATAATTATAGGGGAACCTCGATGTGGTGTAATGGTTATCAAGTATGTCTCTCTAGGACAATTACAACTTAATAGTGAGTTCAATCTTCGCTAGGTGCCCCTTACCTTCGGCCTTGTGTCACATCCAAGTTACGCTTGGAAAATATATATATATATATATATATATATATATATATATATATATATAAAGGGACAGATCATGCGCACATGTATAGATCCATACATATGCCTCTCCACACACATACGCATTTTCAGACGCTATGGTATCCACGTAACATTAAACCGACCAGTTCTTACGCATGTCTCTAAATGAGTTTTACGCCTTTGTAAGAAAAAAAAATATTTACTCACAGTTGGTTAGGAGCTTAACAAAATAGATAGGTGAATAAAGTAAGGTAAGGAAATAGAAGATTATATAATAGTCATTCATTCAAACAGCCTTCCATTAAAATTGATTGAATACTTGTTCTATTAACAACTTCTCTGCTTCGAAGCATTTGAACTGCTTAGGGAAGGGGCAGCAACAGTAAAATGGCTGCTGATATAAAAAAATATCTATTTATCAGGTTTGTGAACTTTATACTTGACTCATTAAAACCACTCTTAATAAATTAACAGGTGTGTCTATGTTAATAATTGCTTTAACTGTGTTATTGTATAGAAACAGCGGAAAAAGACGTTATTTTATTTTGGAATAACCCCCCAAAAAAAAAAAAAACCTCGCCTTCTTAATGATCTTTAAATTGTCATTGTTTGTGTTTATATTAGCGACCAGATCCGGTGCGTACTAACATCGATCTATCCGAACAGAGAGGGAGCCCAAGCCTGATTGGGAATCCCGGGCAGTGCTTTGTAACCCTTACTATCTTATCAACATTAGCTTTTTTTTTTTTTTTTTTTTTACTTACATTTATATAGGTTACAAATTAAACTAAGCCCAACTGACTATTAAAGGGTGATAAATTTTTGTGGATTTTGAGGTCATTCTGGGGTACTATAATTTTGTGTCCAAATCAGTGAATTTGCTTTGCTCATGCTTGAGAAAACATTATATACATGTTGTGCGAGAAAATGTGCTATTGGATTAATTAACAAAGCGAATAGCAATACAACAAAAACACATAAAAAAAGTTTAAAATAACCACATAAGTCTTCATATAACATCAACTGAATATATATATATATATATATATATATATATATATATATATATATATATATTATATATATAGTTTATGCAAAACTAGGTAAGCCGTATGGATAGACCCAAGGAGGATGATATCCAGAGAGCTCAATGTAAATTCAGAGCAGATATGTTTGAATAAAAACAGACCACTTTAAGGTTCCATGTAATAAGTTATTTCACCACAACTCTTTTAAAAGGGCTCTGGATCATCAGACTTTACTTCCAAAGGTTGAAATGAAAAGATGGTGCGGTCCGTCACAAATGTGTAAATTTCTTTTCATTTTCATTTCAACCTTTGGAAGTAAAATCTGATGATCCAAGCCCTTTTAAAAAGAGTTGTGGTGGAATAACTTATTACATGGAACCTTAAATCATATATATATTATATATATATATATATATATATATATATATATATATATATATATATATATATATATTTGAAATGTTCATACAGTACAATTTTCTCAACCATAATGTTGAATGTTTTAAAAATACTCAACTTTTTTTTTTTTTTAAAAAAGTTGAATATTTTTAAAACATTCAACATCAAATATCAAGTTCATATTAAAAATTGCCGCAAAACATTGTTGATTTATTTAAGATGGAAATATCTATTATGACATGTCTCTAATTTGTATTTAGATATGTATTTATTTTCAGTTGTTCTAGTTGAATTGTTCATCTATATTGCATATGATTCGTTATTGTACATAATTAGGTTATAATAAAATTTGTATTTTATATGAATACTAGCTTATGAAAACTGTGATGCACTTGAGTGGGTTGCCCCATATCATAGATTCAGGGGTGTTTCGAAGTGTATAATATATTTGGGAACCCACGAGAGCCTTACAACGACCCTGTTAGCGGTCATGTGATTCGATTTGAATGTGTGTTATTTGTCACACGCAATTATTTCTGGACTTCAGTTTTTCTACCTGGGTGGGTACATTGCCAGACGTTATCAAAAGCATGGTCGGAATGTCAACTATGAGACCAGGCGAGGCCAACTTCTCTACGCCGTGATGAGAAACGAAAACCACCTCTAAAAGGAGATGAATGAAAAGGAATGTTTTTCTTTTCTCCTTCCCCCTCTTTCTCCCCGTCCTAAACCCTCACCTCTGAATATAATATATTCAAGGAAAATGAAAGAATACGTCACTTACAAAACAACTTCACTAGTAAATAAGTCATGAATCTGAAAGTGAATATTCTTACTGTAAGATTTTCATATATATTTAAAATCATTTTCTACTAGTAAGCTATCAATTAAAAACGGAAAAAAAATAAGACGCCTATTTCATTTTCATATTCTTCATCTTTTATGTGCCGTGTCCCTTCAGGAAGTAGGCGTTTATGGCTCTCCACATCTTCCTGTCCCTTGTAGTTCTTAATAAGATGTGTCGTTTTGCTATTTCTCCCAAACACTGTTCTGCCATCCTATCAAGTATGTTATGATCTGCTTTCCTCTATCCCTCTTTCCCTCAATCTGTCCTGTGAGTATCAGATTTTCCAAGCACCCTTTCCTCATTACGTGCGCCAGAAATTTCTACTGCCTCTTCCTGATGTTAAATATGTTTCTTTTTTGTTTCTATTCTCTCCAAAACTTGGTCGTTGCTCACATGTTCTGTCCATCATTGAGAAACCAGAAAAAAAAAAAAAAACAAAACAAAAAAAACGCCGCATCATTTTACTTACAATTAATAACAGCAGTGCATTGTTTAAACAAGTAAACTGTAAATAATTAACAGTGCCGTTTTATCGCCATATATCACAGTTTATTTATCAACGAAGACTGTTTTTATATAAGTAGCGAAGTAAACGATCTAAGCGAGTTTTCCCTGGTGCCTGGACTACGTGAGTTTAAGCGTGCTACTAGATTGGCATTTAGGTCCCACCCGCTTACTGTTGAATTAGTTAAATGTAACCGCCACTTCTACTCCAACAGTTTCTTTTCTCGCACTCCCCGCCTGTGGAACTCCCTCCCGTTTCTTACTTCCCTGATAACTACAATCGCCAAAAATTTAAAGGCAATGTCAGTCGCCATCTTCTATCTTCTTGAACCACGTTCAGCTTTTATCCTTTCTTCGGTACCCCCCCCCTATATTTTCTCTCACCTTCACTCTCTGTGAGCCCCTGCTTACCAGTGGCATTCCCGCCTTGTTTGGGGTGAAATGATTAAAAAAATAAAATGTAGTAAAGCGGTTAATCAAAATAAGTGCTGTGTAATTTGACTCGGTTGGGTACATCGGTCTCTAATCGCTTCTAAACTCCCTAAAAATACGACCCCTAAACATGTCCTAAAAGTTTCGTATATGAGTTTGACAGTTAAAAAGGGTGTTTAATTATGAAGCACAAAAGTCCCATTATCACCAATATATTAAAAAAATAAGAACTATAATCGAATGTTTAATTTATTAATTATATTACAGTCGATATTATCTTTTTCATGAAAAGTTCCTTTGAAAAAAAAAAACCCCAAAAAACGCTTCTTAGGGACCGGTCTCTGCAGCTTGAAATAAAACCGTGAAATATTTTTCTATGTCACCATAACAAGTAATCGTAAACTAGCTTTGTTGTTGTTGTCGTCATTGTCCCCTGTCCTACCGACAGCTCTCAAATATACTTGTGTAAATAAATACCCCGGGTACACAGCTTACCTGTCTGTCAGCCGGTCTGAGTCGCTGGCGATAAGCTTGAAGAAGAGCATAGCAGTCGTCAGTTCGTGGAAGCTACTGCAACACGATAGGGCACACCTTATGAAAATTTGTAAAGTTTATTTTACAAATTTAATTTAACATTGCTATATTTTTTCGGGGACTGATACATATATATAGAAATCGTCCGGAAATAGTCTTTTGAGACCTTCTTTGTGTATTTTTAAAAAATATGCTCTCATGAAAGGAAACTCAATTCAAGTTTTGAACTCCCCTTGAGAACTTCCTTACGAGTAAACGTTAAACGGTTGTAAATTTCTCAGAAACAGAATGATCTGTTTCATATAAAAGAGAAATTAATGTTATTTTCCAGTGGATTAATACACGCAAGCTCCTCGGATAAGAAGAGACATTTACTGAATACTTTTTATGCACTTGGACATGTGTACACCTCGTAATAACAACTAAGTAAGTATATAGATACTTCTATTTACTAAGTGTAGCATTAGCCATTAAGGATCTAACTGAAGAGTAAGACTGTACTAATATCTAGGTAAGTTCTACTATAGTAAATAAGTAAGTATATTTCTCAAAAGATATATATATATATATATATATATATATATATATATATATATATATATATATTCCTCTTTTAATTTTAAATTGATATTTCATTCTTCATTTAACCCCAAATTAATGTCATACGATTAATATTCGGGTTTAATTTTATAAAACTTCTTCCCTTTCAGACAAATACCTTCCACACACCCCTGACTCCTGTCTCGTGCCTTTTGTCTGATTGAAACGTTGAAATGGATATATTATGTATTAGTTTTACTACTGTTTCTTTTTCTTTATTTTTTTTTCTTAGCTTTCACAGTTAAATTTCTATTTCTGACACGAACTCGGGGGTTGATAATACAGACGATCGATATCTTCATCTGCCGAAATAGGCAATTCCCCATATGTGGTGATTTTGGTTTTTATTGTTTATTATATAAAGTTAAACTTAACAATTCCCTAACTTAACTTTTGGCACACACACACACACACACACACACACACACACACACATATGTATATTTAGGCAGCATATCTTCATTCAAAAATGTTTCATTGAATAATATAGACATATTGTGTCTACTTATTTTATATATGATCCTTTCCAATTGTCTAATCAGTTTCTTGATATTAAGATGAAATTCATCAAGAAAGGCACTGTAGATTTTTTTTAACCCAAGTACTTTCGACCTTTTCTAAGATCATCTTCAGGGTTAAATTACAAATACAAACTCATTGTATCTGCATTTAGATTTATCCGTTATAGTTATGGAATTTATAATATATATATTTATTTATAAAGTTAAGCTTTTAAGAAATATGCCTACTTATTTACTATATAGGTGGCCTGAAGACTACGTTTAAGCATGAAACAAACTGTCGCCGTTGGGTTTTGACCTCAGTGTCATCTTTTATATTTACAGACCTTCTAGCCTTGATATTGAGCACTTAACCCATAAATATAGCACACCTTAAAACTATATATATATATATATATATATATATATATATATATATATATATATATAATTATTATTTTACCAAGTACTTTCAGTCTCATCTGAGACTTGTAGTTGGGAAAATAAAAATTATTTGAAAGAACATTTTTGTATTTTCCTTAATCAATTTTCTATGCCTAACAAGAAATTGATTCGTGGATTCGAAAGGATTAAAACAAAAATAAACAGATATAGTATGTATAAATTATTTAATCAAACCTGTTGCAATGAAAATATGCTACCTAAATACACACACACACACTATACACACTACACAACACACACACACATATATATATATATATATATATATATATATATATATATATATATCCGATGCAATGAGAACGAAAAGTAATATATAAATTTTAACGTTCACAGCATTAATCCAAAAGAGAGCTCGATACCGATAGTAGAGCGATAATTATTTATTATAATTTTATATAGACGAAAAAAAAAGTTTACATTTCAGATAACCATTTTTGGTTCTCACTTGTCGAGGTGCAATTGAAATACACCGAAACGAAGTTGCATCTTCGTAGTGAGTAAACCTTTTTTTTCTATATGATAATAAAATTATAACATATATATATATATATATATATATATATATATATATATATATATATATACACTCAGTCAGTCAGTATATGTATAAAAAATAACGCCTGTTTTGTATACAACCCGATGATCCTAGCCAAGAAAATTATACACCAGACTATTACACTATGTTTTTTTTTTTTTTTTATTAACTTATTTCTATCGTTGTTTGTACAGGAAGATTTTCGGAGGTTTCTTTCTCCCTTCCTGCTTCCGATACTCACAATTCTATCGATGTATTTATTTAACTTTTACTTGTGGTGGGAATCAGGCATTACCTTTGTGACACAATCAAATCCTACTGATACTTTATGAGATATTTTTTCAGCTCTCAGTCAGAATTTAATTCATCTCGTTGTCCAAGTAGAAGAAGTTACGAAATTGATTCAGGAAGTATTAAGCAAAGTGAAAATGGAGTTTAATTTTTTTTCATATTATAATGCATTTATTTAAATGATTTATTTATTAACATTATTTACGGATTAACGTTGTCATCTTTGTTGTTATCGTCACAATATTTTGGCCTTCTTCAGGTGTCCGTTGATCCGAGTAGACTTCAGTGAATTTCGAACTGAACTTTACGGTGATAGATTTTTCAGGTTCCACAGTCTATGTTTAGGGACATCCCGTCTTGTTCTCTTTTTTTTTTTTTAAATACCACTCAGTTATTGCTCGCATTGTTTCCACTGAATCTAAGCGGGAATTGAAATCGGAATTACAGTCACCAAATTCACAAACCAATGCTTAAATCCTCTAGGCTATTGCTCCGTGTCCAACTTTTCTGCGCTGTGATGAGAGACGAAAATCGCTTCTCAAAAGAGATAACCGAAAAGAAATACGGAGAATTAAAGCGTTGGTTCGTGAATTTGGTGACATAATCCTTTTGAGTTCAATCCCTGGATCAGGTAGTAACGACTTAGACTCGGCGGAAATAGGGTGAACAACAACAAGTGTAGTACAAAATAAAAAACAAGACGAGACGAACAATAGAATCAGAACAATCTACTCTTTTACTTTTAATAAACAATAGATTATTAATTAGAGAGCCGAGTTCCAATTCCCATTGGGTTCGTTATATTCACTTACGCGCAAATACTCTTGGGAAAGGTAAGAATTCACCTCTTCTCTGTGGGTTAATTACTAACACCTGTATCACTAAAACCATTATTATCGTCAAAAAACAAAAAAAAAAAAAAAATTCTTGTAATAATTGGGGGGGGGGCTTAAATAGCCTATAAAGGATTGATAAGCCATAGAAAACGAATTAATATTCAGAGAGTTTTGAAGGGTTCAGTTTGGAATTCACTGAAGGTTTTTGTCACATCTGGTCCCCAGCTCCAGCTGTATATTTAGAGATTCTTGATAAAATCCAAAGAAGAATCTGCTATGATATTGGTCCTGACCTGGCATCTCGATTTCAGTTACTTCCCACCACTGTCACTTCCCTGTGCCTTTTCTATAAATACACAGTGTAGTGCTAGACAATTTTTTTCTCTTCAGAATCTATCTCACGTATCTATAAATCTACAAATCTTTCATACTTAGAATATTGCTGCCACATATGTTTCGGTGCTCCTGCTATATATCTAAAGATCCTTGATGAAATCCAAAGAAGAATCAGCAATATTATTGATCCTGATCTGGCGACTCGGCTTCAGTCAATTTCCCACCGCTGTAAAGTTGCCTCCCTGTGACATTTCTATAAATACTTTTATGCCGACTGTTCGGATGAACTTTCCCCTAGTTGTCATTTTTATTCCCCATCCCCCACAGACAATTTGTACATATGGGAACTAGTTAAGGCTTCATAGAGACTTTGAGGTATTATGGTGACTGTAGTAAGAATGTGTTGTTTTGGTGTAAGGAATACCGTGGAATGTTTGGGTCAGTAATCGTGGCTAGCTAAGTTTAAGATAAGACAGATTCAAGATCAGCTTTCCTCTTTCCCCACTTTTGGCCTTGTGGCACATTCTTTTTATTCTTCAAAATAAATATTATTTTCCCCTATGGTACCTAGACGTTAAGAATTTAAGCACAGTAGTAGATTGGCCACAAAGTCTCATCATTTTGCAGTTGAATTGGCTAGATGTAACCGTAAGTTCTATGCTAACAGTTTCTTCTATCACACTTCTTGCATGTGGAACTCTCTTCTGTCTTCTTGCTTCCCGAGCGTGATCTTGAAAAATTTAATTGCAGTGTCAACTGTTATCTTCTGTCTTCTCAATTATTGTTCTTTTATTTTCTTCTCTGCTTTTATTTTCCTCTCTGAGTGTTACAGGACATGATAAAAATATACTATTGTATATTTTTATCATATCCTGTAACACTCATTAACCTCTTGTGTCTTAGTGGCTTTATTACCTTGCTTGGGGTGAAATGGTAAAAAACGAAAAAGAAAATGTTATCTGGATCAACAGATACCTGAAGAAGGTCCGAGGTAATAATGGTCAAAATGTTGTGATAATAATAACAAAGATGGAAATATTCGTCTGAATCTAACGATAATTCCTCGTTTCAGAAATTCAAACAGATAATATTGATATTTAATTGATAGTATTTTCTTTTCTTTTCTTTCAGCTAATGCAGCGAAAAGAAATTTACTTGTTTGTTTTTTTCCTGGATAACAAATAGAACTCTGTTTAAATACGGTCGATATCATCCCGGAACCAACGCGATTTTAGACGTAAATATATACCCCAGATCGCATGTTCCTCAAATAGACAATAACTAAAATTCATATATTTTCTGAAGCTATGGCGTTTTTTAAAAAGAAGAAAGATTCGAGCGGTCGCCAGTTTTACGTCGAGTTTCTTGGATGGTTACCATGTCGAGGAATACGAGGAAATATTTATACAAATTCCGTTGCCCACGAATTAATACAAAGGAAAAAGAAATATCCTGACGTTCCGAAAATGACTCTCCAGGTGACTTTAAATGAGATTAAAATTTCCAATGACAATTCCGAAGAGCACCGAAAGGAAAAAATCACTTCTGTCAAATATCCTTGCATAATGATGAAGAACATCATGTATGCAACTTGCATGACTGCGCAGAACGCAGATATTGCCGCTTGCATATACTACAATTTTAACCCAGCTACAAAATCTATGTTACACACTCATGTCTACCGATTTGATTCTCCCACAACAGCCTCGACTTTCGTGGATCTGATCAACCAAGTGATAATGACGCCCCAACACCAAGATTATGTTACCCAGATAGAAGAACAATTGCGACATAGCGGGTTTTTGCAAGCGGTTGTCGACAGACCTCCCCCGCAACCAGCAATTCCTCAGAAAGCTCCTTGGAGCCCAACAAGTGAAACCTTTCCTGACCAAGTGGCAGATTATGAATCGGACACTTACAGCAGCCCAGAAGCTCTAAGTATGCAGGCCGTCACTTCAGAGCTGAAGAAAAAGCTACAGACGCGCGAAGCGCCCCTTTTACTCCCGCCAAAGGATTACGACACAGTACATAGAAAACAGGGAAGACTAGACGATATTTCGTCGCGAAAAAGTCTCAATGAAATATTAGTTGGTCGTACTGCCGTAGAAGCAGCAGCCACTATTTCAGGGAATACATCCCTCTTAAATGACGAAGAGAAAGAACAAGATGAAAACCCGAACGATAAACCTATATATTACCCTGCTAAGCAACCATCCGACCACGACATGATGTACCCAATGACGTCCGTTGGAAGCCCACCAGTAATGCGAAGAGAAAACCTATACAAAAGAAACAGGGAAAGCATCGATTCTTTCTTAAGTAATTCCTCAGGAGGTAGTCGGGCAAGCTACACCTCACCAGAGAAAAGCAGTCCTACACTTGCAACGAAGCGTGGTCATATGTCTGCTTATGAAAACTTCCCAACGTTAAAAGGTCCAGAAAGAAGCCCTGTTGCCACCAGCAGCCCGGATATGTTTAAGAGGAATAGTTTGCATCACATGCGAGAAAGTTCCATGTCTTCCAGTCACAGTGGCATATCATCTCACTCGGACCATTCTCAATATTTATCACAAATAATGAACGAAGAAAACCTGGAAATTCCTCCAGATTACGATCAAGACACGTACAAGGCTGATCCCATAGGTCAGGGACACAAAGACAGAAACTCGGGATACGGCCTTGCGAGAAGTATCGATAACCTAAATTACTATGATCCTCATAACAGCCAGGGTCATCAAGGTCCTAGCATGGGGAATATGTATCCTCAGTATACTCCAACTTATGAACATTATCCCCCTAACACTTCTGAATTCCAATCTAAACCTGTAAAACGAATTGCACCTGTACATCGCTGAGTGGATGAGAAAAAACTAATTCGATACATCATGATTAAAAAAAAAGTGGAATTTGTGATTTCCAAATTTAAAAACACGAACGGTATGTTTTATGTTTTATAGAATATATCTACGTATGTATTTCTAAACATCTTCCTCATATATATATATATATATATATATATATATATATATATATATATATATATATATATATATATGTGTGTGTGTGTGTGTGTGTAAATAAAAGAATGTGTATGAATGCATATATATGTAGATATATCTACCAATGTACATCTTTCAGACACGCATTTATGTATATAGAGTAATTTATATTAATGCATGCCAAGACACGTTACGCATGAATTAATATATATATATATAAATATAGAAATTCATAAACATTCCCATATATATATATATATATATATATATATATATATATATATATATATATATATATATATATATATACATATATATACACATTCCCAAAAATTTAGGGCGAAGAAAAGCGTTACATAGAATTATTTTTTACTTTGTCATTCAATTAGCTTACAGGATTCATTTTCTTCCATTCACACACACACACACACACACACACACACACACAGAGCTATATATTAAACATTTAAGAGTATATATGTACATCTTGGCATGAACAAACATATATATATATATATATATATATATATATATATATATATATATATATATATATATATATATATAAGTGTATATGAGCACCTCGAGGCGGTGTAATGGCTGGCAATTTTGATCGCTGGAAAAATTACGACTGAGTAGTGAGTACGATCCTCACTGGGTACCCCATACTTTCGGCCTTGTGCCACATCAAATCTACGCTTGGAAAATCACTACATAAGTGTGTATGAATGGCTATTTGTGTATATGCCCAATGTGTACGAATATATATATATATATATATATATATATATATATATATATATGAACAGTGTTGAATTATAGGTTTACATCTTAAGCGATCATTATATTATCTATGATCCCACTGGATACACACAGTCACAAATTGTTTCTCCCACGCTTATGTACAGCACACACAGACATACGTATATATATATATATATATATATATATATATATATATATATATATATATATATATGTGTGTGTGTGTGTGTGTGTGTGTGTGTGTGTGTGTGTGTGTGTGTAATATTATCTGGAAAGATGACTTAACTTTTAAATATCAATTTTATCCCTAAAAATTGATATGTAAAAGTTAATTAATCTTTATATTTATATACTGTGTTATAAATGTAGCGAAAGTGATCTACTGTTTACCAGGAGCTGAATATGAAGAAATATAGTCTTAAGTTGTTCTATATTTATGGGATAAAGTGCTCAAATCAGAGATAGAGCATGTGTAAATATAAAAGTGAACATTGAAGTCAACACTTAGAGGCCAGCCTGACGATTGCGTCTAGCATCAAACAGCCTGTCGCCTCTAAGTGTTGACTTCTATGTTCACTTTTATATTTACAGATGCTTTATCACTGATATTGAGCACTTTATCCCAAAAATATAGCACACCTTATGAGTATATATCTTCATATATATATATATATATATATATATATATATATAATATATATTTAATTGGATTGATGTGTAGTTTGTGACCCTGGGTTTCACGCTTTTGCGATCACATATATTGAATAATATAGATATATTGTGTCTACTTATTTTTATACAGATCCTTCCCAGTTGTCTAATCAGTTTCTTGGTGTTAAGAGGACATTCATTTCAGTAAATTACAAAGACAAACTTTTTTTTAACCTAAGTACTTTCGATCATTTCCGCGGTCATCTTCAAGGGTAAATTACAAAGACGGACTTATTATCATATAAAATGCGTATGACATTTAATGCCATTTTACATTTCTACTAATTTCTGGTCAGCTTCCTTATATTGAAACGCTTGAATTGGAAAAAAATTCCATAGCTACAACAGATAAATTTAAAATTTTGAAATAATTATAAGAGAGCGCATTCGCACAGGTTTTTAAAAATCACCATCATCGCTGTTACAGTAAGTTTGTCTTTGTAATTTACCTCGGAAGATTATCTTGAAAAAGGTCGAAAGTACGTGGGTTAAAAAAAACGACTACGGCACCTTGTCTTGATGAATGTCTTCTTAACATCAAGAAACTGATTAGACAACTGGGAAGGATCTGTATAAAAATAAGTAGACACAATATGTCTATATTATTCAATGTCACACATACACACAAACACACGCGCGCACACACACACACACACCTACACACACACATATATATAATTACTGGGGTATATATTTGTTTTGTACATTTCTAAGTTGTTTGACTCTTAAATGTCATGTTTTATTATTTGAAACAATGTATATTTCTTTTATAAGATAAATTTATCGTAATATATTCTCGTTGCTATTTATATCTATAAGACAAAACACTTATCGAGGAACTGTCCAGTAAGTGAAACTAAATAATGAAATAAAAATTTTGAAAATAAAGTTTACTGTGTTGTTTAACGAATTGTCGCATGAATGAACATTGTCTGATATCCGAGTAGGTAATTAATGATGAATTGACGCTTATTGGATTTTATATCGATGTTTAGGTGTAATCATTTCCGCGCTAAATATCAAATTATTAATAGGACATACACTCTCACATGAATATATTGAATACATTTGATTATAATGTATTTGATTTTATACTATATTGTATACATTATTTGAATATATATACATTAAACATTATATTGCATACATATGATTATATTGTATTTGATTATATACTATATTGTATTTGATTATATACTATATTGTATATATTATTTGATTATATTGTATACATTAAACATTTGATCATATTGTATACCTTAAACAAGGCATTGTATACATTTGATTATATTGTATACATTAAACAGGAAATAAAAATCAACAATACATGTAGACAGTCAGTTTTACGTCACACGCTATCTTCATAATACACTGTCTATATTTATAAAAGCTCTATCCCTTGTCTTGTGCACATATGTTTTAATAAATATATATAACAAATTTTAACCAATATATATATATATATATATATATATATATATATATATATATATATATATATATATATAGAGAGAGATAGAGAGAGAGAGAGAGAGAGTGTGTGTGTGTGTGTGTGCGTATTTATTGTTTATACATAAACAGTAGAATACCTGACAACCAGACTAAGAAGGCTTTCCGGATATAAGGAATTGGTTACAAAATCCGGATATGAGGGGTTATATTTAGATTAAAATAAAAGAACTGAAATCAGGTTTAACATTTATTTTCAATGTTTTATAGTAAACAAAATAAGCTAATGGTGAGTGAAATATAACGGAATTGATTTTAAGGAAAAAATAAATTACGTAATTTAATGAAAATTCCTTAAATTAAGTATACCACTTATGCAAAACAAATAATGTAACGAGGATTTTATATCGGTGTCGAATGATGATTCTTTTTCTTCTAACGTCATTCTCAATTTTTTCAGCATTTCGTTTTGCTTTTGTTCTTGAAATTTTTTTAAACGAAAGGCACTTTTTAACGTTATTGCAGTCGTCATAGCTGAATGCTGGCTTTCTTTCCATAAAACTGATAACCTTTTCAATAGCTTTTTCAATTTCAGCCCAGATTTCATCACAATCATTTTTTTGTATTTCCTTGTTCATTGTGACAGTGTGAACGCTGGAGAATAGTTTCTTTGGAAGACTTTATATCATAAAATGCTGACTTTCATTTGTTGAACTCAATCATTAATTACAATGAGCTTTCACCAGCGTCTAATCTGTTTAAAATTTCCACTTTTTGCGATGACTCCAAAGTTGTTATTTTTCTTTTATTCCCATCATCTTTTGCACCAATACAAGCAATTAGGGTGAAATAAGCATAAGGAATTATCCAAAGTAAATTTCCTGAAAAAGAGAAATTTAAAATCAGTTACATATCACCCAAATAGTTCAAATATATACATCAAAATCATGTCCGGATATGCTGAATTCCGGATATGAGGGATTCTAGTAATTTTTATTACGATCTCAAAATCAAACGTATAGAGATTTTATTGCAGTGAAATAAAATTATTTTTTCGTATAATGTCGGTTCATTGCGAACATTACATTTCTTAAACACGCCACGCACCCCACGCACGTGGAAGGAAGTAGTTCGATGCTCAGCAGACCACATCCGGATGAATAAAAGTAAGTTCAAAAAATAAATTGAAATTAGCGAAAATCGGTGTCGCATAAAAAAATTCGCGGATTTGACACATTACTATTTTTAAAAAAAATTTTCACTTGAAATATTCAAAATACAACTCTAGTGTTGCAACACTGCACGTCCCGTAATTGTACTGTTAATAAATAGCACACTTTTAAAAATCATCTTTGGCTTGCAATACATTTATTTTCGTCTTGGAAATTTACTTGAAATTTACCTGAAATGAAAACAATATTAATACCTGACGATGAAAAAATTTTCACTTGAAATATTCAAAATACAATTCTAGTGTTGCAACACTGCACGTCCCGTAATTGTACTGTTAATAAATAGCACTTTTAAAAATCATCTTTTGGTTTGCAATACATTTATTTTCGTCTTGGAAATTTACCTGAAATGAAAACAATATTAATACCTGACGATGAAGGAGAGAATTTCTTCGAAAGTACTTATAACAGGACATTTAATTCATCTCATAATTTTGAATATAAGGATCGCGTCATTCGGAGAGTTACTATTTTATTGATTTGTTAGCGAAAGTGATTTCGCCATTAATTACATTAAATTTGCTGACTAATTCTTTGGATGATTACTTCTTAATAATATATATATATATATATATATATATATATATATATATTGTCTGATAAATATTACAGTCAAATGAAGAAAGAAATGTACTGTAAGAGTGAAAATCACTTTTATTTCTCAAGTACTTTCAATAAAATTGATTTTCACAGTGCATTTCTGGTTTCATTTGTTTGTAATACAAGAAAAAGTATTCGTGAATATGAAAGGAATATTCTAAAAATAAGCAGATAATTCATTGAAAAAGGCCGACAAGAAAGGTTTAATTAATCTTTTATTGAGTTTTTTCAGCATTCTAATATTTTCCCGTTTTTCAGAGAATGTAGGAATTGTTCATAGTTATAATTGTTCCGGGCGCTTTCGGATAGTTCTATAGCCATTATCAAGGATCTTGTTTTGGGATGGTGAATTTCTGTGTGTGGCTTCTACATAGTAGTTTTTTTAAAACAATCACCATTAATGGTGACTTGCCTATGACTATGTATCACACAATCGTACACAACTCATCACTAGGGAGGCTTTGCTTATTAAATACTGTTCTCCCGCTATCAATCTTACGCTATTTAGCAGTGGAGACGGCGTGTTAAAAGTATTCTCAAAATAGAAGTGGCATCACTTCAGGTCAACCGGCTGCGCGTAGCATGTGCCCGTCAAAAAAGCAAGCAACCTTCGCCGCACATTCTCAACGCAGCAAAACTACTATCTAGAAACTGCACACAGAAATTCACCATCCAACCAACACCCTTGATAATGAGTAATGAAGTAACCGAAAGCACTCAGGATAATTATAACTTTGGAAAATTCCTATATTCTTTAAGCCCTGAAAAACGAAAAATTGTTAGAACGCTGGAAAAACTCAATAAAAGATTAATTAATTAAATCTTCCTTGTCGGCCCGTTTTCAATGAAAGATGCATGAAAGAAAGACAGCTTCCCAAATGCACATCAATATATATATATATATATATATATATATATATAATGTTGCATTGATAACAAATGGCCAAACCTTTACAAAGTAATTAAAGACCAAGCTTCTGGGATTGTCAACAGTGATCATCTTGGATCTTGGTGGATGCGAAAAAGATTGTGAAGCTTTCAAAATTAATTAAATAATCACGTGTTTAGCCAGACAACGTAAAGTTATACATAAATATACGTGCGCTTATACAGGCATTTAGATAATTTATACGACGACTAGGGGTCTGCGTGACCCACATCCTAAAATAAAATATTATCTGTCTTGACCCACATCCTAAAATCGGACGAAATATTATAATTTTAATAATACTGTCTTTATCAAAAACCAATTATACCGAACTTTCCTTTGGCTTCATCAGTTTGACTAAATGTAAAACAAAACTATATATATATATATATATATATATATATATATATATATATATATATATATATATATATATATATATTATATATATATATATATATATATATATATATATATATATATATATATATATATATATATATATATACGCTCTATCTCTGATATTGAGCACTTTATCCCATAAATATACCACACCTTAAAAATATATTTCTTCATATATGCATGTGTGTGTGTGTTTGTATAAACCATCTATGATATGTATATGCACATGTATGTGTGTGTATATATGCACATGTGTATATCGATGGGTATGTATATGTAAAAAGAAAAGGTTTCTAATACATTTATATGACTGGGTGTATCTGTATGGAGACACATGTATGAAATTGTGTATGTATGTATATCATTTTAAACATTATTTTTTAGCGGATACTCATATTTGACTCGATGTTCCCTTCATTTATTAAATCGTATATTTATTTTCGTCTACCGACCTGAATATTAGAGAAATTTTATTAAAGGAAATTTTTCCTTTAATAAGAAAAATTCTCTCGAATATTCTAGAAACCATAATATAGAATGTTTTTTTATTTAAAAAGGTTATGTATATATGTGCATGTACCTTTTTAGATTATATGCATGTATGTATGTATATATGTGTATGTATATGTATATAAAAAAAAAAAGAAATGGAAGAGTCCCTGATTTAAAATCCTCCAATACCAAGCAACTCTAATAGAAAATATCTATTGTAAATAAAACAAACAAGCACATAGGCATCTAGACTCTCTTCAAGTCTCAAGTGAGGAGTAATTAATTTGATTTATGATACCCACTAATGCTCAGAGATCCCAAGACATTTTTATTTATAAATAGTTGTCTTTATTTTGATCAGATTGATGAAGTGAAAAAGAGGATAATCTTTCTCCGACGAAAAGCGTCTTTGATAAAAAAAAAAAAAAATTACACTTTGTCTCAAAATCTTCGCTTTTGTTTCGAATAATACTATACATCTTTACACACACACACATACATACATACATACATATATATATGTGTGTGTGTATGTTTGTGTGTATTTGGGCAGCTTTGCATAATACGTTTAGTTATATATAGATGATAAGGTACATTTTTAGTTGTTTTTTTTTTATATATTTCTTGCATGAGACTTAACGAGTGTAGAAATCATGCGCATGTGTGCAACTGCATGTTTGAAAGTCAAGTTTTAACCAGCTACGAAATCGTCTCGAATGGTGCTATTCACAAAAGAAGACTCGTTAGCTGGAATCTTACAAGCGCAGTTTCCTGCTCATTTAAAATTTCATTGGAGTAAGTTAATCTTCGTAATTGATTCTATCTATCTATCTATCTATCTATCTATCTATCTATCTAGCTAGCTAGCTATCTCAGTCATCATATCTACCTATTTCAGTCGATTCATATCTATCTATCTATCTATCTATCTATCTATCTATCTATCTATCTCAGTAATCATATCTACCTATTTCAGTCGATTCATATCTATCTATCTATCTATCTATCTATCTATCTATCTATCTATCTCAGTAATCATATCTACCTATTTCAGTCGATTCATATCTATCTATCTATCTATCTATCTCAGTAATCATATCTACCTATTTCAGTCGATTCATATCTATCTATCTATCTATCTATCTATCTATCTATCTATCTATCTATCTATCTCAGTAATCATATCTACCTATTTCAGTCGATTCATATCTATCTATCTATCTATCTATCTATCTATCTATCTATCTATCTATCTATCTATCTATCTATCTATCTCAGTAATCATATCTACCTATTTCAGTCGATTCATTATCTATCTATCTATCTATCTCAGTAATCATATCTACCTATTTCAGTCGATTCATATCTATCTATCTATCTATCTATCTATCTATCTATCTATCTATCTATCTCAGTAATCATATCTACCTATTTCAGTTGATTCATATCTATCTATCTATCTATCTATCTATCTATCTATCTATCTCAGTAATCATATCTACCTATTTCAGTCGATTCATATCTATCTATCTATCTATCTATCTATCTATCTATCTATCTATCTCAGTAATCATATCTTTCAGTCGATTCATATCTATCTATCTATCTATCTATCTATCTCAGTAATCATATCTACCTATTTCAGTCGATTCATATCTATCTATCTATCTATCTATCTATCTCAGTAATCATATCTACCTATTTCAGTCGATTCATATCTATCTATCTATCTATCTATCTATCTATCTATCTATCTCAGTAATCATATCTACCTATTTCAGTCGATTCATATCTATCTATCTATCTATCTATCTATCTATCTATCTATCTATCTCAGTAATCATATCTACCTATTTCAGTCGATTCATATCTATCTATCTATCTATCTATCTATCTATCTATCTATCTATTCATATTTATCTATCTCAGCCTATTCATATCTATCTATCTATCTATCTATCTATCTATCTATCGTTAGGTAG
Source organism: Acanthosepion pharaonis (assembly GCA_903632075.3). Taxonomy (NCBI): domain Eukaryota; kingdom Metazoa; phylum Mollusca; class Cephalopoda; order Sepiida; family Sepiidae; genus Acanthosepion; species Acanthosepion pharaonis. The sequence goes on along the minus strand of CAHIKZ030005521.1, from coordinate 3,866,154 downwards.
ATTTAAAATTTTATATATTTCTGAGGATGTATTTTATTTTCTCTGGTAATTTTGGATACACTTCTCCATAAATCCATCAATAAAAAAGTTTTTTTAGTTTGATGAAGTTCTTTTAAAGAATTTTATTCAGTGTCGGTTTCAATTTTTTTAATGTAGATTGCTTCGAGGATCTGTAGCTTTAATTTATTATTTTCTTGGTGTAGGATAATTGTGTTATCAATCAGAATTTTTCTATACTGTGAATCTGGACAGGAATGTTTGTGTAAATGTTTTGTAATGGACGAATGGTCAGACATGTGTAGAGTAAGACGTCTTGATAATGGAGTTGTCGTATATCCAATATATGTATTTATTTTTCTGTCGGAGATACATTCTTTCAAGGGAGATTTGAATTGATATATAATGTTGGTCTTACGTAATACATCAGTTGTTGAAAAATATTCGTGAATAGGAAAGGATTATGATAAAAATAAGCAATGTTTGTAATTTATTCAATCAGACATGCCTAAAGTATATATATATATATATATATATATATATATATATATATATATACCTCCAAAATAGTCTTACCTAACTTTAAAGTTTTTATTACAACTTTAATTCCAAGCTAGTAGATCAAATTTAATATTCCCATCCGCCCAAATACTTTCGCGTATTTAAAACTGAAATCAAATTAATTGTCGTCATATTTTCTTTTTATCAGTGAACACTATCAATTCGTTCATATTGACAGAATTGTCAACACAACATAATTCTATTAATTTAAAAAAAAGCAAAAATCAAATATTCTTTTCTGAAACATCATTTGAGGAAATTTATCTGCTTTAAAGTATAATTAATCTGAATTAAAACAAATATTACTTTTAGTTTAAAAGGTCGCAAGAAAGTATTTTTTTAATGCGGAGGTTGTTCTTTGATGTGTTGAGTGAATTATTGTCAGATTGATATTTGGTAAATTTAAGTAAAAGGGACATAAATGTAAAATTAACTGACGAATACAACGTGATAATCTTAAAAAACTTTTTTTTTTAATGCTTTAAGCAAACTAATATTTTATTAAACTTTAGGTGCTTTGGCTTTATAGTCTTACTTACGAAGAGGTTTGTTGAGAAAATGTTAGAAAATTACCAATAAATTTTAAATTTACGATAGGTACCGCTTTATTTTTTGATAATGTCGTTTATAGACATGTATAATTACAAAATTTGACACATTTATAAACACATAAAATGAATTCAAAATTCTTTTTACAATACTGGGGTTCGTAAATTTGTATTGTCCATTTCCATTTATGATTAGTCAGTACAATTTTAACTTAATAACAATATCACTTAGCCGCTACAAATTAATACAACATTTTAAAAGATTTAAGTTTATAAATTATTCTAATTAAAATAAAAAATGAAAACAATTCTTGCAAAAATTCATTATTCATCTACAAAAATTCTTAAGGCAATAGTGTCCATAATATATTTTATTCAAAAAAGCAATTAAAAGCTTTTCTAATTAATGTCTTAATTTTATTGCATTTTTTATTTTACAATTCAGAGATGATTTTCTTTAACTGCGGGTCCTGATTTAAAAAAAAAGAAAGATGATTTAAATACTCCAAGGGCTTGTCCTTATAATTAAGTAATCGATGCAAAAAAAGAATTTCTCGAAATTTCATAAAATTAACTGAGTGAGTGGTAACAGGATGTAAATAATATTTCTACAAACGTTTTCTAAAAAAGAAACATTTAAAAAATTAATTCATTTTTGTAAATGTCTTGAATGTTTCATTAAAGAGGAGAAGTTTCAAATGAAAGTCTTTTTCACGGAATAAAAAAACGTTCAAATGTCCAGTACAAATTTAACGTTTCACGTTCATGTACCAAAAGTAAGATTTTAACCAAAATTTTGAAGGCTCTAAGAAGGATTTTAAAAAAATTACATAATGAAATCCTTTCATCTCTCCTCCTAGTAACATAAGAGGATATAAATAATATTTCACCAAAGGTAGAAATATTTAAGATAAGATTTTTACGATAAAAATTGGGTTTTATTATATTTGGGGCTCTTCTTGTATCACGTATCCTGTTTTTTTTTAACGCAGATTTGACTTTTGAGTTATATATATAGATATATATATATATATATATATATATATATATATGCTAAAATATGGTCTTAAGCTGTGCTATATTTATGAATTAAAGTACTCGATATCAGGCATAGAACGGTGACAATCTGTTTCATGCTTGAACGCAATCATCAGGCCCGAAACAAGAGAGAGAGGGAGAGAGAGAGAGAGAGAGAGAGAGAGAGAGAGAGAGAGAGATATTCTCCCAGATATTCTACTAAAAAATATTTTTTGATTTTAATAGACAATTTTAAAACCAAAAATAACAAAAAAAGCTAAAAACAAACCCCCAAAAAAACAAAACAAAAAAACAAATTAAAAAAACCCAACAAAAAACAAAACAAAAACCAAAAAAAAATTAAATAAACGGGAGATTTATTTTTCTGTTTTTGCAAATTATTGACTAATTATTTTCGACGAGTGAAACAGCTCCATTTAACAGAATTGTCATAGTGTGAGGCCAAGAAGAGAAATTTCGTCTTCTGTTTGGTTTACAGTTCCAAATAAACGGGGAGAGTCTTTGACCCCCCCACTCGCTTCCCCTATTTTATCGTCGTGCATGAGTTTCTACAATGAACAGAACAAGAATTAAAAGAATTCTCTACCTATCTATCTCATTCTGTTCATATCTATCTATCTATCTATCTATCTATCTATCTATCTATCTATCTATCTATCTCATTCTGTTTAAGCTGCTGTCCGCAGGTTACATTCGGCCTGTTTAACTTTCTGAAATAGCACGCCTAAGTCCTTGAGGAAAATAACATTCGTTTTTTTTTCGTTTCATTCTCACTTGTTCACTCACACATTCTCTCATACATCACCACATACATAAACAATGATTAAGTACAATGTTTCTTGAATTGTTAAACTTTCGTGGACGGTAACGTTCTCATCATTTTAAACCATTGGCGATTTTCACTAAGTGAGATCAAACGTGTAAATATCTTTTGCTTTAGTAACAGGAAACATTCATAAGTATTTAATCTTTGGAGAAGAAATATATATTTTATTTTATTTTTATTTTTATTTTTTGCATTTTCAAGTGAATATATTAGAAATTAATTACACGAAGCGACATATGCTAATCACTGTGTAATCTGTTAATATTATAACAAGCCTTCAATTTCTTAAGTATAGAAAAATATCTTCAAATAAAAATTAAAATTCCCGCGTTTCTAAGCAAACAATTGCACGTATGTTCTTCTGTAGCGAAAATGACTGAGGCAACTTCAACAAAAATGACCTTGAATCTTTTCAGTAGTGCAGCCCACTTTATGATGAGGTATGCCTCTGGTCGGAAAAGGCTGCTCATGCCTGATATATATATATATATATATATATATATATATATATATATATAAAAAGAAGAGGGGTGCCGCAAACGTTTTTGGTTGTAATGTGGATTTATTGAGAAAAATATTATACTTTGTTTTATTAATTTCACGACACGTGTTTCTGGTCTGGTCTCGCAAACCGTCTTCAGGTGAAAGTGGAGATTTTTTACATATTATTAAAATAATTAATTTTTCTTCATGTTCAATGTGGAATATTCTCGATATGAGACATTCTGTTTGTGTTTGGCAATCCGAATTTTCTTTCTAGAATTGTCAATGAAGAGTTCTGCGTGAAGGGTCATAAAACAATTAAGGTTTGTCCAGCGAGTAGTTATCGGCATTTAATCTTTTAATGTTTAAAATTTTTTCTCAATAAATCCACATTACAACCAAAAACGTTTGCGGCACCCCTCTTCTTTTTAATATACATACTTTTCTCTCGTTGGAACCACTACAACATATTTCCTTTATATATATATATATATATAATTACTGATACCTCCTGAGGAGTGTATGGAGTGATTCACTGAGTGTCGTCTACGAAGCTCTGGAATCGGAATGTTGAAGGTAACATCAATCAACTAAGTGATAAATTAAGTGATAAATCTTTTACTTGTATTAATTCTCTCTCTCTCTCTCTCTATCTATATATATATATATATATATATATATATATGTGTGTGTGTGTGTGTGTGTGTGTGTGTGTGTGTAATATATAGAAAATAGGAAAGAACTCGTTAGGTAAATAATCCAAAGTTCTTTAGTATTTTTGTTATTATTTTTAAAAAATAGTGCTCGATACAAAAGTAGAGCATAAATATAATTATTTATTTAAAAATATGATTCCAACGCTACATAAGAGTTCTCATGTTTCAAAACAAGTGCCGAAAACTTCAATATAATTATTTGAATTAAATTGAATTAAAGTACCAAGCTCTGTTCCATCTTCAAGCGAAAATTTTTTTTTGGAATAACTTATAAAAAACTAATAACTTTTTTTTGTAGGGCATTTAAACTATTTATTTAGACTATGGAATTTAAAAATTATTTTATTGTTTGTTTGTTTATATGCTAATTGTTCAATGCGAAAATTTGATGATGTCGGCAAAAAACGTTAACTCATGCCCATTGTTTAATAGATTTTTATTATTCAGAAACTTAATAATGTGTAGTTTTTCATGTAGGCATAAAGGGCATAGGTCATCCCAAGTTTTACAAGTTTTAGTTTTGTTTATAATTTTCCATTTTACTTCAAGTGCCAAAAATATTTAGATAGAGATGTCTGATTTCTTTTATTTATATTTATTATGCTGCCTCCATCTGGTTTTAAATTCATTCTTCGTAGACCCAATGTATATCATATTAGTATTAGGACTCTCAATGGATGAGATAGTACATTGGTATACCACAGATTTTACGCGGCATTTATTTTCCAATGGGCAGTCTTCTGAGTTTCTACAATCACATAATTTTTCACTATTTTTGTCTAATTTAAGTGTAGGGTTTTTATTAATACTATTCTGGCATGGGGGTTTATTCAGAATTTTATTATTGTTTTTTTATTATACTTTCTAGATTTTCAATGCAGTTGTAACTTAATTTTAGGGTGTTTTTATTAAACATTTTACTAAGTCAACTATTGGTAGGAAAGTGTTTTTCAATTAAAGCTAGGAATTTCTGTCCAAGCTTAATACTAACCATTTGGTTGAACGGAGGGGTATACCAAATGATTTTTCTTTTCCTGTTTTTTTTTCTGGTTAGTACAATTGTTTCTATAATTGATGTTAGCATTTTTGTATCCACTATTTTTTAGGGCTGGTTTTTGGAGGGTGGTTTAACTTCGGGTGTATATATAAGGGGTTAGTATTAGGTTTTATATAAGGTTGGTATGTGTTGTTTGTTAAATCCTCCATCCATAATTAAACATATACCCTCATCAATAGAGAACAGAATCAGCATTAACTCCGCGAATAAAGAAATATTCCAACAACACAGTAATGGAAGGCCTGTCTACGGAACTCTAGTATCGAGATGCTGAAGATAACACCAGTCATCTAAGTGAAAGTGTTTATATTTTTATTATATATATATATATATATATATATATATATATATATATATATATATGCAATTGGCCCTGGCCCTGATCTGGGATCTCGTCTGCAGTCGCTCCCTCACAGACGTGCGGTCGCCTCTCTCTGTCTTTTTTACTAATACTTTCATGGTAATTGCTCCGATGAGCTGCTTTCGCTGGTTCCCGGGCTTCATGAATTCAAGCGTCCTACGAGGCTGGCAACTCACTCCCACCTTTTCACTGTTGAAACTGTTAAATGTAGCCGTCTCTTCGACTCCAATAGCTTCGTATCTCGCACCTCTCGCCTGTGGAACTCCCTTCTCTTTTCCTGTTTCCCTGATAGCTATAATCTCCAACTATTCAAATGTAATGTCAACAGACATCTCCAGATGCCTTTATCTATCCACTATCCTTCTCTTCATCCTTTCCTCTATCACTCCTATCTGCTCTCGTTCCAAATCCTCTGTAACCCCTTGCGTTTTAGTGACTTCCAGCCTTGCTTGGGTGAAATGCTTAAATATATATATATATATATATATATATATATATATATATATATATATATGGGATAACGGTGAAATTAGATTTAATTTAATTTTCATAAATCTAATTTTGCCGTTAGACATTTGAACTAGTTTATCTACAACACTTGTATATCGTTATAATGGGGCCTCACATCAGTGAGGGGGGTGCGGTGTGCAACTGAAACCGTTGAGAGGAAGGCCCCGAAAAGGTGCATATTCTCTCCTGATGACCCCAGTTTAAATATAAATTCGAGAGGAACACATCAAAAGAAATTCAGTGAAGTCATATGCCGTAGAGAAACTCAGTGGAAGTGTCATTGACATGAGGAGCATTACACATTCAGCTCGCCTCAGGTGAGTTTCAATTACTTTCCAGTTATTTCTTTATGGGATAGCGAGACTGACCACAATTTTGATATAAAAATGCTATTCTAATTAAAGTATAAAACAATTTAAAGTATAAAACACAATTGTTTTTTCATCAAATCAATTTGAAAACACGATTAAGAGGCATTGCTGTCGTGAGAATGAAAGGGGGACATTTCATATCGAGTTATACTTATAAAACCCAGGTTGTGTGTGTGTGTGTGTGTTCATTTATATATGGGTTCGGATTTCCTACATTTTTCAACCGTTTTCAACAAAACTTCACTTTTTTTGGCAGGTAGTGTTTCTTATTGTCTTGCACACTTTTTTCTTTATTTTTACATTCAGAATGCTTTAAAAATTCCATTTACAAGACAATTGTTTATAATAAAATTCTATTCAATCGGTAGACTCATAACGATTGAAAACAATGTTTTGTTTGAGTTTGGGTTTGACCAATTCGTAAAAAAAAAAAAAAAAACATGCGTGTCCGTCAACCTTAAACAATAATCTTTGTCAATTTTATTTTCAGTCTTTATCATGGTCGATACTTGATCTATCTCTTACTGTTACATTACCGGGCAACGCCTGGCTCTACTGTTAGTATTTAATAAAAATGATTTAAACAGAAAGTAAAAGAAAAAGAATCTAAACGATACCGGCTCGATTATATGACCAAAACATATAATTTTAAAAAAAAAATAACTTTAAATATAAAATTCCCAACCTTTCTCGTTCCTGCACATGTGTAGTCGCATCAATATTAATATAAACTTAGTCTGATGAGGTTCACTTTATCATATGCACTTTGCCATCTTAAATTATACTTGTATCCTGATTCGTCAAAAAAGGCAACACCCTTTTAAAATTTTATAATCCCTTTCCCCCTCCAACTTAAACTATATATTACTATTAAGCTTAAGAAAATTCAAACTTTTTTTCGGAAGTTATTCAACATCGCTTGAGAATGGAATAAAAACTTTAATTTTAAGTTTAATTTAAAGATTAGTTTTTAGTTTCGAAATATGGTAATTTTTCTGTCTTGATGAATACATATTTTTAAATAATAATGTTATGATATTATACTTTACTGGGTATCGAACACCGATTTTAAAAATAAATGCTTAAGAACTGTGGATTATAAATCTGACTGTTCTTTTTCATTCATATATATATATATATATATATATATATATATATATATATATATATATATATATATATATATATGTGTGTGTGTGTGTGTGTGTATATATATATATATATATATATATATATATATATATATATATAAATAAATATAGTTTTAAACTTGTGCTATATTTATGAGATAAAGTGCTTAATATCAGAGGTAGAGTGTATGTAAATATAACATAAAAGTCAACACTCAGAGGCAACAGGCTGTTTCATGCTAGATGCAATCATCAGACCGCCTGACGATTGCGACAAGATTTTTATTGCTGGTAATAATTTTTTGTTCAAAAATGTATTGTTGGTAATAATTTTTTACAAAGTATTTCTGGTATTAGAACTATTTTTTACATTTACATAGTGTTTTGACCCCAGTTTGGGGTTTAACTATTTGCCCATAGTTGGAACCCTAACAGGTGCTACCACCCCGGGTCAGGGTTAACCTGGGAAGTTAAGAATTGGTTCCACACTCCTCAAAACCATCAGAGGCCTTGCTGTTGGACGTAGTTTATCGTCTTACCCAAGACGCGATGTAGTTTATCGTCATACCCAGGACGCGATTGTAGTTTATCGCCTTACCCAAGACGCGGTGTAGTTTATCGTCATACCCAAGACAGATGACAAATTGGAAGAAGTTTCTTTCAAAACTGTTCTTTATATAAAAAAAAAATTATATCGTTATCACATATTCATATATATATATATATATATATATATGTGTGTGTGTGTGTTGTTTGTGTGTGTGTGTGCATATAATTTTTCAGTTACTCAACTGTTGTAAATCTGTCATGTAAATTATTAAATTTTCCGTTTATTTTGTGATGGCGATAATGAAAAAGAATTTCATGTCAATAAAAAAAGTTAAACCCCTCGATAGACAATGAAATTGCATTAATCAAAATTCATGGTTGGAGCTGAAAGGTTGACATTCGTTTTGCTAAATGCAGGATTGTCCCGCATTTTAACCCTGGAGGACGTGCCCCACTTTGGCTAATGGGGGACATCTTTTTGTCTATCATTTTGAGAAGCGATGATTCTTTTTTAAATTACGAGTAAATTTTTGCTTTTTTTTTTTAAAAAAAACCCAAATGGCTGGAATACCTGAGAAATCTTATCAGTCTGTAGCCTTTCTCTTTATCTCTCTCTTTCCCACTTTCACAATTCCCATCTCTCAAAACTGATTTAATTCACCTTTATAAGGATATCATGGACCGAGCATGTGAGCAACGATTAGGAGAAGGCTTATGCTTGACATCATAAGGGGGCAGCTGAAGTTTCTGGGACAAACAATGAGGAAGGAGGACCTGTAGCATCTGATACTCACGGGTTGAATAGAAGGAAAGAGAGATAAGGGAAAGCAGCATGTGATATACCTGATGAGCTTAAGCAGGTGGTCTGGGGAAGGAAGCAGAGGGAAGGAGCTTGCTGAGAGCTGCAAGGGATAGAGCGAGGTGGAGAGCTATGATCGGAAAGGACATGGCACATAAAAATTAAACATCCCTAAGATAGACCGCAAACACCATGTTTCCTAATGGAGTTCGCGGACCCCAAGTTTGGGAACATTTTTACGAAGTCCGTGACCCCGCATTCCCTTATTTTTAATTTACGATGTTTTTCTCTGCTCAAATCACGATAGACATATAAAAATACATGATTGTTATTGCGATATTTTGTTAAAGTTGTTGGGCTCAAATATTTAACGATGCCATAGCGGAATTTCTATGGATATTTTATTGTCGTAGAGCTCGACACGAGCTTATTCAATGTTTAGATTTTCATCAGAAAATTCAAATAGGAAAACCGTGAGATTTTCTTGGCTCTTTCTAATAATAATAATAATAATAAAACTCAAATGTATTTATTAAAAATATGTAAAAATTTTTTAGTCCAGTAGAATTTTTGCCAACAAGGCTCAACACACATATAGATCTATAATATTCAATAATTCAATAAATTATTAACCGACCCTGCGGAACTTTTTATTAAAGAGTAATTTAAAATTTTCTAGCCTCCATTTTTAGCAGATATTCCGAGGAATATAAATATAAGAATTGATAATAATTTCAATACATTTAACGAACATTTGAATTCATATATTTTATATTTGGCAACCTATCTTACTGTTAGATGTCGGTAACAATTAGGCCACGAAATATCAACCATTATGAAGATTTCATATATATATATATATATATATATATATATGAAGAAAAATATACGGAAAAAACAAACAAAAATTCGAATATGCAATTATGCTGTTTTAATGTTAATATAATGTCAACGTCGAACGTTTCGGTCTAGTAGACCATCTTCAGGACACATTCATAAAACATAATTAACATTAGACTATATTCAATTCAACATGAAAAGACGATGGACATAAGAGTAAGACTAATCAAAACAGACAACTGAACATGGACACCGTTGCTTACAACCAGAAAATGTTGGACTTGCTAAATGATAGAGACACTTAACATTTGTGTCAGTCAGCTGTTGGCTCTCACGCTGGCCAATAGAATCTTCCTGCCTATTCGTTGCAACCAGCTATAGGCTCTCACTCTGGACAGTAGAAAATGGCCGCAAACTACATGAAAACTGCCTTCCGTAGAAGCATGAAATATCGATTATTTCCACTATCAATGGGAGTTGGGAAATGCAAAGTCGGTCTTGGCTTCCCGCTAACTTGGAGCATGTGCATGTAAATTTTGGTGCAAATCCGTCGAAAATTGCGGCGGCGCCTTCACACACACACACACACACACACACACACACACACACACACACACACACACACACACACACACACATCCTGCCTTTTATAGAAAGAGATATTCATGGACAAGCTTTTCGGTGTCATTATTGAAGGAAAAGAGGAAATCACCGTGTTGATACATATTATTTTATTCCGAGTACTTTCGACAATGTCATCATCAGGGTGTTGTTTATTTCAAAACGAATATTGTAGTGTTCATCATTTTCGAATTTCAAAGACAATGTTGTTTTGTTGGGATATAGATTTATCGATGTTATTCTCTCTCTCTCTCTCTATATATATATATATATATATATATATATATATAAAGAAGTGAACATAGTCTGTTTCATGCTAGATGCAATCGTCAGGCCTGACGATTGCATCTAGAATGAAACAGGATGTCGCCTCTAAGTGTTGACTTCTATGTTCACTTTTATATTTATTTATGTATATATATGTTAAAGCCTTTTTGCGTATAATTGTATATACATTTACACATATATATACATAGCTGCGCATAGATACACACACGCGCAGACACCCACAGAAGCATATATATATATATATATATATATATATATATATATATATATATATATTATAAACACTTTTTGTGTATACTTGTACTTATCTTCATCAAATCATGTTTAATATTAGATGTGACAAAGTTTTATCTGTTTGTATTCAAAGCGTTTATATGATTAGCAGACTTGTTTGTGTGTGTAGGGGGGTCTATTTGTTTGTCACCTGAGTTGACATCTTGTTAATGTTGGCGAATCCACCAGCATATTTTGAGGCACGATTATGCACTTGATGGCTATGAAGTACACTGTTCTTTTGATATTCTAATGTGACACGGACTACAGAGCTTAGTTTGGTATCATTGCATATTGGGGTCACCACAGATCAACTCTTCGATCAAAGGTTCCTGATAGACATTAAATTCAATTCAGACCTCTAGTGTTTCCTGTGCAACCATATATTACACTCGCTCTCGGAGGAAAAAAAAGAAAGAAATTTCACCACTATATTTATAGATTATTATTCCATCTGTGATACTCATCTCCATTGCCTATATCATAATGTTTCGACTAGTGTCTTCTACCTAAATAATCTAAGCAGAATATGAATGAAGACTCTGGTTTTCATTATTAAATATGGAACGTATCTATATCTAAATAAGCCTTGAATAAACAATACACTTGAAGAAGGCCGAAGACTTCATCGTCCGAAAACTAGTAGTAAAAAAGAAATGCCATAAAAAATACGGATGTTAGCCTGGACATCTTGTGAAATTAAAACAATAGCTTATCCCAACATTTCAGGCAGTAGACTCTCATTAAGCCTGAAATTAAAATCTAAGCTCACTTGTATTCTAGTATCCTGTTATAATTATGCTTGCCCTTCCCTTCGTTAGTTCGCCCGACCATTACGCCCTGCCAGATACCTCATTAGTTATTTCGTTTTAATCACGTGGAAAGACAAGGCATCAAAAACACTACTTGGTTTCAAGGGAAAAAAAAGAAAGAAAGATAGAAGTGTTTAACATCTCCTGCTAAAAGCTTATAAATAAGGAACTATTCCGCATTGATCGTGTGAGAAGAGAAAAGAGATCAAAGACGCTAATTGGTTTCAGTAAGAAAAAGGAAAGAAAGATGGAACTGTTTAACGGCTACATTATTTACATTATTCGGACTATTGTCCTCATCTTTGTCGCCATATTTATTACAACGTTTCGGCCGTTGTACGCTCCTGCCTTCTTCAGAATGTCGAACTTAACCCTTTATTTCGCTCACTGGGGTAGACTGTTCTAGTTCCACGTGTCATGTTTAATGGATGTCAGTTATCAGTTATCTCCTGTTAATTTCACTCTGAAAGTTCTCCACTGCCTTAACCGGGTATTGAAGTCACACTCTGGGTCTTATCACTAGATCTAACCAACGCCTTTATCCACTGAGGACCTGAAGAAGGCCGGAGCGTACAACGGCTGAAACATTTTAATAAATATGGCGACAAAGATGGGAACAATAGTCCGAATAATATAAATAATGTACATAATACCTCATCTCAGAAATATAGACAGATACTGTTTCACGTCTGTTTCATCGAAATTGAAAAAGGTGTCAATTTCAAATGTCTTCATTTGTACCCCCTTACTTCTTAAAATAACGACCAGCATTCATATTTATGATTTTTATTGCAAAGTTAAAGTTATATTTAACCATGGGATAGGAGAATTTCTATGGATATTTTATTTTCGTGGAACTCGACGTGAGCTTATTCAATTATTGACTTATGAATTAACATTAATCAGAAAATGGAAATAGGAAAACTGTCAAATTTTCCACGGTCTTTCTCGTTTTATTAAAATTCTTAATAAGTTTACTTTTACAAACATTCTATTATTTACATTATCTTTTGTTATAAGTGTTCGAAAGTTGTTCTTTTTTCGTTTTTATTACCTTTGAATTAGTTTGGATTTTTCATTTCTTTTGTTTAGATAGGACTGTTTGAAACTTTGACTAAGTGAAAATGTTATGTACTGCAATTCGCATGAGATGTAACTTATGTGTTTTTTTATATGAGCCTGAGATGAACACCCACGGGAAGTGGTGAAGACACTTCACCAACGAGAAGGCAAACTCCAATATAAAACCAAGTGGTTAGATAGAGCAAAATAGCCAGTTTAAAGATAATCTATCTATGAGTAGGAAGCTCTAATATAAAACCAACCTCTTTTTCACCTCGTGGGAATGCCTAGAAATATAACTGACCGCGTGAGAAGGCAAAAGTGATCAAAGATGCAACTTGGTTTCAGTGTGAAAAAGAAAGAAAGATGGAAGTGTTTAACGTCCGTTTTAGCGAAATTGAAAAAGTTGTCAATTTCAAATATTTTTATTTGTACCACCTTACTTCTTAAAATAACAGCCAGCAGTCATATTCATAATTGTTATTTATTATTTTATGAAAGTTGTTAAGCTCAAACAGCTAACGATACGACAGAAGAATTTCTACGGATATTTTATTATCATAGAACTCGTCTTTAGCTTATTCAATAATTAATTTTAATATATAATTACTTATAGATATGTAAGATAGATTCTAGAGAGAAAAATTGTTTAGCAGAAATCTTTTAGCAGCAAAAGGACCTAGCAATGGATTCAATATTGTCTTTCCACTTCATATCAACTATTTAAAAATTATGGAGATGTTCGTTATAGCATTTTCTGGACAAACATTAAATTATTTATTTATTATGACTTTTACCCGTAAGACTTATAAATGATCAAGCCCCGGGGGTATCCCTTCAGAGAGTAACTCTCATTCGTCATTACCCGGGACCTGAGGTCTCCCCAAAAGGGGAAGTGTCGAGGGGATTTGTGCAATTTTTCCACGATATTGCCGTTAAAACCACTTTAAATTGTGTCACATTCAGTAGCGACGCGGGTGTGCAGAAAAATCCAATATAAAACTTGCATAAGGGCATTTCGACGTGATGTAATAATTAGCAAGATATAAACATGAAACCCTAGGTTTTCTTTGGAAGTACGAGATATAAACATGCATTTAAACATGCATTTTAAATCATAGGCGAAAGATTTTCTTTGATATAAATATATATTTAAAAATGCATTTTAAACCTTGGGATTTTATTGGAGGTACCTAGATAGAAACATGCATTTAAAAATACATTTTAAACTTTAGGAGATAACTTTTATTTGGAGGTAGACACAAAAATCTAATAAATACAAATGCTAAAAGAATAAAACTTTAATATTCAAATTACATTTTTTAAAGTAATTATAATTTAAAACAGAAATGAATAAATTTACTTTTATGACGAAGGTAATTACACAACTTGTTCATTCCAATTTTTAATTACATATTTCGTAATTTTTTCACATTAATTACCCTATTTCACATTAATAAAAACACTAATTGTAAACAGAGAATAATCTTATTTTACTTTTTCAGATTGACCACCTGTAAGGTGGGGCAAAATTTAAAGTTCTTATACGCTAGATATTAACAAGACAATTAAATTAAAATGATATTTTTAAATGCAGTTTTAGGCCTTGGTTGACTGAAGTTATATCCTGTTTGTGTAGGCAACGATTTAAGACTAAACAAACCAGTTGTGTTTTTGCTGTTTTTTTTTTTTTTCGAGAATTCACTGACATAGATTTTGGTTTCGTTTTCTTAAGAATGAATATTCACAGATAGAATTACACAGAGTAGGAAAAATCATTAATGATTCGATCGTTTTTCCTTCGTCATTTTTTACGATGTCTTCCTGTCGTAAGAAAAAAAACGAATGCAAATAATACGACAGATTCATGTCTTAATCTTAAAATTTAAATGCGAACGAATTTATAAGGCAAAACTAACTGCTAATACAGACAAAATATTCACGAAGTCGTCTCTTCTCAGCTGTGAGAGAAATAATAGACCTTATGATGATAATATTATTAATACACACACGTCTATATGTATAGTGTGGGTTTTTAAACTGACTATTATGGCTAATAATGCAAGACTCTTCGGTAAATCGAATCGAGTTCGATCAGTCACTTTGTGTTTATCTAAAAATAAATACGCTTAAATTCACCTTCATCCCTAACGTGCGCCAACGGTAGAATCCCCGAACGATGCCAATGCAGTCGGATTTCGATCCTAGCTAGAGGCAACCAGACGTCTAGCCACATTGATGAGATGTGATACAGCGAAACAGTCTGTCTGTGAATGACAATATATATATATATATATATATATATATATATATATATATATATTAAAGAGCACCCAGAGGACTATTCATTCAAGCTTGCTAATCATTATACCACGTCAAAGTGCAATGCATATATATATATATATATATATATATATATATATATATATATATATATATATATATATATACACATATATATACACACACACACACACACACACACACACACACACATATATATATATATATATATATATAAAGTGAACGCTGAAGTCAACACTCAGTGGCGACAGGCTGCTTCATGCTAGACGTAATCATTAGGCCGCCATCTTTATCCCATAAATATCGCACACCTTAAAACTATATTTCTTCATATATATATATATATATATATATATAACCAGAATCGAACTCTCCTAGTCATTGGAGACTTTCGTATAGTAAAGGTGTTAAAATTTCCTTTACTCTTATATGAATGGGGATCAAATACAGATCAGGGTATATGATAAAATTCGTTTGGCTTTTCCAAAATTGCCTTATCCGCGATGACATCAGATTTTCATCACGCCCAGATACTATTGTCTCGACTGTTGATTAGTTGTCCTACACTGTTGTCTGCGATGGACGTTACTCCAAGGAAGCGTATGAAAATTGTAACGTTGCTCGAACGCACTGGCAAGCCTTACCTCTGAGCAATTCAAAGTATTATAGACTGGCCTGAAAACTCTCCTGATTTAAATCCAATCGAGAATCTGTGGTCGATCTGCAAGGAAAGACTTCGTGGAATGGACATACGAAGAACTAAAATTATTTGTTTTGTTTCAATTAATTTGCACAAGGGTTTATGTATGTATTGAATACATTTGATCTGTAGTTTTTCATTGATGTAAGTTTGGTTGAAGACCAACGAAAGTTTTTGGTTTTATATTGCGTTATTTAATTTTTCCTGATTTGGAGAGCTATATGAAATATCCGGTGAAACATGGGAAACACAGGTTAAGTTATGAACAAATGAATCATCGTCGTTAGTCACTTCGGGTTCCATTCTGGATTTGTGCAACCCCAAACACCTTGAAAACCTTGACTATTATCTACGTGCAGATTGTCTAGCGCCAGTCTACAATGTTTAAAGAAAAAGGGTCTTCACCAAGACCCACTGACCAATTCTACAGCAATGGTTTCCTTTGAGAGAGCCAAGCCTGTGGGCTGTGTCCTAAGACCACCCCTCTTAATCTTAACCATTAATCGTATCTAGAAGCCAATAAACGCTGCATTTATTGTCATTTAGAGAGTGAGTATATTTTCAGGGCACACACCCTATGTATATGAAAAGAAAAAAATTATAAGTTAAAAGAAACCATCACTGTAAAAATGTCACGATAACCGTAGGTTTCAGAAAGATTTGGTCGCATAAAAAAAAATAGCAAACCACTATACGACGAGTGCTGAAAACTTCTTGACTTGATCAAGAAGTCCTTACCACCAACATTCTAACGATTGTTCGAACAGAGAATCTTTCAGCTTCTCCTTGGGCCGCAAACGTACGCACAATTGCAAACATATCAGATTTTAATATGCAAGTAAATTGTTGTATGCGTCTCCTTCTAGATCATACCAGAATATAATTTATACTCACTGTGATGCCAGAGAAGCCAGTTATAGATTTCACCTGAGGTAACCGTCTGGCCGTCGAGTGCAGACCAACCTGTGTTGCAAGCAGAGGACAGAGATAAATATATAAAATACTCACTTCAGCGCTAAGAGGGTAGTATCTCAAGATATCAGAGACGAGGATGTAATGTCCACGTTCGGATGAGGGCTCCAACGCCGCACACACATATACACTGACCTAGTTGAATAACATGTAATACTGCGTAAAATAGACTAAAAAAGTTTAGTGTTATTAATCGGCGCAATTAATTGATTACACGATATTTTCACAATAAAACTGGGATTGACGAGCCAATGTTGGTAAAGTTTTCAGTATATATTTAAACAAAGTGATAGAAATACCATAAGGTTTTCAGGTAATAACGTCTGCTTTTATAAGAGATTGGTTGGCAGAGCTTTGGGCTAAAATCTATATTTATGCAAGACAATGTTTCTTTACATTCTGTAAAAAGTATGGAAGTAAATCCAGACAGAAAACCCGGAGTAGAGCCCCGAAATTGGTTGGCTGTTAACACTGACAATTTTCTGTAATGCAAAATAAGCGTTAATCACAAGAATAGCTCACACCTTACGAAGTGCTTTATCTATGTAAAATGTGTGTGTGCTTAGGTTATCTTCTCTTTTTTCTTTATAAAAATGTTCAGTGAAAAGTCTTATGACGCCATTTTTAACCTTAGGTCTCTGGTTGGAACCCAGAAGAAAAATCAGTATACAACAGAAATCAGAGGAAATAATCAAATGACAACAGTCATAACAACAACTCACAAACATCAGATCAGAAAAATACTCCCGTAACATGCGTCTCGAATAGCCTCAAGCCGGAGAATGGTCGAAGGCGGACAACTGGCGCCTCATTACCAGCTGCTTCGAGTAGATTGAACTCGACAGCTCGGGAGGACACTCTCTCTAAAGAAAGGAAAACACTGATTTTAAACCTCCTCTGCCTTGCGATCATATCCAAACACAGAAAAAGGTGTGGAAGTAAATCCAGACATAAAACCCGGAGTAGAGCCCCTAAATTGTTTGGGTGTTAACACTGACAATTTTCCGTAATGCAAAATAAGCGTTAATCACAAGAATAACTCACACCTTACGAAGGGCTTTATCTATGTAAAATATGTGTGTGCTTAGGTTATTTTCTTTTTTTTTTTTTTTTTTTTTTGCAAAAAATGTTCAGTGGAAAATGTTATGACGCCATTTCTAACCTTAGGTCTCTGCTATTGCCCACCTTGCCCAAAAGGCTTCAAAGATACCAAATGAATAGAATGCTCTTCCAGACCATCCTGAATATTAATTTAATAGAAAACTCGTGGTCCACCTTTAAAAGATATGTAAACGAGATTGGAAAACAATCTTCAAGTAAAGAAGATTTTTGTGGTTTTGACATTATACAGAGGCACGGTGGCGTAATGGATAGTGGCTTGGTCTGAGAAATCGGAGATCCGAGTTCGAATTCCTCTCGGATCCATTACGTACGCGGTAATACCCTTGGGAAAGTTATGAATCCTCTCCCCTCCACCAGCAATGGTAACTAGCAGGACAGACTGGGTTCTATAGCCCTGGGTGGCAACTGGTGCAGAGGAAGGTAACTTTGAATTCAAAACCGGTCTGGAGAGGGTTATCTTGCCCAAGAAACACCACTTTTACTGTATCTGCAGTACATACGATGCCCCTACGACCATACGGGACACAGGATAAAAAATATATATAGATATTGCTTAACTTCGGTGATTGTACAGGAAGCAGTGTTTCCATTCTTAACTGGCTCTTCATGATATTAGTCAGTTATGTGGCATGCGTGATACACGCTTTGGTGATCATGTGTCTTTCGATACATGACTGACGAGGCAGATTTTTTCCCGCAGTAGGATGTCATTTCTTTCTGCGGTAGACCAGTTGCCATCTAAGGAGGGAAGAGAAGAGTATTCATACCATTCCCAAGGTAAATGAATGTAATGGGTTTTGAATGGAATTCGAACTCGGCTCTCCGATTCCTCAATCCGAGACGCTATCCATTACTCCACCGTGCATCTTATGTTAAGTATAAGTGCCCTTTTTACTGTCATTTTCTGTTGTCATTTTATTGGTAAAACCTTAAATGAGTTGAAGTAAACGCCGAAGATCTTCAACTTTGGTTAACAGAAAAGGTGCTACTCTTCAGAAAAGGTGTTATTCTTCAGAAAAATAATCTTGCATTGGGGGTCTTTACTTGCTATTAACGATGATTATATTCTTGGACAATAAATTTAATTTTTACACTTAAGCAAATTTTTATTGCCGCTTTCTGAACAACCTAATCTTTCTATATAATGATGTTTCGATTCCTTTCGCATTCGATATATTCATACCGTTTCCAAATGTATTTGGGCGTACCCAAATACATTTGAAAATGGTATGAATCCACATCTGCTCCCCCAGATATAGATTAATATTGTGAGACCGGAAACTACCTACACAATAGACTCTTCCAAGCCTATATTAAGTAGGCGACATAGCACTCTAGAGAGACTCACAGAGTCACACCGAGCGACAGTTTTGACTTTTATTCTGACCGTTTCTCTCGCCCCCCCCCTTTTTTCCAGTGAGACTGTTTCTTTTCAGCTGCGTATTTTTTGGACGAACTTTCGTGTGAATAACATCGGACCTTTTTTATCTGATAAGTTATTGTTTTATTTTCATTCTTTTTAATTTTTTCTATTTCTTTTTTGTTTGTTTTGTATTTGGGCCTTAGCTCACATTTTTTCCTTTTTTCAGTCCGGTAAGACTTTGTCAAACCGGACGACTGCCTTTTTATTTTTATTTATTTAAAAAAAGACCAGTTTAGAAAAAAAAAGAAAAAGAAGCTTTTTGTTTATTTCTTTTTATATTTTTTTTAGCGACTTCAGTCGCCTTCTTTCTCCTTTTTATTTTGACTAGTTTCTTTTAATTCATTTTCTTTAGCGGCCTCAGCCGCTAAACTTTATTTTCTATTTTTGTACTTTTTGTTTAGTTTTTTTCTGGTAAAAAAAAAAGAGAAGTTTTCTGGTTTTTTTTTTTTTTCGGCTGCCTTCGGGCGCCATTTTTATTTTTATTTAAGTCTTACCTGTTTTCAGTCTTTTTTTTCATTTAATTTTTGTTTGTTTGTTTGTTTTTTTTTTTCCCTGGTTTATCCAGGTTTTCTTTTATTTTTTTTTTTTTCCCCAACTCCTCTCCTGTGCGTTTAAAAAACCCCTTAGTGGTTGGTTTCACAACCCTTCAGTATGGCCGACGAAGGCAGTCGGTCTAAAGTAAGAAAAAGACCTCTTTTGGGAAGGTGGATAATACCAACCCAAAGGATGACATGAAAAAAAAGCGGGCTGGTAAAAGCCCAAAAGCTAACAACAGCCCAAAAGCTAATAACAGCCCTAAAAATGACCAGAGTTCCTCCAGAAAAGGAGAAAGTCCGAATGTTGCTCCTAAAGACGCTTCAGTGGAGTCGCCCTCTTGTTGGAAGTCTCCTCCGAATTGTATACTGAACATGGCGGATTTCCTGGACAAGGCGAAAGGTTATGCCCATCTGGTGAAGAAAGATGGGTTCGTCGATGATGTCCAGGAACTCGGTATGTTCGCTAAAAGAATGGTGACGGTTTTTGTGGTGGACAAGAAAACTAAAAAGATTTGTCGCTCCACAAAAGACATTGTGATTAAATCACTTCTGTCCCTGGGGATAAAACCCAAAGAGTTATAAAAGGTAGGGGATTTTTCATGTGGACATTCTGCTGCCCACACCAGAAGATTGCCTGTCTATGGCCAAAAAAAGAATTAATCACTAAGGATCTAATTCTGAGAACAGAGTATGAGGGGCCGCAGGCAGACCAGGGTGGCCGTTTTGAGGTTCCTCCTCAAATTTCAGGAGAGCTTCTGGCTGCATTTTTTATGCAGTACGGCCAGATTTTAGGATCTCTCTCCGACAATCTGAACGGGGGATGGACGTTTGACATCATGCTTGATCAAGAGGCCTTCAAGTCCGTCCCCAACTGTTTGGTTTTAGGTGACCGGAAAATGCCGGTCATTGTGACTGGTAGGCGACCGACTTGCTGGAGGTGTGGAGAGACTGGTCACCTTTCCTCCTCCTGCCCAGGGAAGAAGGCCCCTGAGTTCCGGTCACAGGCGACCAAAATACCCCCTTGGCCGATAAGGTTAAATCCGCGGCACCTGTAATGGGTCTAGCTGCGAGGCGGACCCGATGGGCAAAATCCCTCAGTTGGGTCTAAGCCCACATTGCCCCCAGAAACCGACGCCTGCCACTAGTGTGGTTAAGGAGAAGGATGAGGGGAATGGCACCTCGTGGTTAGGGGCAAGGGAAGAGCCAAACAGCGGTTCCTCCGTCCCAGCATGACTCCAGGGACATCATCACCTACAGCCCCATTCCCTCTACCAGCGCTGAGGGCGACGCCTCTGCGTCATACGAAAAAAGACGGCGACAGATGCGCAAAAGTTGAATGAGCCAAGTTGGCAGAAAATCCTAGATATTAAGAAACTGAAGGAAAAATTGGAAGCAGAAGCGGGGAAAAAAAAAAAATCGTCAGGGGGCACCGGCCCTCTATCCTCTGCCCCGTCTTCCCCTAATTCATCCAAATTTACAAAGCCTCATCCGCCCAAATCACTGTCAAATTCACCAGCAAAACATATACACTCAACTAAGCCTTCGCCAGTAAGGACTCCTTCTGGGTGGACCCCATCAACCACCCCTAACATTTCGCCAATGTCCACACCCAGTCATACACCCATTCATACACCTCAGAAAAAGAGAGTCAGAAGTCCTGACTCTCAAAATATAGCTGACAAAAAAAAAAAAGAAGTGAAACCGCCTTATTTCCCAGGGAAGACGTCTGCCGCGTTTCCCGGGACCAGGCGGAGAGGGTTTTGGACAAACTAGAATCCAAAGGATTTAAAAATCCTTTGGAATTTCCAAAATATAAACAACAAAGAGGTGGAAAGGCCCGAGAATTTCCCTCCGCGAAAAGAGTATTAACAGTTATTAGAACGGGCCCGGGAACGCGGGAGATTTGGGGCATGATAGAGGAGGCCCAGTCATCTCTTAAAATGGTGCCCCCTGCTGCATACTTATTGGATCCTGATGCGGACGAAGCAAACCAAAAACTAAAAGGGAGGGTCCCGGTTTTCGTTCACCCATCCCTTTATAGAGCATTAAAACTCACCATACCCTTCGGACATCGGCGGCTTGTCTCAGGACGATACCGTCGAAAATGAGATAGCGTCAGGATCCATGGGACGAGCTGTGGGTGTCCTCACCCCAGCCATGTTCTATCCTGAAGGGCAACCTAATCGGCCTCACGATGGCTCTCTGGTTAGCAAGTTTGAATGCCCGGGGCCTGAGGTCCGAGTCTCGCAGGGCGAGGCTCTCTCGTGACCTTCAGCGCCTCTGGGTGAATATATGTTGTTTGCAAGAGACCCGGTTTAATTCTCATGATCGTGAGGACATACTGTCTAGGGGTTCGCCCTTTATTCAGCATGTTTTGACGGTTGTTCGAGGGGTGTCTCTTGGCTGGTTGCAGGTCTTTGAAGGCTGCATGTACCCTTGTCTTCGCAGATCCGGCGGGCAGGCTTTGCGTGCTGGATGTTACCATAAAGGAGAAGCATCTTCGTCTCATTGGGGTTTATGCGCCCAATATCCATTCCGAGCGGCCTGCTTTGTTTCGGCAGATCGCGCCGTTCTTGACGACGTCTCGTCGGGTAGTTTTAGCGGGGGATTGGAATGCCGTCCTTGACCCCGATATAGATCGAATAGGGCACAAAAAAGGTACTTACAACCCGGATGTGAAACCATTTCGGGACTTTATCGATGGGTTTGATCTTGTCGATAAGTTCCGGAATGAACACCCTCGGGAGGTAGCATGGACTTGGACTACTAGTGGCAGCTCGGCTCCTGGCTCGCTTGCGAGCTACCTGGACCGAGTGTTAGTTAGGAGAGTCGATGTAGGGCTCTTAGGGTGTCCAAGTTTCCATTATATAGTTTATACGGACCATAGGCTTGTCCGGGTCCGTGTAAACTTAGATAAGCCTAGGGTTAAGTTGGCTGGTTACTGGAAATTGAACTGTCCGCTTTTCAGTGATCAGGGTTTCCGGGACCAGCTGCTACTAACAATCCAGAGGGAATTGACGGGAGCGGTTGTGGGAAATGCCTGGTGGGGCAAATTAAAATCTAAGATTCGTTCGTTTGCTGCCGAATTTAGTCGTCGGCTCAATTTAGATAAATTAGCGGCGCAAACGGCTTTAGAAAAAAAAGTTGATCGGGCCGTGAAATCCCGTGTTAGTGGGGACATAGTCTTAGCTAAGGCAGAGTTGGCCTCCTTGCTTATCAAGAAGGATCAAGCTCTGGTAGTTAGGGCTAGGTTAAAAGAATGTCTTCTGAGGCAACGAATATGGCCGCTGAACTGCGTGTAGAGGAGAATCGAAGCGCGGCCAGGCGACATATAGCGTGCGTCACATTACCGGATAAGCGGACTGTGACTACAAACGCGGGCATATGTGAGGTCTTTCGAGATTATTTTCAGGAGCTTTTCACCAGGGAGCCCGGTCTGAGTTCTGCTCAGTTCGACGCCTATTTAGCTGACTTTCCCTGCCTCTCGGCAGCTGAAGTGGCTAGGTGCGAGGGCCGCATAACAGAGTCGGAAATCTGGGAAGCGCTGAAGCAGGTTGGCCTGGATAAGTCTCCGGGATTAGATGGTCTGCCCTACGAAGTTTACTTGAGGTTGTCGCACGTTTTTGTGCCTTTGCTGGAACGATGTACAACCACTGGATGAGGCAGGGGTCTTTACCTCAACGCTTCACTAGAGGTGTCATCAAGTTGCTGCGTAAGGACAAGGACGGAGGGATGGGTTAGGGAACTTTCGCCCTTTAACGATGTTAAACACTGACTTAAAGATTTTGGCGAAGATCTTGGCCAACCGTTTGCAGCTTGTCCTGTCTAGTCTGATTGGCCCTGAACAGACTTGTGCTGTGAAGGGCAGGACTATTCAGGATAACCTTCATATGGTACGCCTGATCTTAGAACAAGTCGACAGTGAAGCCGCGCTGATCAATTTAGATCAGTCCAAGGCCTTCGATAAGGTTGACCATCGATTTCTGGAGGCTGTCCTTTCGGCGGCCGGTTTCGGAGCCGACTTTCGCTCCTGGATCCGTCTCTTGTATGCGACCCCCGGTGCGCTGGTGGAAGTGAATGGGGTAAGATCAAAGCCTTTCGTATTGTCTCGCTCCATTCGTCAAGGTTGTCCGCTATCGCCTCTGCTTTACGTTCTTGCGTTGGAGCCTTTCCTTCGCAAGTTAAAGGCGAATCCGGTCCTACGCGGTATTTCGCTGCCTGGTGCTAACACCTCGGCCAGGTATTCTGCCTATGCTGACGACGTTTCGGTTCTTGTGTCGAGCAGAGCCGAGATTAACGAAGTCAGTAAGCAGATCAGTGGCTATGAGATGGTGACAGGGGCCAAAATCAACCGCGATAAGTCTGTGGGCTTGCGGTTGGGTGCGTGGAAGGGAGTTTCTCTTCCCGGACCTTTCCTCTGGACGGATGGGCCGATCAAGATACTCGGCGTCTGGTTCGGTCCTGATCTCCAGTTGGAAAAGAATTGGTCGGAGGTACAGGGGCGGGCCGAGGTCGCGGCTAGTCTGTGGTCTCGGAGGGACTTTCCCTGAAGGGAAGGGCGGAAGTTTGTGGTTCCCACATCTATCCGATACTCCTCTACCGTCTTTCTGTGCTTCCACTCCCGTGTGCCCGACTAACATCGTTAGTCAAGGCCTTGTTCTCTTTCTTGTGGAGAGGCAAGGCCCACATGGCATCTCGCGAGATCTGTTGCCTTCATCCCTCTGAGGGCGGTCTGGGAATGCCTAGCATTGAGATTCGTCAATATATGCTACGCATTACCTTTCTCGACCGAATGTGTCGCGGTTTGGATGAGGTGGGCACCTTTTGGAAAGAAGATGTCCGTAAACATTTCCCATCCCTGAGAAGTGTGCACTCGTGCGAGGAGGAGGCCGGTCGTACTCCTCGTGGCGAGTGCTCCTTCTATCGTGAATGTCGTCGCGCTTTGAAGCTCCTCTTGCGGTCGTCGGTTGGCCTCTCCGACGCCCAAGCGTTGTCTCGTAAGGCATTATATCGTGTGTTAGTTAGGGGGCCGTTCAAGATGATCTGATCGACGAGCTCGGTCTTACGAAGCAGGAGGCTCGCTCGGTTTGGCCTTGGGCGCCTGGGTTGAAATGCCTCAATAACGATGAGGCATCACTCACCTGGCTGATGATTCGCGGGGCCCTCTGGGTCGGCAAAAGACTTTGTTCAGCAGGCTTGGAGAAATATCCAAACTGTCGTCGCTGTACTGGGAATGTCGAGACCATTGGTCACGCCTTTTTCAGTGCAGTGCGGTAGTGCCGTTGTGCAAGTTTGTTGAAGGCCTCATGGTTCGCATGCTGCAGGGAAAGTTTTTTTGTCCTGGAAGCCAGTTCTGTTTGTAGCAATGTGGTATCGCAATTGACGAAGGTTGAACACTATGTGTTCTGTTGCTTACTAGGGGTTATGCGAGTCGTGATTTGGACGACGCGACAGAAGGATTCTATGAAGGCGAGAAGTTCGCCTCTTCCCAACTGATCTTGTACTTTAGGCATCAGCTTAAAGTCAAGATTAGGACGGAAAGGCGGCGGCTCCCATCATCAGAATTCGCCAAAAGGTGGGTGAATCTTGCGCGAATGTGTAGAGAGTGAAAGGGGCTGACCTTGAGTGGCATTTAGATGTCAGTTAGGCACAGAATATTGTCCTAACAGGGTTTAACTTTGGCAACCCACCCAAATATTAGGTTAGACTAGGTTTTTGTTATTGAATATTTAGTTTTTTCTTTTTTTTTTCCCGTTAAACTTAGCTAGGGTATGTAAGTTCATTGGTCCCTTTTATTTCTGTCCCTATTTTTTTTGCTTTTGTTTAATTCCCCATCCCTCCCTCGTTAGGTGGTTAGTGATGTCAGTTTTCTGGTGGATGCTGGACGCCTTTCGTTTCAGGTGTGTGTTTTTCGTATTTGTTGTTGTGTATGAATGAGTGAGTGTTTGTGTGAATGCTTGATGGTCTGAATGTCTACTTATTTGCTTAGTCCCGCATCGATTTCGTCTGGTTAACTGACATTTCTGCCACATTCATAGTTTGTGGGGGGGTTTATTACTAACTCAGTTTTGTTTAGTTTTATTGTAAATATTTAGTTCATTCTGTAAATACACATTTGGGGACCTTTTTAAAAGTTGTTTAATTTTATGACCCTCCCCCATGAACAATATTTGTATATATGGGGACTAGTTAGGACGTCATAGAGAAACTGAGGTATTATGGTGGACGTAGTAAGAATGGTAGGAGTGAATGTGATGTTTTGGTGATTGGTTTATTGTTGGCATGTCTGGGTCAGTGTCTGTGACTAGCTAAGTTTTAGATTAATGACAGAAGAAGACCGTCATTCCCCAATCCCCCTTTTTGGCCTTGTGCCACATTTGTTTGTATTTATAACAATAAATATTGACATACAGAGTCACACTGAGGGACATAGAGAGTGACATAGAGAGTCACACTGAGAGACATAGAGTGACATAGAGAGTGATATAGAAAGCTCCGCTTACACTATCTCTGTAACCTGTTGTTAATATATCTTTCTTACATCTAATCCGTGTTCCGTGTTTTACTTCTGTGGTCCCAACTTTGGCCCCACATCAATTAAATAGTAGGAGTTTTATCAGTAAATCATTATTACCTCCAACCAATCTTACAATCTAAAAGTATTTTCTGGCTTTGAATAACCTGCAGATGGTTAAGTCGTATAAGACAAATCAATCAATATTGCCTTTAATATATGTATTGTTAGTGTCAAATTCTCCAAATGAACTATTCTTTGGAAATAAAAAGAAAGAATAAATAATGTTTCATTGGGTTTGTTTACTTTTTACTACCGGGTGTAACGTGCAATTTGTTAAATTTATAGCCGAAGAATTATGTTCTTGGACCATAAAATTAAGGTTTACAGCTAAACGGATTTTTTCTTACCAAAAGTACATCACTTTCTGAACAACGTAATAATTTGATCAAGTTTATTTTAACTGATGTAACTGATTTTTTTTTTTTATTTAAAGTATTTTAATTTTCTAAGAACGGGCGAGTCTTACTGGCGTCATTTACAATGTAACAAGTTCGGCTGTAGCTTCAGCGGTATCTGTATATTCCAGACGATAATTGCAATTGATAACAATGTAACAACGTAACGAAAGTCTACGATATTTTTTGTTAGTGATCTATTGTTGGCGGTGTGGCATGATTCCATGGTTTTCTTTTTACAAAAGCTAAAGTATTTTTCTCAGTGGAATACAAAGTATGTTTCACAGGTGAAATTTATAAACCACGATTGACGAACGTAGCAGCGGAAGAATTTCATCGTCTTTTGAAATGGAACTGGATATTTCCTTGTTAATTTTTAGACTCACAGATGGTGTACACAACAGGCTTGAATTTCTTTTGTATTGGTTTCCAGCTGTGTGGATATTTCATTCAAGCGCGCTTGTTTTCAGACAATAGATGAAAAAATTTCAATGAAAGGATATTTCAGCAGGTCGCTTATTTTTCTGATCTGATGTTGATATTATTGTTGTCATTTTATTATTTCCTTTGATTTCTGTTGTATACTGATTTTTCTTCTGTGTTCCACGAAGTCGTTCCTTGCAGATTGATCACAGATTCTCGATTGGATTTAAATCAGGAGAGATTCCGGCTCAGTCAATAGTACTTTGATTTGCTCTCTGGTGAGGCTTGTCAGTGTGTTCGTGCAGCGTTACAATTTTTGTACGCTTCCTTGGAGTAACGTCCATCGCAGACAATGGCCGTAGGACAACTAATCGACAATCGAGACAATAGTGTCTGGGAGTGGTAAAAATCTAATGCAATCACGGATGACGCAATATTTTTTAAGGTCGAACAAATTTCATCATACACTCCGAAAATAGATTCATATTACTGCACACCACTGCAAATGACCTAATATGAGAAAAAA
Source organism: Acanthosepion pharaonis (assembly GCA_903632075.3). NCBI lineage: Eukaryota > Metazoa > Mollusca > Cephalopoda > Sepiida > Sepiidae > Acanthosepion > Acanthosepion pharaonis. The sequence continues at coordinate 3,838,334 of CAHIKZ030005521.1, read as the reverse complement.
TAGAAATCGATTACACCCTGTCACTCTAGTGGGACTAAAACTGACCGTATGGTGAAAGAAATGAAACTAAAGTGGTTGATTCAATTAATTTGCACAAGGGTGTATATTTGGATATCCCAATATAATTAAGATTTATTGAGTTCATCATGACAGGAGAAGAGTCAAGCTTTGAGCAGTGGTGATAAAATGCAACTAGGCTGGTTTTGGAGACATTGAACGTTAAAAGCCAGTTGTTTTTCCATCGTTTAACTGTTAGAGAAAGGTCAGAGGACAGATCAGCTGCCAGTGTTTGTCCAACGAGATTTTTTTTAATATGATTTAATAAACTGTGGTGTCATCTGCATATATATTTTCTAGTAACCTAAACGTTTCAATGCAGGCCGTTAATATAAAACAGAAAGAGATTATTTTCCCGAGAGAATATTTGCATCATCAATCTGAGGAATATTAAACGTTTTGTTGACAACATTAAGTTACCTTTACGTAAATTTTAATTCTTAAAACATTTTTTTATAGTAAAGATCTACTATAATTGATTTACCTTATTTCTAAACGCTTATAATAGACGAAATCTACCACATTCCTCTGGCTACTCATCATGACATTGCAGTGGTTTAGTTTTTGACATGGGTGTTTCTTTCACAAAGCCACATTCTTCCAATAAAGGAAAAAAAGGGTATTAATTTCATGTTGAGCTTTTGTCGTTGTGGACAATGAAGATTATCTTCTTGACAAATAAAGTTAAATTTGAATGATTTGATTCTAAAAAAAAAAATGACATTACTTTCAAAAAGTCAGAATATAGTTGATTTGTGAGATTGTTTGCTTCATGACCTTCGGAATTAAACTATTTTGATCGTCTTTTCATGGGGTCTACTTCTGCCAACTCCTTAAAATACTGAAATACTGATCACGATTGATTTACAACGGACAAAGACGAAGGAATCAAGAAGAGATATTGCTTTATACATGGAGGCTTTCTTTGTCGTAGTACGGGGTCAAAGTATATGCTGTTACCAAACACCATTACTACAGGAAATCTCCGCACAGATGAAGATGAGACTTGAGACAACAGATGTGATTTGATGGACGGATGCTAAGAAAGAAAGAAAGAAAGAAAAAAAGAAAGTAAGAAAGAGTGTGGAGATGAAGAGGAGACTTGAGACAACAGAGATGTGATTTGATGGTCGGATGCTGAGAATAAAAGAAAGAAAGAAAGAAAGGAGTGTGGAGATGAAGAGGTGACCTGAGACAACAGAGATGTGATTTGATGGACGGATGCTGAGAAAGAAAGAAAGAAAGAAAGAAAGAGGGAGTGTGGAGATGAAGACGTGACTTGAGACAACGGAGATGTGATTTGATGGACGATGCTGAGAATAAAAGAAAGAAAGAAAGAAGGAGTGTGGAGATGAAGAGGTGACCTGAGACAACAGAGATGTGATTTGATGGTCGGATGCTGAGAATAAAAGAAAGAAAGAAAGAAAGTAAGAAAGAAGGAGTGTGGAGATGAAGAGGTGACCTGAGACAACAGAGATGTGATTTGATGGTCGGATGCTGAGAATAAAAGAAAGAAAGAAAGAAAGAAAGAAAGAGGGAGTGTGGAGATGAAGAGGTGACCTGAGACAACAGAGATGTGATTTGATGGTCGGATGCTGAGAATAAAAGAAAGAAAGAAAGAAACAAAGAAAGAAAAGAGGTGGAGATGAAGACGTGACCTGAGACAACAGAGATGTGATTTGATGGAGGATGCTGAGAATAAAAGAAAAAAGAAAGAAAGGTGAAAGAAAAGATGAGATTTGATGGACGGATGCTGAGAATGAAAGAAAAAAGAAAAGAAAGACAACGGAGATGTGATTTGATGGACGATGCTGAGAATTTGAACGGAAAATAAAAAAAAGAAAGAAAGAAAGAAAAAAAGAAAGAAATAAAGAGAGATGAAGCGGTGACTTGAGACAACAGAGATGTGATTTGATGGACGGATGCTGAGAATAAAAGAAAGAAAGAAAGAAAGAAAGAAGGAGTGTTGAGATGAAGAGGTGAACTGAGACAACAGAGATGTGATTTGATGGACGGATGAATAAAAGAAAGAAAGAAAGAAAGAAAGAAAGGTGAGACAACAACAGATGTGATTTGATGGATGGATGCTGCGAATAAAAGAAAGAAAGAAAAGAAAGAAAAGGAGTGTGGAGATGAAGAGGTGAACTGAGACAACAGAGATGAGATTTGATGGACGGATGCTGAGAATAAAAGAAAGAAAAAGAAAGAAAGAAAGAAAAAAAGAAAGACAACAGAGATGTGGATTTGATGGTCGGATGCTGAGAATAAAAAAAGAAAGAAAGAAAGAAAGAAAAAAAAAGAAAGAAAGAGTGTGGAGATGAAGAGGTGACCTGAGACAACAGAGATGTGATTTGATGGACGGATGCTGAGAATAAAAAAAAGAAAGAAAGAAAGTGAAGACGTGAAGACAACGGAGATGGATTTGATGGACGATGCTGAGATGAAGAGAAAGAAAAAAGAAAGTGAACCTGAGACAACAGAGATGTGATTTGATGGACGGATGCTGAGAATAAAAAAAAAGAAAGAAAAGAAAGAGAAAGATGAAGACGTGACTTGAGACAACAGATGAAGATGGAGGATGCTGAGAATAAAAGAAAGAAAAGTGATTTGATGGAGATGAAGATGACTTGAGACAACAAATGAGAAAATAAAAAAGAAAGAAAAAAAGAAAAGAAAAAAAAGAAAGAAAGAAAGAGGTGTGGGAGATGAAGAGGTGACTTGAGACAACAGAGATGTGATTTGATGGACGGATGCTGAGAATAAAAGAAAGAAAGAAAGAAAGAAAGAAAGGAGTGTGGAGATGAAGAGGTGACCTGAGACAACAGAGATGTGATTTGATGGACGGATGCTGAGAATAAAAGAAAGAGAAAAAGAAAAAAGAAAGAAAGAAAGAAGGAGTGTGGAGATGAAGAGGTGAACTGAGACAACAGAGATGTGATTTGATGGTCGGATGCTGAGAATAAAAGAAAGAAAAAAGAAAGAAAGAAAGAAAAGAAAGGAGTGTGGAGATGAAGAGGTGACCTGAGACAACAGAGATGTGATTTGATGGACGGATGCTGAGAATAAAAGAAAGAAAGAAAGAAGGAAAGAAAGAAAGAGGGAGTGTGGAGATGAAGAGGTGACCTGAGACAACAGAGATGTGATTTGATGGACGGATGCTGAGAATAAAAGAAAGAAAGAAAGAAAGAAAAAAAGAAAGAAAGAAAGAAGGTGTGTGGAGATGAAGAGGTGACTTGAGACAACAGAGATGTGATTTGATGGACGGATGCTGAGAATAAAAGAAAGAAAGAAAGAAAGTAAGAAAGAAGGAGTGTGGAGATGAAGAGGTGAACTGAGACAACAGAGATGTGATTTGATGGACGGATGCTGCGAATAAAAGAAAGAAAGAAAGAAAGAAAGAAAGGAGTGTGGAGATGAAGAGGTGACTTGAGACAACAGAGATGTGATTTGATGGACGGATGCTGAGAATAAAAGAAAGAAAGAAAGAAAAGAGAAATGAAAAAACAGAGATGTGATTTGATGGACGGATGTGGAGATGAAGAGGTGACTTGAGACAACAGAGATGTGATTTGATGGACGGATGCTGAGAATAAAAAAGAAAGAAAGAAAAGAAAGAAGGTGTGTGGAGATGAAGAGGTGACTTGAGACAACAGAGATGTGATTTGATGGACGGATGCTGAGAATAAAAGAAAGAAAGAAAGAAAGAAAGAAAGAAAGAAAGAGGGAGTGAGGAGATGAAGAGGTGACCTGAGACAACAGAGATGTGATTTGATGGACGGATGCTGAGAATAAAAAGAAAAGAAAGAAAAGAAAGAAAAAAAAATTTGATGGAAAATAAAAGAAAGAAAAAAAGAAAGTGTGTGGAGATGAAGAGGTGACTTGAGACAACAGAGATGTGATTTGATGGACGGATGCTGAGAATAAAAGAAAGAGAAAGAAAGAAGAAAAGAAAGAGAGGTGAACTGAGACAACGAGATGTGATTTGATGGACGGATGCTGCGAATAAAAGAAAGAAAGAAAGAAAGAAAGAAAGGAGTGTGGAGATGAAGAGGTGACTTGAGACAACAGAGATGTGATTTGATGGACGGATGCTGAGAATAAAAGAAAGAAAGAAAGAAAGAAGGAGTGTGGAGATGAAGAGGTGACCTGAGACAACAGAGATGTGATTTGATGGACGGATGCTGAGAATAAAAGAAAGAAAGAAAGAAAGAAAGAAGGAGTGTGGAGATGAAGAGGTGACCTGAGACAACAGAGATGTGATTTGATGGACGGATGCTGAGAATAAAAAAGAAAGAAAGAAGGAAAGAAAAGAAAGAAAGATGAAGAGACAACAGAGATGTGTTTGATGGACGGATGAAGAGAATAAAAGAAAGAAAAGAAAGAAAGAGGGAGTGTGGAGATGAACAGACGACAGAGATGTGATTTGATGGACGGATGCTGAGAATAAAAGAAAGAAAGAAAGAAAGAAGGTGTGGAGGAAGATGAACAACAGAGATGTGATTTGATGGACTGCTGAGAATAAAAAAAGAAAGACAACAGGAGATGAAGATTTGAAGGACGGATTTGATGGACGGATGCTGAGAATAAAAGAAAGAAAGAAGGAAAGAAAGAAAGAGGGAGTGTGGAGATGAAGAGGTGACCTGAGACAACAGAGATGTGATTTGATGGACGGATGCTGAGAATAAAAGAAAGAAAGAAAAAGAAAGAAAGGAGTGTGGAGATGAAGAGGTGACTTGAAAAACAGAAATGTGATTTGAAAGAAATAAAAGAAAGAAAGAAAGAGGAGTGTGGAGATGAAGAGGTGACCTGAGACAACAGAGATGTGATTTGATGGACGGATGCTGAGAATAAAAGAAAGAAAGAAAGAAAGAAACAAAGAAAAGAAAGAAAGGAATGAAGATGACCTGAGACAACAGAGATGTGATTTGATGGACGGATGCTGAGAATAAAAGAAAGAAAGAAAGAAAGAAAGAAGGAAAAAAAGAAAGAAAGAAAGAAGGTGTGTGGAGATGAAGAGGTGACTTGAGACAACAGAGATGTGATTTGATGGACGGATGCTGAGAATAAAAGAAAGAAAGAAAGAAAGAAAGATGAAGAAACTGAAACAGATTTGATGGACGTGTGTAAAAGAAAGAAAGAGAAAGAAAGAAAGGAAGATGAAGAGGTGACTTGAGACAACAGAGATGTGATTTGATGGACGGATGCTGAGAATAAAAGAAAGAAACAAAGAAAGAAAGAAAGAAAGAAGGAGTGTGGAGATGAAGAGGTGACCTGAGACAACAGAGATGTGATTTGATGGACGGATGCTGAGAATAAAAAGAAAGAAAAGAAAAAAGAAATGAAGAGGTGACTTGAGAAAACAGAAATTTGATGGACGGATGCTGAGAATAAAAGAAAGAAAGAAAGAGGGAGTGTGGAGATGAAGAGGTGACCTGAGACAACAGAGATGTGATTTGATGGACGGATGCTGAGAATAAAAGAAAGAAAGAAAGAAAGAAAGAAAGAAAAAAGAAAGAAAAAGAAGGTGTGGAGATGAAGAGGTGACCTGAGACAACAGAGATGTGATTTGATGGACGGATGCTGAGAATAAAAAAAAGTAAGAAAAAGAAATGAAGAAACTGAGAAACAGAGGTGATTTGATGTGGATGATGAAGAAAGAAAGAAAGAAAGAAAGGAGTGACCTGAGACAACAGAGATGTGATTTGATGGAGGATGCTGAGAATAAAAGAAAGAAAGAAAGAAAGAAAGAAAGACAGACAGACTGAGTGGGTGATATTAAAAAAAGAAACAAAAAATGACTACAGTGATATTAAAACATAAGATGTTTGAGACGAGCTGGCGACATTTTCATGTGGTCGATTGAACAATTTTTATCCAGTCATATTGGCAAGACGTAATGATCTATTTTACAAACAAGTAGAATAATTATAATTTAATCTGTACATAGATTCCCAGTGGTCAAATGATGAACGGCCCACGCACCAGGAAACTTGTTTTCTCACTTATGTCACCTATTTCAACTTACCAGTTTTATGTCACGACTCTTGATGTAGTAAACGTTTTGGCATTTATTTGATTTTATTGCATTACATTATTTTTTTATTTAATAAATAGTTCGGTTTTATATAGAAACAAAAACTCGTGATGATTCGATTCAATGAGCACGGCATTTAAATGCAACTAGTGTAGCATTATTTATTCTTTTGCCATTTTCTGTATATTTAATTGTGAGTAACGTCAACAAGGAAGTAATAATTCTTTTTTGAGAAAGTACAAAAGAAAAACGTGATGTTATGCCAAGCTTGAATTTCCAATGATCGAATTCGCTTGATCTATCCTTTCACGGTTTTCTTATTTTAATATTTAAATGAATGTTAATTCTTCAGTTAATGATTTAATAAGCTCATGGCGAGTTCTGCGACAATAAAATATTCGTAAAAATTCCCATATCACATCGTTAAAATATGTGTGCTTAACAACTTATCAATAAGAAAATGTTGCAAGAACAGTCATAAATATGAATGCTGGTCGTTATTTTAAGAAGTAAGGGGGTACAAATGAAAAGATTTGAAACTGACAACTTTTTCCATTTCACTGAAGCAGACGTTAAACACGTCTATTTAATCTTCTTTCTTTCTTTCTTTCTTTCTTTCTTTCTTTCTTTCTCTCACTGAAACCGAATAGTGTTTCTTATATGTCTTTTCCGTCTTTCCACGCGTAAACTCATGAAGAGTTCTACGACAATAATTAACTTAATTATTAACTTAAGAATTAAGATTCATCAGAATATTAAAATAGGAAAACCGTGACATTTTTTCAAGGATCTTTGTAGTTATTATTATTCTGCTTGCGCCTTTTTTTTTCAGTTAGCACGTGCATTGCGCCCTGCCAGTAACTCGGATAATGGACTGTTCCGTTTTGATCACGTGGAAAGACGGAAAAGGCATATCAGAGACGCTACTTGGTTTCAGCGAGAGAAAGAAAGAAATAAAGAAAAAAAACCACCATTTTAAACAGGAATGCTGTGAAATTTCCACGAGTGCTTTTTAGTACCAATTGTTATCGTTTTTAAATAAAATGATTCGAATATTATGGAACACTTAGAGAAGATCGCAATAAAAGAAAACAAAATATGAACCGGATTCTTATTCAGTGCAACATTATGGCCACCATGATCGAAATCTATTTCAAATTAACAAGCAAAATTATTGACGCCACACTTCAAATATTTCCTAAGAATTGGGACATGTTTTCCTTTCTTAAATTGTGCTCTTCTCTAAGAGCTGTCGAATATCCAGTCATGTGCCATGTGTGATAAGCGCTTAGGCGATCATATATCTTTCGATACATGACTAACGAGGCACATTTTTCTTTCTGCAAGGAGGGGGAGAAGAAAAGGATTCACAGCTTTCCCAAGGGTACTAACACGTAAGTGAATGTAATGGATTCGACTGGAACTCGAACTCGGCTCTCCGAGCCCGCATTCTGAGCCGCTATCCATTACTCCACCTATTGGATGACATATATAAATCATTTAGCTGCCACTTTGAAGTAAATTGAGAACATGGTGGACATACCCTGAATTGGGACATATTTTCTTTTCTTAAATCATACTCTTCTCTAAGTGTTGTATTATTATTATTATTATTATTATTATTATTATTATTATTATTAGTAGTAGTAGTAGTAGTAGTAGTATTTATGTTTGTTTTGTTCAATGGCATATCGACTCCTAATGACAGTCATCTTACACCAAAGCAAATAGGGGTTGGTATTTTATATTTGGTATTATCATTTCGCAGCGAAATTAACTTTTTTTTAAAAAAACATTATAGTTGTGTCAAAAGTTGTAGTTAGTCATTTATAAACTGTTAAATGTATTTGAGTGAGATGCCTAGGTCCCTTGAGAAGCAATGGGGTACGTCATTCAAATAAGAATATAAAACTGGTCAGATGGAAGAATTAAACCACAAAATAGCGACCTATTTTGGTTTATTTGTTTTGTTTAATGGCATATCAACTACTAGTGAGTCATATTATACCAAAGCAAATAAGGGTTGGGATTTTATATTTGCGTATTTTCATTTCGTAGTGAAATTAAGAGTTTTTTTTTAAACATTATAATTGTATCAAAAGTTATAGAATGTTTTTGTATTTATAACCTGTGCTTATGTTAAAAGTTAAGTTTTTTTTTTTCAGATTTCCGGAAATAGATGTTTCTTTTAAGAATTTAAAAATATTATCCGGTATGTCCCCGCCGGTAAAGAGTTCTTTCACATTATTCGTTTGGTAATATTTGTTGAAACGGAGAGCCGAGTTCGAATTCCATTCAAAACACAGTACATTCACTTACGTGCTAATACCCTTGGGAAAGATATTAATCTTCTTCTTCTCCATCCCCCTTCCCAGTAAAGAGCAAGACAAACCGGGTTCTATAGCCTTGGATGGCAACTGGTCTACCATAGAAAAAAATGAAACTACTGCGGGGTAAAAAACGTCAGTCATATATATATATATGAATAAAAATGACAATAGGAAAACTGGTAATTGCTGACGCGTTTCGTTCAATGTGGACTTTATCAAAGCAAAATACGAAAATGAAATTAATTGAAGTAACTAATAAAAACAGAATGTACCTAGCAACTGGAATGTAGAGAAACGCTATTTTCATATTTTTAACTGAAAAATAACGTCAGTATTTGTCACGTGTGGAGAATATTGTCATTATATCTGTGTTGATGTATTCAACCATTTGCTTTTGATTTTATGAATCTGTTGTGTATATTTGTTTGTGAGAGCAGTAATTTTGTCTTCTCTACTGGTTAAATCGGAGAAATTTTCATATATATATATATATATATATATATATATATATATATATGACTGACTATATACAAATCCATATATCGAAAGATACATGATCGTATGACTCATAACTGACTGAATATTTGATTCAGGCTAGTTTCAGGTTCTTACATGTCAGTATATGGCTTACTATCTACTTTTCCTGGCATATCATGCATATTGGGGTCTGCCTCCTCTTTTAGTAGGGCATGAGTGCGTGATTGATGTTTGCCCTATACATCGCCTGGTCAGTCTCCCCTCCTCTTTTCTGGAGAGTGTGTAGCTCTACCCCACATTCCTACTGTTGGTTTTATTTTATGTAATTTATTGTTTGAGCAAAAGTCCTAAGTCTTTTACCAACTTTTTTCCATATACTTGTTGAGGATTTCTTTGTAGTCTATGTATTGTATTTTGTTGTTTAATTGCCTTAGCTTCAGTGATTGCTTGGCTGCTTTATCGGCTCTGTCATTTCCCTGGATGCCAATATAATTCGGTACCCAGCAGAATATGATTTTTCTTTAAATGAAAACAGAGGTTTGTAGATAAGTTTATGCGCATTAAGTTTTATCATCATAATATTTGAAGCCATGACCAAGTTCTGGTGAAATTTATCGCATAATCTAGTAAGGAGCTGACACCCATCCTCAAGTTACACTGTCCACAAGATTCAAAGGCGACAAATACTTAAAACATTTCTTGATATTGTTCTGCCCGAATAACTGTCCTAAATATTCGCAAAAGATAATAGTCAGCCTTTCTGTTGACGACAGGTGAAAAAAAACAGTAATTAGTGTACTTTTAGTGTCCGGACGTCAGAATATTGTCACAAGTGTTTTTTTTTTAATTTAATTTTTTCATAGTGAGTCTTTTATTCATAATAATTTAGAGATATGAGGCGTTACCTAAACTTTTGGGGAATGCAAAACAGTGTGCTTGAATCGAATATGGTACGTACGGAATTTTTTATATTAACCTTTAAGTGTCAGTGTGCAAACCACAGGAAAATAGTTCAAAGTTTCTTCTCTGCGCCGTGTCCCCTCGGAATGTGGGCGATCATGGCTCTCCACAATTTCCTTTTCCTTATATCTCTTAATAAATTTTATCTTTATGTTATTTCTCTTAAACCCTGTTCCGCCATCCATTTACCTCAGTAAATGGATGGCGGAACAGTATTGTGCTGTTTTCCTCTGTCTCACTTGCCTTCAGTCCAGTGAGTATCAGATTCTCCAATCCCTCTTTTCTCATGATGTGGACCAGAAACCTCAACTGTCTCTTCCTGAAGTATAACTTTCCTTTTTGTTTCCATCTTCATTTTTATCTAAAAATTCGTCGTTGATCAAATATTCTGTCCATGCTATCCTCAGCATCCTTCTGTAGAACCACAATTCTCTGTCATATAAGAGGACAGATAACTGTTTATTGTTCTTTTCGTTGTTTGTAGCAAATTTTTCAATTTCTTAATATTCTCCTTAGTTTTTGGAATGTACACCCTTGTACAAATTAATTGAAACAAAACGAATAATACCGTTATTATTTACTTTTTTTCGTATTTTTCCAATGAAACATGACCAAGTGCAGATGTTAGTACTTCGTATGTCCATTCCACGAAGTCGTTCCTTGCAGATTGACCACAGATTCTTGATTGGATTTAAACCAGGAGAGTTTCCGGTCCAGTCTTTGATTTTCTCACTGGGGAGGCTTGCCAGTGAATTCGCGCAGCATTACAATTTTCGTACGCTTCCTCGGAGTAACATCCATCACAGACAATGGCTGTAGAACAACTAATCGACAGTCGAGACAATAATGTCTGGGAGTGATAAAATCTAATGCAGTCACAGATGACGCAATATTTTTCAAGGTCGAACAAATTTAATCATACACACCGAAAATAGATTCATATTACTGCACACCCCTGCAAATGATCTAATATGAGAAAAAATAGAAATCGATTACACCCTGTCACTCCAGTGGGTCGAAAATCGCACCGCAGCTCATGACGTCATGTGTCGCGTGGTCATGTGTGACGTCATGAGCTGCGGTGCGATTTTCGCTTCTAGCGTCTTACATGCATGTGTTTATTGTTGCTTGGAAATCATCCATGTAAACAATCACAGACTATTATCACTGTCTTGTCCGTATATTGCTTAATATGTTGTACAGAAATTGTCATCTTTGATAATGGCTTATGTAAGTCGAAAGCTTAGAATGGATTAAAAAATATGGATCAATATTGTGATTTTCTTTCTTCGTTTAATGATAATGTTATTAAGTTTATCAGACGTTATGAAAAGAATTTACATAAAATAAATAGACAACACTTATTATTTAATGAAATATGTATGAATGAAAAAATGCTGCCTAAATACACAAATATATATATATATATATATATATATATATATATATAATTGCTCACCCAATACAAGTCCTGAGAGCCACTCAAGGTAGAGGGTTACTGCTGAATGGATATGTTGTAATTCCATATAAGGAGGGTGTGTTGACTATTATGATATATCGGATAGATAACGGTTGACCCTTGTTTAGAAAAGATTAAGATTATAATGATTAGCTGAGTAAGATCCACTCGGCATAGTTACAGTATAAACTGCAGGTGGGCTCTATCAGCGCTATGATAAAAAAAATATACTATAAAAAATAGGTGGAAAAATTAGTCGAAATTTAATAAGAATGCTCCGGCTAAGAGATTTATTAATCAAAAGTTTCTCATCTCAATTTTATAATAACAATTTCGCTTTCCTCGCCCCAGGATAGAAAAGAAATATAGTTTGTTGTTAAACACCGCTTTGTGTCTTTTGTGTGATAGGTTGAAAGATGTCGCCAAAGTTATCCTAGACCGTGTTCATTGTCACCGAAACACTAAAATGATTGACAGTCGGATAACTTCAAAAAGACGTTGTCTCCGATGGTTGTAAGAAATTGCATGTATAGCTGGATCGCCTCTTTGTACGACTTATTGATTAAACATTGTCGAGAACTACTTTTCGATTTCAAATTCACAGTAACCTCCCTTACCGGATGTTTACAATAAACACTTCTGTCTCATTCTATTCGGCGGGTAGCTGGTTAGTTGAGTATGGAAGTTTGTAACATATCTTTTCTTCTTCTATGTAGCGTGCTCATTCAGAACGTTGCTGATCATGGCTCTCCACAACGTTCTCAAAACATTCTAAAATAAAGACAAATCTTAATTTTTATCAAAAGAAAAAAATGAAATGTGATCAGTGATGAAAACCAGTAAAAAGGACCCTATCCATGTTGCTTACCGTTGATATTACTTTTCATAGGCGCTAACCGAAAAGGCATAACCCTGAATTTCCATAGATGTGAAATTATGGACACCCATGTCGAAAGGAATGTTGTTTTTTTTTTTTTTTTATCGATCTGAAGAATTTATGCTTGATATCTAGCAGATGTTAGCTTTTGGTGTTCAGTTTTCTAAGCGGCATCCAATTTGACCGAAGTGTAACGTGTAAGTAAAGGAGTGGTTGAAGGGTTTTTCGAGACCAACGGTCAACAAAACCGGAAATACGGTATATCCGTGTGCTTGAGATCGGGTAGAGTTCCGGTTCGCATATGTAAATGAATGTAATGAATTCCAGTCGAATCCTTTACCTTCACTTACGTGCTAATACCCTTGTGAAAGGTATGAATCCTCTTCTTCTTCACCCACCTCCCGCAGCTATGACAAGGTTCTATAGCCTTGGCAACTGGTCTACCGCAGAATTAAAAAGGCAACCTACTGCGGAAAAAAAAATCTGACTCGTCAGTCACGTATCGAAAGATACATGATCGCCTAAGCGTGTATCACACATGGCACATAACTGACTGACATGGTGGGAGACGAATTGTCCGTTTCGTGGATCCTATGCCGCCCATTCGTATTACCAGCCACCACGTGGGGATAGGTATATGGGAGAGGGGTTGTTAGGGACAGGGAAGCTGCGCTTTTAGATTAACATAGCAGAATTTGTCCCAGGTATCCACCCAGAGGAGCAGGCGAAGCCCTCAATAAAGCGTTTATTTTATAATATGGGGAACATGGTCCACGTTCTTATTCTTCGACGTGGCGTTCGTCTTTCATCTTGTTACATTGTGAGCATGCAGCGACCCTTTTCCCAGTTTTCGATGTACACCGACAAGATTGAGAATCGGAATGCAACTTGAGGTGATCATTGGCCGGTCGGTGTAAAGCTTGGGTGAGGGTCGCTCTGTATGTATACACAAGATACCATTGCTAGTTAACATTATCTTGCCTCTATCATGTCAAAAAGAAACTATCAGGTCATCCCATAAGTCCGAATTTTACCTTTTTTTAAAATGAACGAAATTTAAAGAGTATTTTATAATGTCTAATGGAGCTGAACATTATTTTTACGTTTAGATGCATTTAAACTGATCCAATTTTATTTCAGAGAACAATAAAATTAAATTTTGTTTGATTCAAACCCTGCTAACATGGAAGTACCCAAGAATCATTTGAGGCACATAATGCTTTAGGAGTTCAAGAAAGGAAACTCAGCAGCCGAAGCCGCTAGAAACATTCACTCAGTTTATGGAGAGGAATGTGTGAATTAAAGAACTTGAAGAAGATGGTTTGCAAAATTCAGAGGTGGAGATTTCACCCTCGAAGATAAAAATCGAACCGGACGTCCAGTTGAGTTTGATGAAAAGCTTCTTGAAGCAGCCCTTGAAGAAAATCCTGCTTCACCAGTTGAGGAATTGGCAGTAGTACTCAGTTCAAACCATACAACTGTTCATCCTCATCTTCAACAACTTAGAAAAGTTCCTAAACTTGGAAAATGGGTGCCTCATGAATTGTCTGAAAACAACCTCAAATCCCGAGTTGACATCTGCTCTTCTCTCCATTCTCAAAATTGTTTCAACTTTTTTTTTTTTAGACTTATGACTGGCGACGAAAATGGATCTTTTATTGAAATGTTAAGGGTCGTAGACAGTGGCTTGGTAAAGGGGAAGGACCCCAGCCACAGCCGAGAAGGGAACTTCATGGGCAAAATGTTCTTCTTTCAATCTGGTGGGATCGCCAAGGAATAATCCACTTTGAATTCTTATCACCTAATGCAACAGTTAATGCTCAAATATACTGTCAGCAATTAGGGCGTTTGAATCAAGCTTTGAGGAAAAAAGACCTGATCTAGTGAATCGAAAAGGGGTGATGTTTCATCAGGACAATGCGCGATTCCATACAGCAAAAATCACGTCACAAATGATCGAAGAACTTGGTTTGGAGAAAATTCCTCATCCACCTTATTCTCCTAATCTTGCTCCTTCAGACTACCATTTGTTTCATAGCTTACAGAATCATGTGGAAGAAACAGCTTTTGTAACACAGGAAGAGGTTAAAACTGACATTTGTGAGTTCTTCGAATCAAAGCCAAAAGAATTTTACAGTAATGGAATTAGTAAGCTTGTTAATAGATGGAAGGAAGTCATAGATAATCAGGGAAAATTGTTGATTGAATGTGTAATTAAATGTGACATTTGGTCACTTGTTTTCTTTATTCAAAATTCGGACAGAATTTATGGGATGACCTGATAGTTGTGGGAGTAGGTGATTGAAAGATATCAATTTCTATGGCTGAAAATCCTAATAATCAGCGCTCTAAGGATAAATATTTTACTTGCAATCAAGGCCATAATAACTGCCGGTTTATATTTCTATACGCTTACGGAAGTTAAAGCTAAATCTTTAAAATCCGTTTACAAATGCAAATATACCGGCAAACAGATAAACGATGCATATACCCAGCATCAGAAATCGACAATTGATGTTTCTAGGGGACATAATGAGGTAAGACGGCTTAGAAAATTTGATACTCACAGACCAGATTGAAGGTAAGAGAAACAGAAGAAAACAACCTGGCAAGCTTGGGTAATTGGATAGAGGAGCAGGTTTTAAGAGAGATAACAAAAAGAAAAAAATATTAAGAGCTACAATGGACAGGAAATGGTGGAAAACCATGATCGCTAACGTTCTGAAGGAACATGGCACATACTACAGAGACTCCCAATTCTGGAAGCTCTCATAATAAAAAATGAAATAAACCAATGCTATACATGTTCGGATTTTGGTGTCACGTTTTCCATCCTCTGTTAAAACACTTCCTAGATATTTTAATTTTTTTTTTTTATGTTGACATCTCCAGTCCGTAGTTCGCGTCTTAGACTGTTTTCTCTGGCTAATGATCATACATTCTATCTTCTTGCAGTTGAGGATTAGTCTTTTCTTCTCTCTTTCCTTTACTACCCTGTCTAGAAGTTACTCTGATCCCAATTACAAGGGAACATTGCAGACACGTTGTATTTTGATTGGAGGATTATGTGACGTTGTGGTGACGTTACTATAACCATTGCAATCAACTATGTTCCTGACACCAAACCGCTCATCCCCAACGTTACGGTAACGCTGCGAAGTGCTGTAGCTGAAAATTTCCACATTGGTCAATTATAATATCAGAAAGGTTTTCATTTTTTTTTTTTTGACCGGAAGCCCCCATAAACGATTTTGGACTTCAGACAGATTGTTCCACTTTTTTTCTATGTCGTGGTAAAATTTTCCATTTAATGTATTTTCGTCTGATGACTAATTTTTGAGGTAATTCTCCAATGTTAAAACACCATGAACAATATATGATTGTAAATATAGACATAAAAGTGAAATATGTGAGCATTTAAATTTGTATCTGCAACATACCCAGTTAACACGAAACGGTCTTGCAATGCTGCAATTGCAATGTGACACTGAGGCTGTGAGGTGGTTAAACATTAATTCTAAGAAGAAAAAGGGGCTAAGCCCGAAATGAAATATAAACTGGAAGATAGAGAGACAGAAACAGAGAATTCAAGAAATTTTTCCTAGTAATGTGAAAGTGAAGAAAGGGACAACTGAGTTGCCACATCTCTATGAATTGCACCAAGAGTTTACTTATTTTTATCTATCGAAAATCTGGCATGCGGGTAAAACAAAATGGAATATGGCTTTATCTCTTTTCCTGGGAAATTAGAAAAACACATCTCACTAGCGAAAAGAGAAGCAGATTGGAATTATATTTTCATTAGCGAAAACGAATTGAGAAATGAAAACAGAATGGACCCGCTGTGCGGGTTAGTATTATGAAAATCGATCCATTATAACAGGCAGGTGATCTGGTTTATGTTTTAGCTAAGATGGCGACCGGCCCAATGATGGAAAACAGCGTATCACTTTGTTGAGAATTTAGGTAAAACATATATTTTCATTGACGAAAACAAATTGGGAAATAATTTTTATCTATCGCTTGGAAGGTTAATATCAGAAGGTGATCTGATTTGGTTTTTCGCTGGACAGGTGGGTCCAGTAAAGAAGTCAAAGAATTAAAATTAATAAGGAGAATAAACCACGCCATTTCTCCTTTAATAATTAGATTTCTCACAAAGACAGTCATGCAAGACTTGAGAAGTGGGCAGTTAGAATACAGAGAAGGAAAGAGGAAGGGGCAGATTTTAGCCCCGCCATTGCGCAGTAGAAGTAGAAGTGAAGCAGGTTGGAGTTAAAGGAGGAGCAATTTCCGTGAGTATTTCCAAGGAAGGTGGATAATTCTCATAATTTAAAAAGTTGATCAAGAAAACAGAATTAGGAAAAAAGAAAACATTTATTAGAATTAATGAAAACTGGGGAATCACGGAATCCCTTGAAGCATTCGGCCCTACGCCAGTGTTGGTCGAAGTGCATATAAGCAGATGACTTTAAGGAGCTTGGAATTCACGCCAGCTGCCACCAGATTTCCTGATTCCAAGTATTCGCAACGTTACAAGTTAACATTGCAGTCACTCTGTGAGATGAGTTCATGATCGATTGATTAGTTCTTACGGCTTATCAACCTTTTGCAGGTTATTTAAAGTCAGAAAATATTTTTCGATTGTAAGAATTTTTTTGTAGATAATAACGATCTACTAATACAAATCCTACTAATTAACCCATAGCTGGGGAATAATAGGTGGATTCCTACTTTTCCCAAGAGTATTTGCTCGTGAGTGAATAAAACGAAACACAACTGGAATTGGAACTTGGCTCTCCTGTTTCCAATTCCGTGCCGTTATCAATTACACAGCCCACACTTCCATGCTTACAGCACCTGCTATTCTCAAATAGTCACCCATCAAGGTACTGACCAGGCTCGAGTTTGCTTAACTTCGATGATTATATTAGAACCAGTATTCCAACGTGATATGGCCGTAAACTCGAGATATTTAAGCGTTTTTTCTACCTCTGTATAACGTTACAGACATGTTAGTAGCTGGATAGTTATAGTTTATGGAAGGAAAAAGATAATCTGGCGTCTTCAACAAGCTGGTCCTTTCGAACCCTCTGTCACGATGACTTGCAACATTCGTGCTAAGATAAACGCCGTGGACTCTTCAGTAGTTTTGTCTGTAGTACGGATTGCCAGTATATAAGTCTAAATGTAAGTATAAAAGTGTATAAGTGTAAGTAGAAAAGTGTATGTGTAAATGATCCGTTGATCTAGTTTGGGAAAAATGACTATTTAGCTCTCTTCGTTCGTCAGCGAACGTCCATGGAAATATATTAATTTGCTAGTTCTTTCATGGGAACAAAACTGTCTGACACAAGGCTACATTCAATTAAGTGTGATAATTTTTTGCGATTAAAAATAAAAAAAGGAAAAATAAAGAAGTTTAAACCGGCAACATATGAAAAACAAATATATGACCATTTTTTTTTAATCAATTCATCCCAAGCAAGGCGATAATACCGCTAAGAAGCAAGAAGCTACTGGGAGTAAAAAGATAATTAGAAAAATTTAGAAAGAACCGGAGACCCAATCCTAAACAGGAAAGAAAGGATAAATATCTACTCCTGGAGAAAACACTGGAGAGGAGTCTGAACTGGACGACAGGCAAACCTATCTGCTTAAATTTCGTTTTTTTTATTTCAGATTAAAACATAGAACATATCAACATATTTTAATATAATTTCCACTTTCTAAAATTATAGTTTTGAATTATAGTTTAGATATGAGGAGGAAAAGAAGACTTTGTTCGTGTTGCGGCGAATGAGTAGAGTGAGGGAGAATCACAGAGGTTAGGATTGCGCACTCGGGAACTGACGGAGACAAATCTTCGGTTAAACTCTAGCCAGCCTCTCTGCCAGGACAGCAAGTATAAATGAGTAAAGTATACATCCAATAGAGTCGTTCTCCCTTCACTGGGGAGCAGTTTCAGGTACGAACAGGAAACACGTCTACATTGTTTGACGGTTAAGAAACACCTCATTGAAAACCTTTTTTCTATCTATCGTTCTCACGCTGGCCCAGCCAGTCAAAATCGACTTCCTAGTTTTGTCTTCCATATGACCCCTAAGGTCAACTTCAGGAAGTCGGAGCAGCGATACATTTCTTCTAAAATATAATAGTCTGCTAAACTATTATTTAACATACATTACGATCGTCTGTGTATTCTTAAGTTTGATGTTACCCAGGTTCTTTATCAGATATTTTATAGACACATCTGGACAGGAAGAACCAAATCGATGATGTAGTATATTGCTGCTGGGCAATATACTACATCAGCGAACACACATATATATATGTAAAAAATATAAATATCTTTATTTTCGAGTTGCGGCGATTGGGTAGAGTAAGGGAGGATCACAGAGGTTTAGATTGTGCACACAGCAATTGAAGACAATCTTCGGTGAAACTCTAGAAAGCCTCGCTATTTACCTGAGACATTCCCACAACGTGGGATGTGGCACATAGCCGTTTTTTTTTTTACATGTGGTGTTCTAGGGAAAATTGCCCGTAGACCCCGCATACATGGAGTTGGGTAGCTGTCTTCTTCCCCAGACAAGACTTTGCCTTTCAGCATAGCCTCGTCTTGGTTCCTCTCCGCCCAGAGGCAGACAGTCGACAAGCAGAGTTAACTGTAAACATTAAATCCTCTATAGCCAGCCTCTGTCTCAGGTCAAATGTTGGACGGGTTTTATAAAATTTGGACACCCACGTAATTTCACGTGGTTACGCTTTCTTCCGGTATGTCGCCTTTGCAACTTCTTGTGGTCATGCCTCTTCTGGCCATGAACCCACGCAACTTCGTTTGACCACGCCTCTTCCGCCATGCGTCCATGCAATCACGAATTTCCTTCCGCCTCGGACACCTTTGCGCCCTGTTTATTCAAGGCTCAGGACACCTGTGCGTCCTGTTTCTTTTAACCATTTCCTGTTTATGGTATCACCTATTCCGATTTTTGCTCACTCTCTGATGCAGCAGAAGTGAGCTTAAAGGTCTTCTTTAACCAATATCCAGCATTATGACCATTTTACTTAAAGATCATATTTTCTTCATTTCCGATGAAAACCTGGAACGCTACCAACATTTTATTGAATTTTTCACTTACCAATTTTATAATTATAGTTTAGATATAAGGAAAAGAAAGAATGCGTCAGTTTAAACTGACACTAGGAAGGATATGGGTTAATTCTTGACTACCAATTCATCCCCTAGATAATTTTGTTATATTTCAATGGAAGTTAACTGTTATATATATATATATATATATATATATATATATATATAAACCCCGGTAAATCTGCTTCTGGCGTATATTTTGCCGGAAGAATCTAAGTTGAATAGAATAAATAAAATAGTTTTATCAGCGATACAAAGGCTACAAAACCGGTGATACTAGTTGCGTCAGTGATGCGATCTCTATGTTTAGGTGGCCGCGCCTAGAATTATAAATGAATGAATAGTGAAATTTATTTTTCTTACCAAATTTCATAACATTTACGTAAAAATTCTGCTCTGAAAAAAATGCCTTACTTTTGACTAATGGTATGTCATGATCTCCGCTCAAGGAACGACGACATTGTGCCGTCGTATCGATGACACTACTTTGTAGACTCATACCGAGCCACTGTGTTGTAGAGGTCGGTGCGATAGAAGTATAGACAGTTGACTGATACGGCTTGTCTTGACGCCCGTTGGTAATGCAGTAGCAGGCCGGTGAGAATTGATTGCTGAACAAAAGTATAGCTTGTTTAATGTTATTAAACATGTACAGTACTGAATCTTGTGAAGAGATAGGGTAAAGAAAAGTAGACTCTAGAATTGAAACAAGTATTTATTTCATGCGAGTTAAATTAGCGAAGTGACTATCGACTTGATACCCAAGTAATATTAACACATAAAAATCTTTAATAGGAATTATGTTCTGAGGGGCGAAGTCAAGATGTAAACGTGACGTTATAGCCTCTTGTTTGCAGAATTATGTGCGTATCACATTATTGCATTCATTTCTATGCTTGGTCGGCTCAGGAGATTTTTGTGACCTGGCATATGTACTGATTCCTTAAGTTTACGAATTTTCCAATGGTGTTCTTTGTCTATGATCTCAATCTGATCCCACAGAGGGCGGTGATCTCCCTTTTCTCTCCATATGCTTGACCACAAAAATATCCTGAGCCGACCAAGCATAGAAATGAATACAATATGAGAACTAGTAATAAGGAGTACCAGAGAAAAGCGATAACAACAACAAAAATTGCAATATGAGCACTGGTAAAAATGATTGCTGAAGACATTAGGTTTATAATACCCAGAAATTCATACACAGATGTCCTCAATGACACATAGCACAGTGGATAAAGGCGTTAGTTAGACCCTGTGACAGGACCCAAAGAGTGTGAGTTCAATACCCGGTTAAGGCAGTGGAGAACTTGGAGAGGGGAATTAACAGGAGATAACTGACATCGATTAGACATTGCACTTGGAGGTAAAACAGTCTACCCCAGCGAGCGAAATAAAGGGTTCAGTTAGACATTTCAACCTCCTGAAGAAGGCCGAAACGTCTATCTTGATGAGGACAATAGTCCGAATAATGTAAATAGTGTACATAATACCTCATCTAAGAAATATAGACTGATACTAAATGGAATTATGTTGGAGAAACAGGCACAGAATTCCGTCTTTGCTTCAATAACCAATGGACAACAATAACTTTGGTCAACAAAAACAATTCAATCTGTCGCTGCACACTTTAACCAACCGTTCCATATCATTGATGACATCAAATACGTGCTTTTAGTGTCTTCAAATGAAGTAGACAAGAAAGACGTTAAGAGAACTATTGCATTGACAATCTACACTGTTACACTAATTTTACACTAAACTGTGCATTGTACCAACGATGAAAGCTTAGAAGAGATCCAGGTTCCAGGCTTTCTCACTTCTTGTGACAAGACGTGTCTCTTTTCTCCTACGGCCGGATTTCTTAGTCCCAACCGAATCATGTGTCTTATCATATACAACACACTACTGTATATCTTCTTTAAAAATATGAAAAAAGTGATTTCATGAAACCACAATAATACATCAACTACAAACTAACACGCATATATACCGGGTGTAACAGCAAAATTGTCCAAATCAGCAGCAAAATTGTCGTATTAAGCTTTGAAAGGTTGTATTTTAGAAATGACTAAAGATATCTTACTGGAATTGTCAGAGGTTTTTTTTTATAAAATTATTGGTCACTACTTTGAACAATGATAATCTATTTAGCTGTAAGTTGAAATGGTGACCCCTCTCTCTCTCTCTCTCTCTCTCTCTCTCTGTTGTGACCTCCTGATTCAGTTTTCCTCTCTACTGTTCCCTCTTTTTATTAAAAAACTTTTTCACCGTTCTTTTGATAGTCCTTGAACAGACGAAGATGGAAGCCAGAATATGAATGTTGGTACTATTACTGAAGGCCTGGATGATCTTTTTCCTCTCACCGTTGCTTGGTTGAGAAGAGAGTGGGGATGAGATAAAACGATTTTAACCTGTTCCCTTTCTAGCTCAATGGGTTTTTCAGTGGTTCTTACCACAAATTGTTTCAAGAATGGCTAAATATCTTATCTGGCAACCTGGAGAAAAGAAACTCAATTAGTTTAGTGTTTTTAGATATTAAACATTTTGTGGGAGGGACAATTATCCCGTGCTGTTACACGGTTTGAACAATTTTGTCTTACACCTGGTATATATATATATATATATATATATATATATATATATATATATATATATTCCTGAATTATTCATACAAAAAAACAAATACAAAGCGTGCAGTCGCAACGCTGAGTTTGAATTTAAATTTTACAATTGTGCGTTCTTGTACAAATATGGTGATAATTTAATTCTTTTTTTCTGGTAAATTTTCTGTCAAAGTGGCATAATGACAGTAATGTCGCACTTATTATCCAAAAACAATAACTCATTTCTAATAGCATTTTTCGGATTACAATACATATATTTTCGTTGTCCTCTTATTACTGAGAGTAAAAACAAGAACAAAATCTATTCCATACCTGAGGATGTCTGTAGGAACAGACGAAAGCTTGTAAAAATAATAAGAACTTATGCAACAGAAATTTATAAAAACAAGGATCTTTTCTTTCATAAACAGGTTCGGGGTTTTTGTATATTATTTGAATTGTTCGCGACGATGGATTTCTCGCCAATTAAATCATTAACCTTTGTATTTGTTTTTTGTATGGATAATCCATGAATTTGTAAATTAATTGCACCTTTATTGTAATATATATATATATATATATATATATATATATATATATATATATATATATATATATATATTCAACACAAGAAGATATCTCTTTTCAAAAACGTACCCTTAATGACTCCCGGGACAAACGGCTATCCTAATGCCATTACAAGTTTTTCAAACATTGTCAGTCACTTTCTCACTCACAGTAGAAGGTTAGTCGCTTGTTGAAGAATAGATTTTTTCTCATCTTTACCTGGTTCTGTATATAAAAATATATAAAAATCCATGTCTGTTTTGAGTTCACTTATTCTGAGATTGGTAAATGTTTCAAGCGAAAAATCATTGCGATTGGTAGATTTTGATGTAATGTGAACACGCAGATAGAACAAGAAGTCATCTGGCTACGGAATTGGTCGATCTGGATATTAAAGTTCCAGAAAAATTCTTATATGGTTCTTATTATTTCTCAAGGTAGTCTTTGCTTTGTTCTTATACTATTTGTTTTCATAGATGAACCGAAGTCATTGGCATAATTCTCACGATATAACTCTTCCCATTCTGTCAGATTTCCAATTCAATTCTTGGATGACAAATCACTATTTAAAGAGTTAAGCTGTTAGTTTTTTACTCTGTTTATTCCCACGATATCTGATTAAGAAAAAGCAGAAGAACTATGTACCCTACACGCAAACCACCAATCTGCCACTGGGTGACGTGCCACTGGGTGACGTGCCACTGGGTGACGTGCCACTGGGTGACGTGCCACTGGCGTTTACTGCTGGTGTCCCGCTGTCGGACCGCCGGCGTCTTCGTCTCGGCAATGTTACCACTGGCGAACCGCTAGAGGCCAATCAGTGACCCGCCGGTGCCTGCCACCAGAGGACCATTGGCGTTGCCATCGGCAGGCAACCAACGGGCCTCTAGCGGCTTGCGTGTAAGGTAATTAGCAGTTAATATATCTAGAGTTTTATCAATTGGAAAGACATTTTGGTTAAAACAAATTAATAAATTAAAACTTTCTAGGAAGCCGGTAGCCTGATTGGACTGGAGATTTTTTTGTTCTTCGTGTTAAAGTGTTTGAACGCTATTGCGCTAACAAAAATACTCTAAGTTGTTCTGTTTTTGCTATGCCATTTAAATTGAACAACAGGAATACAACTTTTATTTTTACAACTGACAAATCAATTAAATGTATTTGAACAGAAAAATTTTCAAATTAAATATAAAATTAAAGCCAATCAACCTTTAATCAGCTGTTTTGGTCAGATTCTATTATACACCCCCCAATCTCTGGTACCCTCCCCAATGATATTAGCCACCTGCCCCCACTTTTCATATGGCAGTCTTCATATAAAATACAGAAGTTTTTGTAGCTTAAATATGTACAATAATGCAACATAAAGTTCAAAAGCTTGAGATCGGCCATGGTAATTTTTTAAATTGACCCCCAAAATTATTATACACTGTTAAAAGAAAGTGAGACATGATTTTTTATAAGAAATTTTATTATGACAAAAAGAAAAAAGCATTTTATGATTAAATTCTGTTCTCGTCAAAATATCCTTCTTTTCCCTTGATTACTGCAGCACTAATTGTTGGCATTTGTTGCAAAAGTTTCTCAAATTATAAGTTAGATAATTGATTCCATTCTTTTTTCAATGACTCTAAGAGCTCTTTTTTCATTTATTTTACTCTTCTGTCAAGTTCATCCCATGCTAATTCTGGGGGTGGAGAAACTGTATCTAGGGGAACAATATCATATGCAATATAGGTGAACAATTCAACTAGAAAAACTGAAAATATATAAAATGTATCTAAATACAAACTAACGACATGCCATAATAGATCATTTCATCTTAAATAAATTAACAATGTTTTGCATCAATTATTAACATCAGCTTCAGATTTTTCTTGTTAAAAAGTTGAATAATTCTAACAAATTCAACATTATGGATAAAGAATAGTGAATTTTATATAGTACTCTAGAATATAGTACTATATAAAATTATATATATAATCCCTATATTTTATATTTATATTATATTTATATTATTTTATATTATTATAATTTATATACATGTAAAATTATAAATATATATATATATGAATATAGTAATATGGTAATAGTGAAATTTATATAGGGAAGCTTTTAACCTAGCTTAAAATTTTAAACTGGCTGCAATTTTGGATACAAAAGGAAAATAAGAGTTACTCACCTTGAACCATGAAAGCAACGATAATGGCTAGTATAATATTTTAATATATATTTTAGCTCGCATAATCTGGCAACCCTGAATCTGAGCTCAATGAATATCATCAACTACGACTCATTGAAATCGGACCAGTGGGAAAAGAGAAAATTGCTTGGACACACACACGCACAAACACACACACACACACTATACTTTATATATAAGATTTTTCCAATACTCAGCAGGAGTATGACAAATTCACGGACAAAAAGACCCCAGAATGACGCCAAAATCCGAGAAATTTTTTCATCCTTTAATAGTCAGTGGTGCTTAGTTTAATTTTTAACATATATAAATGTGGGTAGAAAAAAAAGCAAACATTAATAAGATAGCGAGGGTCACAAAGAACTGGCTAGGGTCCCTAAACATGGGTAGTACGCACCGGCCATAAGATGAATATTTTAGACTTTGGACTTTAAATGCAAATTATCCCGCTTCTCCTTGGCTGTAAAGATCAGAATTCTGGGACGTTTGGCCATAACTAATAATTTATATATAAATTATCGTCGTTGGCTTTATCTCGAATTTAATTTCTTCCTTATCGCTTCCTTTATGGCTTTGATGACTAAATTCGACGCCAAAGTGCAGGTTCAGGACAAGAAGGTTCGACTTTTACCACAACTAAACTCCTGGTAGAGCCACCCTTGGCGGTAATGTCGAAGACGAGAACCCAGATTAAGCATGACCAACCCCAAAGATCCTAACGGTTGAACCAGCGAAAGAAGAGGGCTACGCATGACGGACATGCTACAGAAGGCGCCAGACAAAATTATAAGTGAGTCAGCGTCAGTCCGTTACACTTTCATGGCATGAGAAATCGAAGAGACGTTCGAATTCCAGTTACGTTTGTTAAAGTCACTCACGCGCAAATACTGTTGGGTAAGGTATGAATCCATCTCTTCTCCCTCCATCTATGGGTTGAATAGCAACCAATCTGTGATACTATTTGTTGTTGCTACGGTAAAACGGAAGAAAGTTTTGTTAAAACATAAGTAAGTGTTATGTGCCGAGAGACATTGAAAAGAGAAGGGTTAATACCAAAAACCCGTGGGATAAATTGAATATTTAATTCACACATAAACGACGTGAATTTTATGTTAAACAGTTTGGACAATAGAAGAGTGACCCAGACATCAGGGATAATATTGGTTGGCGCGCAGCTGCAAATGCAAGCTGTAAAGCGTAAAGTTCATTTTCGTTAACAAAGAATTTGGAGTTGATTCTCCTGGTTGAAAGCTGATTTGAGACAGTGGGGTGGATAAGCCATCCACGACCACTGAGTTGGTTTAGTGAGAGATCCTGAAATGAGAGATTGGGAGAAGGAAATTCCCCAAAATTATGTCCATAAATATGGATGCGCGAAGCGAATTCGCCAGTAGGAGACGAGTCGGAGTAGAAGAGAGACAAGTCGAAGCAGAAGAGACAGCCTTATGCCAAATTTTACCAACAGCAGCAAATCAGATTTTTGGCAGGTCGACGATAGTATCACTTCCGATTTAGATGCAGACTGGGCTGATAATTAATTGCATGCGAACTCTGATATAAACCAATTATTGTACAAGGGGTCTGATATAAAAACAGTATTTACTATTGTTCAATTTATTTTCTGTACATCATCGCACTGCTTGGACCAGGCCAAAACGAAGATACCTGCGTCGATTCGATTCTGGCTGTCTTATGATCAAACTTTAATCACAACGTGGGATAAGGTTAGCTCGGGATTGAAGCGGTCACTTCAGCGACCAGCCCAATATGAAGATACATGCGAAGATTCAATCTTGGCTGCCTTATGATCAAACTTAAATCACAACGTGGGATAAGGTTAGCTCTGGATTGAAGCGATCACTTCAGCGACCAGCCCAATATGAAGATACCTGCGACGATTCGATCTTGGCTGCCTTATGATGAACCTTTAATCACAACGTGGGATAAGGTTAGCTCTGGATTGAAGCGATCACTTCAGCGACCAGCCCAATATGAAGATACCTGCGACGATTCGATCTTGGCTGCCTTATGATCAAACTTTAATAACAACGTGGGATAAACTTAGCTCTGGATTGATACAAGATGGGCCCAATAAAGATACTTGCGACGATTCGATATTGGATTTATGATCAAACTTTAATAACAACGTGGGATAAGGTTAGCTCTTGATTGAAGCGTCACTTCAGCGACCAACCCAATATGAAGATACCTGCGACGATTCGATATTGGCTGCCTTATGATCAAACTTTAAATACAAGATGGGATAAGGTTACCTCGGGATTGAAGCGGTCAGTTCAGCGTCCAGCCCAAAATGAAGATACCTGCGACGATTCAATCTTGGCTGCCTTGTGATCAAACTTAAATCACAACGTGGGATAAGGTTAGCTCTGGATTGAAGCGATCACTTCAGCGACCAGCCCAATATGAAGATACCTGCGAAGATTCAATCTTGGCTGCCTTATGATCAAACTTTAAATACAAGATGGGATAAGGTTACCTCTGGATTGAAGCGATCAGTTCAGCGACCAGCCCAAAATGAAGATACCTGCGACGATTCAATCTTGGCTGCCTTATGATCAAACTTAAATCACAACGTGGGATAAGGTTAGCTCTGGATTGAAGCGATCACTTCAGCGACCAGCCCAATATGAAGATACCTGCGACGATTCAATCTTGGCTGCCTTATGATCAAACTTAAATCACAACGTGGGATAAGGTTAGCTCTGGATTGAAGCGATCACTTCAGCGACCAGCCTAATATGAAGATACCTGCGACGATTCGATCTTGGCTGCCTTATGATCAAACTTTAATAACAACGTGGGATAAGGTTAGCTCTGGATTGAAGCGATCACTTCAGCGACCAGCCCAAAATGAAGATACCTGCGACGATTCGATCTTGGCTGCCTTATGATCAAACTTTAATGACAACGTGGGATAAGGTTAGCTCGGGATTGAAGCGATCACTTCAGCGTCCAGCCCAAAATGAAGATACCTGCGACGATTCAATCTTGGCTGCCTTATGATCAAACTTTAATCACAACGTGGGATAAGGTTAGCTCTGGATTGAAGCGATCACTTCAGCGTCCAGCCCAAAATGAAGATACCTGCGACGATTCAATCTTGGCTGCCTTATGATCAAACTTTAATCACTACGTGGGATAAGGTTAGCTCTGGATTGAAGCTGTCACTTCAGCGACCAGCCCAAAATGAAGATACCTGCGACGATTGTGTCTAGTCATGAATAGAAAAAGACATGATCGCCCAAGTCTGTAGCAAGTATAAGACTTAACTGACCCACTGAGTATGACACAAGTGAGTTGGTGTGTGTCTATTGTTAGTGTCTTAAAAAGATAGAAACAAAAACGACATTTATACTTAGAACCAGAAAGAGACATTTAAAATTTCTAGGAAGCATAATGAGGAAAGAAGGATGGGAAAATTTAACACTCACAGGACTTATTGAAAATATGAGGGACAGAGAAAAGCAGTAAGTAACCTACCTAAAAAGCTTGTGAAAATTGATGGTAGAACAGGAACTGGGAGGAAACATAAAAAACCCTTACTAATAGCTAAAAAGGATAGGAATTCGTGGATAGTCATGATCACTCATGTATTGAAGAGACATGGCGCAGAGACAAAGACCTTTCATCTTTGTAAATATTTGTACTCTATGTGCGTATACATTGAGCACATTAATAGCAAAAAGATACCTCCGAGAAATTACGTAAAGTGTTAAAAGATAGGAAAATTTCAGGAGAAACAAAGAAAAAACTGCTATGCAATATCAATCCTCCAATATGGCAGTGAACACTGAACAATTCCCGCCGCTGATAAAGCCTTTTTGTAAATATTTATAATATGCCCGTAGTTGTCGTATATAACAGACATACTTAAAGCAGGAGAGAGTAGGAGGAAGTGTGAATAAGCTATAAGGAAGTTCAAGCTGAGTCCGGGGTAAATGGATGATGGAAATGGGAATAGGAGCATGATAAATATAAATATAAGATAAATATCGTTAAAAGATACAAACGATAGGAAATAGTGGAGAGCCATGTTCTGAAGAGGTGGCATAGAGAAGGAAATCTAATACGCAACCTTAACTTTCAGGTTTTGAAATTTTGAAAAAAATGCGTGTTATACCCAAAAGAATTACTGTAAATAGAATATGATAAAAAATACTCGATTTAAGATTAACATCTAAAGCTTTATTAAAAATATAACTGTAAAGCTGAAAATGAAAATGAAAACAAAAAGACGCTTATACTGAGTTTCAGAAAAAGAGAGTAAAATTTTCGAAGAAAGAGGGCTTAGAAAATCTGACACTCACAGGAAAAATCCTCATAGATAAAGAATAGATTTTCAGTATATATTTATAATATATCTGCAGTTGTCGGATGTGTACTGAAGGTAAGAGGGATAGAGGGAAATGGCGAGTAACCTACTTAACGTAGTTGTGTAAATGAATGGAGCAATAAGCACGTATAATGAGGAAAGAGGGTTTGGTGAATTTGACACTCAGAGGACATATTGTCGGTAAAGGGAAGCAGCCAGTAACTAATGAATGGAGCAATAAGCACGTATAATGAGGAAAGTGGGCTTGGAGAATTTGACACTGACAAGATATATTGGCGGTAAAAGGGACAGAGGCAAATAGCAAGTATTCTAGGCAACAAGCTCGTGTGAATGGATTGCATAACAGAGATTAGAAGAGATATCAAAAAAGAAGAAAAAGAAGAAGGAGAAGAAAAAAAAGAAGGAGTAATATCTTTTTGTGAGACGCTATCTTGTAATTCTGTATCTTGCGTTACATATATACATTTGAAATCAGAAATAAAACTTTTGATAATACATATATAACCCTTACATTTTTTGCCGAATGAATGATGAAGTTGTACCTTAATGGACTACTTGAATAAACAATTTTGCTGTATTCCAGGTGACGTGACAAAGAAAGTAATTTAGAAAGAGCGGAGTAATATTAGATTTCTCGGAACAGTGAACAAAATATGCTATGAATCAGACAGTCTACTTCCGTTTCGGTGAGGCAAGTCTGAACAGACAATTACTGTGGGAAACATCTTCAAATAATAATAATAATGAAGAAGAAGAACAACAAAAACATTATAGTTATTTAGGCTATGTCTTGTCTTCAGTAACTACGGTTATTTATTGCAATAAACGACTTAATTCGACCTTATCAGTAGATGCTGTTATCATAGGCGCCCGCTGGGCCGGTTAGCAAACTAGTCATTTGTCGTTCCTATTCTGGGTCAACAAGTCATTTGCATTTGTACTGGTTTATACTTACGGTGATCTACTAAGCGTCGTTTCACGATGGAGTAATGGATAGCGGCTCGGTTTGAGGAAGCGGAGAGCCGAGTTCGAATTCCAGTCGAATCCATTACGTTCAATTACATTTTCTTCTTCTCCCAGCTATGGGTAAATAACAGGACAGATCGGATTCTGTAGACTTGGATGGCAACTGGTCTAATAGAAAGAAATGGCAACCTACTCGTCAGTCATGTATCGTAAGATACATGATCGCCTAAGCGTGTATCACATAGCACATAACTGATTGAAGAGAGGATCGAACTCACTATTAAGAGACACGGTAGTTAACCATAACACCACGTCAAAGTGCGAAAAATAATTCCATAAAACCTGTATTTTCAGAAATATATATATATGTGTATATATGATGAATTAATGGATTTTATTTTTTAATATGACATACAGGCTGCGACGGATAAATTCTCGTCTAAGTCACGCAAAAATAAAAACAACGCTGACATCTCATTTTAATATACAGTGCTGTTCGATAAAAGTGACTCACCTGATTTTTTTTACTAAAGATATTTTTTGTCTATTGTTTTTGGGTTTAAAATCATTTTTAATCTTACTAATATAAAGACTCCTTCCCGACCATCTAGGAAAGAAGTTTATTCACCCTAATGTATTCTATTGATAATTATAAATTTGGATATAAATGAGATGCAAAAAAAAAAGTGACTCAGATATCGCATTCTAATGATTAAACTGGTAAATTTAAAGAGCTTTTGACAAAATATTGAAAACTATTTTACAATATACTCAGAACAATATTCTAGAGAATTCTAGAACAGCTTAAATTAAATTTCAGAAAGCCCCATACAGTATAAAAACAGCTTGAAATAGCCACTCAGAACCACTTATGGCATCTATTATTGCCCTCTCAAATGCAGGAAAGTATACGAGAGAAATTGCAGAAATTGCTATAACCTCGCAATCAACAGTCTCTGGAGTGCTTAGGGCACATAATGACGCCACTTCTGCTCCAAGGAAGGAAACAAGGGGACGAAAGAAAAAGATTGATGATAGAACTGGCAGGGTAATCAAGAGAGAAGTTGCGAAGAATAGGACTATAACTAGCCAAGAAATTGCAACCAGTCTAAGCGAAGAGCAAAGTGTTAGTCTTGTCTCTTCAACAGTCCGTCGGTGGCTGTTACAACAAGGCTACAAATCTTGTACACGAAGGCTTAAGCCTCTAATAAGCAAAGACAACAAAGTCAAGAGACTTGAATGGGCTCACTATTACAAAAATTCACCGTAGAAGACTGGAAGAATGTTCTCTTTTCCGATGAAACGTGTGGCACCCACCGGTGGTCGCGTTCGCGGTCGCGGTCCAATATGTGACACCCACTTGTGTGGTCGCCGCGCCAATATGTGACGTCCACTAGTCGCGACGTCAATATATGATACTGCACTGTCGGCCCGTGGTCAACTCCCAGTTGCGGCGCGAAGCAGTAAGCTTTCTTCCATCAGCGTTTTGGAGTTGACTCTTTGTCGCTGTCACCACCCTGTGTCCCGGTCGATCTGGTCGTTCCCGGTTCGATACCAGCTTTGTCGTTCCCAGCTCGCCTCCAACGCCTGGTCACCGAAGTAACTGCTTTGATCTCAAGTCTAACCTACCCACGTTATGACTTTGATCTTAGGTAGACGAAATCAATCAGGCGTCGGCCGTAGTGCAAGCTGAATCCGGGGTAAAGGT
Source organism: Acanthosepion pharaonis (assembly GCA_903632075.3). Classification (NCBI taxonomy): domain Eukaryota; kingdom Metazoa; phylum Mollusca; class Cephalopoda; order Sepiida; family Sepiidae; genus Acanthosepion; species Acanthosepion pharaonis. The sequence continues at coordinate 3,806,583 of CAHIKZ030005521.1, read as the reverse complement.
GATACCGCACAAGCGTAAGTAAAAAAAAAAAAAAAATAATAAAACAAGCTCAAGAGGTTCAATTATGTTGAGGAATAACAATTATCTTTATCTGTCTGTTGAACATAGGAGTGTGTTTCTCTCTCAGCCCCCCGTTTCTATGGATTCGTGACACTTTTGCGTTTCTTAAGCGACTTATGGTATCTTAAATCGTTCGTCAATAAAAAACTTGCTTTTGGTAGGAAGGACGTGGAAATCTTTTGGTCAGCTTCTGCAAGGCTGGTCTCCAACTGCAACTCAACTCTCCAACTTCTCGAACTAACTCCAAACTCGAACCGACTGGAACTGACTGACTGCCTCGAGACGTTCGCTTATATGAACACCGACCAAAACCCGGTGTGGGGGCCTGACGTGGTTTGGGTTCCCGATAATTCTCGATTCCCAGCAAGAATTCTCTTTGTTCTTAGGCCAGAAAAATTAATTACTTCCCATTTTTGGAAGATTAATCACTTTCCATTTCGGGGGTTTCTCTCTCGTCCGTGAGGGAAAGTCGGAAGAGAGTTATCATCCTAGACTCATTCCTTTCTCACATTGGTATCTCATAACAACTTCTCCGTCTTTCTCATACATTCACCCCCGCCTATCACCTATGCTACCACTTGGCCAATGATCTCTCAGCAATGTGGATGTGGCTAGACTGGCCCTCTTAGAATTATTCTAGAATTTTGTTTACAAAATCCTTTTTTTCTTTTTCCTTTTCCTTTGGCCAAAACATTTACAAATCCTAGATTGCCAATTAATTCTTATCACATCTTGATTTTGGGGACACCCAAAATCCACTTAGCCCGAACCTCTACCGACTCATTAATCACTGTCAAAACCCGACACCTGGTTTCTCCGCTAGTCAACTTTTAACTGGGTGGTCGGGTTTACCTGAGAATCAAATTCTTTATTTTTCTCATGCCTTAAAATTCTCTTATCACCAGATGCTCATTTGCGAGACGCTATGTCTGACGTCAACAGTTTGAATAAGCAATAATCATGATTACCTTTTCGATTTTCCTTCTCATTCCAAGATTCGTGCATATACCAGATGTCATTCTTTGCTGGAACCAGGAATTAAAGTTAAATGATATCTCTGAAAGATAATTAATACCTATTCTCCAGGATGGCCTCAAGCCGAAACTTTTTATGGCCGCATGCGTTGGTTGGATTTGTTTTTCTTTCAGAATTCTGTTTCTCTTGGTGTATCACTCCCTTAAGCATGACATTAATTAATTTTGACAGAATCACAATCTCGCTTTTTCTTACGGATTTTCTGTCTTTTGCGAAAAGTATCTTTTTTTGTAAATAAAATAAAATCTTTTTTTAATGTCGATCAGTCTATCTTACGATATAGCTCTTTCTCGCCTTAAGTCTTTCCTGTTTTTAATTTCTATGGTTAATTAGTTAGCCAATTACCATAGCTAAATAGTGTCACAAACGAAAGTTGAGCTAAATTCAAAGGATAAGCGATCTAAAATCCGAAGAAGAAGCTTTGAAAGCTCTTTGAATTTAGCAGTAAGTACTGTCAAGCATCCGTTCAGTATAATGTTCTGGGGATGCTTTTCTTTTCATGGAACTGCTTTCTTAAAACCTATTGAAAAGACCCTCAGGAGCGAGCAGTACAAGAGAATTTTAGAGTCTTGTCTGCTCCCTTCTGCTGAAAGGGTGCAAATCGACCCCACCAAGCTCATTTTTATGCAGGATAATGCTCCCTGTCACAAATCAAAATTGATGAAGGAATACTTTGATGAGAAGCAAGTGCGTGTTATGACATGGCCGCCCCAATCTCCTGACCTCAACCCCATAGAAAACTTATGGAGCATTATAAAGTACAGGCTCTCGAGAAAGCAGTTGAGCAACAAAGAGGATTTGATTGTGAATTTCATATCCGAATGGAATTCAATGCTTGGATATGAGATTCGCCAGAACCTAATCAAGTCAATGCCAAAAAGGGTTGAAAAGGTTATTCAAAATAAAGGAGGACCCATAGATTATTAAATATTTCGAACTATATTACCTATTATAAATAAATTATACCTCAATTATTCTTTATTTAAAGCTGTTCGGTTATGTTTCTATTGATTAATAGTTGCAGGAAATAAGTGAGTCACTTTTGTTTTGCACGGTGTTTTCCCCTAAATCTCATTTATAAACAAATTATCAATAGAATACCTTAGGGTGAGTAAACTTTTTTACTAGGTGGTCGGGAAGGGGTCTTTATATTAGTAAGATTAAAAATTAGTTTGACCCCAAAAACAATAAGCGAAAAAATTTTTAAGTAAAAAAAAATCAGGTGAGTCACTTTTATCGAACAGCATTGTATATTTACCAAATTATATCTTGAAATGCTAAAGAGTAAATTTATTCAATAAAATCGCCATTGGCTTCAACCACGTCTTCCAGACGACGTATACCTATATGAACCCATCTCTTCCCCCATCTATGGGTTAATTAGTAAGACTTGTATCATCAAACCATTATTATCTGTCCACCAAATTCTTACAAAAATATTTTATTTCTTTAAATAACCCGCAAATGGTTGATAAGCGGGAGAAAACGAATCAATCGTCATCTGTGGGAAAATTATCCAGCATTCGTTGCTATATAGAAGGATTGATATTACGTAACAGTCCAGTACTCTTTTCTCTGTTTCTAAAGATATTTTCCTGTTTCTTAATGTTTTGTTGGCTTCCTAGGGGTTCATTGAGTATCCACTACGCGTTTCCCAAAATTTATCAACCAGAGATAAGCATACAATTAAAGACGTATCCTATTTTTGATTTATTTAGAAACAGAGAAATGTTTGGTGTAAAGAATTGCTTGTAAATCACACTCGTAAACTTTAATTTGTCGATAATTATAACGAGTTTCGTTTGTACCTGATTTACAGCGGGATTTGAATAAATATGTCAGAGATAGACAGTCATATGAATGTGTGCACAAAATAAGGGCCTCAGCAAGTCTAAACACTGGCAACACCTGACTGTATGGTAGTAGCGTGAACAATTCAATCAAGAGTTCATAAAAGGTTTTTGTATGCTCCAACTGTGCTTGTGGCATTTCACTGCGGAGTTGCTAGACTGGGTTACGAGTAGCGAATTGAGTTCGAAATTAAAATCAAATTTCTATTGAAGCGTTTTTATTAAATTTATTATACGCAGTGATGATCACCCTGTGGAAGCACGGTGGAGTAATGTTTAGTTTGAGAAATCAGAGAGCCGCGTTCAAATCCCAGTCGAGTTCATTACATTCACTTAAACTTGCAAATATCCCGCCATTTGTTTGGTTTGTTTTGTTTTACGGCTTATCAACCTCAGTGGTATATTTAATGCTGACAAAATTTTTATTGCTAGTAATATTTATTTTCTTCAAAAATGTATTGCTGGTAATAATATCAGGTGCCCAAAACCATTTGGCCGATTTTTATAAAGGAAATTAAAGATGCATATTTAAAGTCTTAAATGTATTTATTCATCAAAATATGAACTATCACATTCTATGACATTCTCCCAATGGTTCAACAACTGAGTAATGCCATTTTTGTAAAAGTCCTTAGTTTTACTTTGGAAAAAGTTATGCACTTCCGTTTTCAAGTCATCTTCATTATTAAATGTCATGTTCATCATATGATTATCTAAGCCTAAAAACAAGTGAAAATCTATTGGGGAGAGGTCTGGTGAATACGGTGGATGAAGCATAATCTCCCACTTTAACTCTGCTATCTTGGCAAGGGTTATATCTGCAACGTGTGAATGAGCATTGTCCTGGAGAAACAAAACTTATTTTCTGTTTACTAATGCAGGCTATTTCTTCAGCAAATTTTCCTGAACTCGTTCAAGTTCCTCGCAATATTTGTTAGCAGTATCTTAGCTTCACCCGTTTTTAAAAACTCATAGTGAATTATTCCTTGACATGTCCACCAAACACACAGCAAAAAGATTTTTTTTGGGGGTGGGGAATAGAGATGCCTTTGAAGTTTGTGACAAAGGATCACCCGCCAGATAACCAATGATGTTTCCTCTTAGAGTTTGTATACATGATCCACTTTTCATCACATGACATAATTCGTTCAAAAATTGATTCTTTTGATAGTCTACTGTGATGAGAAGAGCAAATGGTAAGCCTCTGCAGTTTGTTTGCTGGTGTTAAGTTATATGATACCCATTTGCTTAATTCCATTTCTTCACAAGCTGGTGCAAATGCAGTCTTATAGTTTAATCGCTTACATTAAACCTTGAAGATAGTTCATGACATGTTAAACCTGAATCTGATTCTATGCCTTTAAATTCTCATTGTTTAGGGATATTAGTCAACCAGCTCGAGGTTCATTTTCGAGGGTTTCATTGTCACAACGAAACTTCTGAAACCAATTAAGTGCTGTTCGTTTACTTACTGCACATTCGCCAAAGGCTGTACATAGCTTATGCGAAGCACATGATGCACTTGTACCAAGTTTAAACTCATACAACAGACAAGTACGAATTACCAATTTTTTATCAGTCATTTCGAGGGCTCTGAAATGAGAAATAAAATGATATTAGTTGTGTAATAAAATAATAACTGAATCATTCAACAGTGTACTTGTCAATACAAGTTGCTTCCTATATACTTATGCTCGTTAGTAACTAAACAGCTGAGCCAGAAATAAGTTAAAATCAGCAAAAACTTTTTGGGGCACCTGATATATTGCTGGTAATAATTTTTTCTCAAAAAGTTTATTGCTATTATTAAAACCTATTTTTTATAGTTTCATTGTGTTTTGAACCCAGTTTGGGGGTTAACTATTTGCCCATAGTTGGGACCCTAACAGGTGCTACCACCCTGGGTCAGAGTGGACCTGGGAACACCAGCAATTAAGAAGTGGTTCCACGCCCCTGAAAACCTCCTGATCAGAGGATTTGTAGTTTATCGTCTTAACCAGGACGCGAATGGTAAAATAACAGGGCAGTCTGGGTCCTATTTCCTTGATTGGCAACTACTCTATGAGAAGGAAACTCTGAATTCAAACCACTCGCTGCCTTGTAGGTCCTGCCATTTTAGGCAAAGGCTATAAAAAGTCAACTTCAAAAACAAATCCACCACTGAGAGGAGGGGTAGGGTAACATCAACATCCCCGGTGCAAAAGGAACCGACAATCAATTGCATTATTCTACCTTGGATGTTACCATGAACCGCAATTGTGAGATGGAGGGGAGTGGTGACCACAGGGGCGCAAAATGCACTAAGCGAATAAAATGATGAATGAATATTGACCCTGTACAAGGTTCGGGAGCCACTCGAGGTAGACAATTACAAAGCAAGAGGCACAGTTTAGTGAATAAGTGTGGTAATGGTTAATCCTAGACTTGAGTTGGTTAAGATTGTAGGAGCAGCGGTTCGTGGGAAGAAGGTACTCGAGAAGAACTTACTTCTCACTAATGGAATACAAAGCGAATGAAGGTGTTTCGCTACAATGCGCGTGTCATGGAGGATCTTAGCCGTGTAGTTTAGAACTGGTAGGACTAAGGAATATATTTCGTCTGAGCACTTTCCATGCAAAATAGCGATAGAGCAGTTACAACATTTCTTCTGTGCAAAAGGGGTCGTCTATCAGTTTATATATATGTACGATAGCCTATTGCATCTACAGTATTAATGTTCTCTTGCATAAAGGTAAGTAGATATTCGGTATTTATCTGTGCACAACAGGAATACCTTCGCAGCATTCTGAAACAGCGACGAGCCTAAAAGGCATTTTTGTTTGTTATTAAATAAAACTGAGCGAATTTCTAGAATGGTGAGTTATTATTATTTATATTATGTCTATTGTTGTCATATTACTTTTTATCACAACGTTTTGGCTGTTGTCCCTCCCCCGGGACTTTATCAAGTGCTTGAGGTGTACATAAGGAATAACTGCTAAAAATGGGTCTCAACTTCGTCATAGACATCATTTGTGCTCCATGTTTAGACATGTTAGCTCAAGCTGAACAGGTTGGCTTGAAGATTCTGAAAGCCCAAGCAAATTAGTTAAAATCTGAGGTAAAGCATTAGAAATGGTCAAATCTCTCTGAATATCACAAGGGAAGAAAGATTGGAAATGAAGAAATTATAGAGTAACACTAGTATCATTGTACTGCCAGCTGACAAAGTTAAAGCTACGGTGTGTTATTCATGATGACGGTCGTCTTTGAGTATAGAATCCAGAGGTTAGCAGTGAATATTTCGAAGACAGTAGGAAAGCGTTGTTCAGGTTAGCTGTGGATATTTTGGTAAAAAGTAGCAGAGCATAGTTCGTCCTTCTGTTTCTCTTCGCCTGACACGCTGGACTGGACATTCGGGTAGAGTAGACAAAATGGTCGCCTTTATACACGACGAATTGAATGTTCTACGTCTTCTGATTGGTTAACCTTTTATTGGTGGACTATAAAGTGAGTCAATTCATTTGGATTGGCTCACTAGTTACATAATATATACAAAAAACTGCAACACGGTGGTGAGAGACAATTGGAATACTCCGAGAAATTGGCAAGCCTAGTTGGGAATCGGAGCATGGTGAAAAAGGAACCTAAAAACTGAGAAGAAGCTGTAATGGGTCCTAAATAAAAGCAAAGACTATTTCACACTGAATAATCATAAACAGCTGACACAACCTTAAATCATATTGCATAAATAATAATTTATAAGCATCAAACAGATTTTCAACACATCTATTGTTCAAGAAAAATACTTTATTTAAATCATAAAAAAAACGAAATTGTTCCGTTTTATTTATTACATCTTCTAATCTGGGAACCAGATAAGTGTTAAACCAAACTTGTTTAATACACGTTACCCCACATTTAGTGCCTTACCCTTTTGACCTGAGAATCGCGTGTTATTAAGTTCACTCTAAATCGAGCCTGTTTCTCCAGGCACCCTCACACCATTGTGATGCGTTTGGGATCCTAACTTGGCACCAAAGGCGACCCCCCAAAAAGGGAAGCGTCAAAGGAACTGTATTATTTTTTTATTCTAGTCCTACATCGTTCTCCTATGAGGGATTCCTACTTTAAATTGGGACTTGTGTCACATCCACTTCAAGTGAACATGCGGAGGAATAACTTTTCACTTGCGGCTCCGCAGACCTAAAGGCAACCCTCACCTCATAAATAAATAAAGTTTATTATTTTTGTTGTCATTTCTCAAAGAAAATGTATAAATTGACTTTCATACGTTTAAGTTTTATTACAATTCTAATCATCGCTTTTTAAAACAGTACACATTGTCGAGAAGTGAAGGTGGTTAAAATAATAGCGGTGTCAAGGGAAAAAACGTCCTTTTGACACTTCATCTTTTTGTGGGTACGAAGATTCATGTTTATCAAAAGGTTTTACGACGTTAAAGAAAATAGTCACGCACCAATGAAATTCGTGTCTGTCTAATTTTTTTTCCTCCTAGTGTCAACTTATTTTTACCGCAAGATCAGCTCTGGTGCTACTGATGTGTATCTTAAGATTGTTGACCAAATCCCAAGGAAATCATGCAATGTTATCAGTCCTGACCTGGTATCTCGGCTTCAAATACTTTGTCACGACCGTAACGTAGACTACCTGTGCCTTTTCTATAAATATTTTCATTGCAATTGTGTTAATGAGCTCTCCTCTTTGGTACCTTGCCCTCACGAACTTTTCATCAAGTTTCATCAAGTTTATGTCGAAATAGCTACATGTAACCGTAGGTTCTATTCTAATAGATTCTTCTCTTGCACTTCTCGACTGTGGAACTCTCTTCCGGCTTCTTATCTTGCTGTCAACTACGATCTTCAAAAAATTAAATGCAACGTCAATCGTCGTCATCTGCCTTTCTGAACTTGATCTTTTATTGTTCACTCTCTTCAATAATGCCTTTTTTTTTTTCGCTTTCTTACACGCCCAGTAACCCCTTTCATTTCAATGACTTTATCGCCTTGCTTAAAATGAAATGATTAAAAAAAAGTACATGTCCGTACATTTACTCTAAATGCTGCGTAAATGTTATCAAAACACAAACTGTATAAATTCTTATTTTTAGTCGATACGAACCGCATTTACAACTTTAGGTTAAATTTAGCTGCTACAAATTCTAAAAAGTCAGTATTTGTTATGCTCCAGTGATTTTACACCAATAATTAAGATATGCAAATTCATGGCTATTTTTAGAACATAATATTAAATAATTTTATGAGACACGTCAACATAAGGTAATTATAAACTAGCTCGCCTGATTGATCATTACTATTGAGAAGTGAGTACAATCCTTGCTGGAAACACCATAATTTAGGCATGGTGCCAAGCCAAAGTTAAGCTTAGTTTGAAGGCCTCTCAGCTCGGTGTGATTGTTAGTAAGCTAGTTTGATTGACCACTACTATTGAGAAGTGAGTTCGATCCTGACTGGATTCTCTTTACCTTTAGTTCATATTCTCAATCTAAGCTTAGTTCTGTGTCGCCTCAGCGTCGGAATAATTGTTAGCAAGTTATTCTGGTTGGCTATGGCTATTGACAGGTAACTTAGAGCTTTATTGGGTGACCCGTAATTGTGACCTCGTACTAAACTAAACTTATGATAACAACTTCTTTTTCCATGTCCCTTCCGGACGTTGGCGATCACGACTTTCTTGTCCTTTCTATCTCTGTGTAAATTTGGCCTTTTCGTCTCGCAGTCCTTGTTCTGTCATGTTAGGAGTCCTAGAAATTTCAACTGTCACGTTTGTTATTTTTTTTAAATCATTTCACCGTAAGCAAGGCGGTAATGCCACTAGGACGCAGGGCGTTGCAGGGAGGGAAAGTGAAAAAGAATGAGAAGACTTAGAATGGGGAGGGTTGAGGGAAGGTCAAAAAAAAAAGGACGGGGTTCAAGAAGACAGAAGATGGCGATTGACGTTGCATTTAAATTTTTTGAAGATTGGAGTTATCGGGGAAGCAAGAAATCCGGAGGGAGTTCCACAGTGCGAGAAAAGAAATTGTTAGCATCTAGCTGTTTCAACAGTAAAATGATGGGACCTAGTTGCCAATCAAGTAGCACGTTTAAATTCATGCAGTCGGGGCACCAGTGTCCTTTTTTGTTTCCATTATCTTTAAAACTTGTTCATTACTCACATGTTCAGCCAATGATATTTCGGTATCCTTCTGTAGAACCACAGCTCTTTTGCTATTTCTATAAATGCGAATGTCTGTGTGTCACTGTGTCACACTTTTTGTTTGAACTTTACCTCTAGAGGCTGAAGCCCAGCATATCATATCATTTTGGAATCAGGCCGACTCCGTGAGCAAATTAAAAAACATTACGAGTCGGATCCGGATTTGTAACCATGACATTAGAGATTCTCAAATTTTCATTACTGCAACAGGTTTCGGCGACTTTTCTTTCTTTCTTTTTTTTTTTTTTATTGCGATGAAAATTTTTTTTTTTTTGCGATGAAAATTTTTTTTTTCCGATGAAAATTTTTTTTTTTTTTATTGCGATGAAAATATTTTTTTTGCGATGAAAAATCTTTTTTTTTTGCGATGAAAATTTTTTTTTTTTTTTTTATGGCGATGAAAATATTTTTTTTTGCGATGAAAAATCTTTTTTTTTTCCGATGAAAATTTTTTTTCCGATGAAAATTTTTTTTTTTTATTGCGATGAAAATATTTTTTTTTGCGATGAAAAATCTTTTTTTTTGCGATGAAAATTTTTTTTGTGATGAAATTTTTTTTATTGCGATGAAAATTTTTTTTTTGCGATGAAAAATTTTTTTTTTTGCGATGAAAATTTTTTTTTTCGATGAAAATTTTTTTTTTTTGCGATGAAAATTTTTTTTTTTTTGCGATGAAAAATTTTTGTGTGCGTGTGTGTGTGTGTGTGTGATACTTTTTATATCTTGGAAATAAATTAGGGAATAATCCAAATTAATTGCGAAATCCAGTGAACGTCACCCATAAAATAAAAAGAATTGTTTGTATGGAAATTAAGGTCGTACGTACATCAAATGGTCTTTAAATTATGTGGCGACAGAAGAATTAGAAAGTAAGCTTAAATAATAATGCAATATTTAAATGCGGCGATCACTATTGAGTTCTTTTGGAGTTTATTGTTGCCTATCGCCTCTACTCCTCTCTATCTATTGCGATGAAGGCTCAATAAAGAGCCCTCCGCGGAAGTTAACTAAAATAAGCTAGTTTCTAATAGATCAGCTTTCTCTTGAAATTAACACTGACGAAAGACAACATGAGCTTTCACTTAGAAAGAAAACGCAATTCAACGCAGAGAGAACATTTTGTATGCATTGTGAAAGCAGATATGATCAGTAGCCTTGAAACCAGCTTTGTTTAGGGTTGGAATATTAAAGCTATTAGTATCGCCTCAGTGAGCAGCTGCATATATATATATATATATATATATATATATATATATATATATATATATATATATATATATATATAAAGCCCATTTAGTGTAGGCTAGAGCTTACAATTTCAATTATGCTTCGTTCTCTCTCCTTTACTTACTTATATTTAGATAATATAATTTTTAGATATTAAGTAATAGGTAACATCTACATTAAGGCAAAGATTCGTTTTCTCACCTGATTTATTCAATTTCTGCAACGAGACTATATTGATAGGACTAGAAATCCTACCAGGATTTATTATCAGCGGGCAGAAGATTAATAGTGTAAGAGACACAGATAACACTGTATTGTTGGAAGGCTCAGAAAGACAACTGAAAGAAATCATTGATTGATTTGTTTTTACGGTTTATCAACCCTTTGTAGGTTCTTAAAAGCTGATACATATGTTGGAATTGTAAGAATAATTTTACTAGTTTTAATCCGTGAAAATTTCACGGTTTTTCTATTTTAAATTTCTGATGAATCTTATTTGTTCAGTTAGTGATTGAATGAGCTCATAGCGAGTTCTATGTCAATAAAATATCCGTAGAAATTCCTCTGTTGCATCGTTAAATATTTGAGTTCAACAGTTTTAACAAAATATTGCAATAGGAATCATAAGTATGAATTACAAATGAAAAGATCTGAAATTGAAAACTTTTTTCCATTTCAGTGAAACAGATTTTAAATATTTATATCTTCCCTTCTTTATTCCATCTTCTCACAGAAACCAAAACTGTCTATGATGTCTTGTTTTCTCCCGCGATCAAAAATAAATAGATTATTATTTATGAGGTATTAGCAAGAGACGTTAAACATTTCTATCTTTCTTTCACTGAAACCATGTAGTATCTTTATTATGTCTTGTCTTTCCATGTGATTAAAACGGAGTATTCTATTATTTACGAGGTATTGTCTGGGGGTCGCGAACTAACCAAGGAACGGACACGCACAATTATTATCAGATATTGTCTTTTAAATTCACGTAAAATATCTACGAAATTTTGTTCCGGCCAAATAAATGCTGACACCGCAAGACGAGTTATTATTTTTTTTTTAAAGCAATTCACCCCAAGCAAAGCGGTAGTGCCACTAGGACGCAAGGGGTTACAGAGGATTGAGAACAAGAGTAAAGAGGCATGTGTGATGAAGGGATACAGTGAAGGACGGGGAACATGCTCAGGGTGTCAGATGTCGATTGATATTACACTTGAATATTTGAAGATTATAGTCATCGGGGAAGCAAGTAAGGGGAAGGGAGTTCGACAGACGGGAAGTGCGAGAGAAGAAGCTGTTTTAGAAGAAAAGACGGTTACATTTACCCGTTTTGATAGTGAAAGGGTGCGACCGAGATGCCAGCCTGGTAGCACGTTTAAATTTATGTAGTCCGGGAACCAGCGAAAGTAGCTCATCAGAACAGTTGCCCTGAAAATATTTGTAGAAGAGACAGAGGGAGGCCACAGCAAGTCTGTGGGATAGCGATTGTAGACTAAATCAGGACCTATCATATTGCATATTCGGCATTTCTGATAAGGACTAATATTATTTACCTGACATACCTGATATATATGTTTTACACTGTAAGTAATTTTCGTTTAATCCAAGTACAATTTTGTAATTTAAAATAGTTAATTGTTAACGTTAATAATTAACATTGTACAATTTATAAACATCTCGGGAAATATATCCGTATTTTATCCTCATAAATGTAACATATTTACAACCAAGATCTGTTTTACAGCAAAAGTTCCCAAAGCACAATAACGTAAACCTGTCCATTCTTCTATTCAGGTTTTTGGTAAATGTCAAAATTCTGAGTGTCGGGATTCGATACAATTTAGTTTTACTGTGAACTGTGTCGCCCTAGGGGACGGTTCTCTTTGTAGTTCATTGCACCTTCCCTCGCCAACTCGTGCGAAGAGAGAGGGAAAGAAGGGGATACATTGAAGTTTGTCAGCGTGTTAGCTTCTAGCGTGTGAACGTGAATGGGTTCTTTTGTACGCTGCCCCTCAATTATTACACGCACAAAAAATATATATATATATATATATATATATATATATATATATATATATATATATATATGGGGGCGCATTATATTTAAGGATATATATGACCTTTTAAAACGAGCAGAATCCATTTGTCCGTACATGGTTAACGTGATTTCAAGCATTTGGTATTTTACATCTTCTGGTACAGCCCCATTTCCTTCAGGAATCCAAAAATGTTATTAGTTTTGTCCTGTTCAAAAAGGTCCTTGTCAACCTGGTAATGTTTGGTACGGATTTCATTGAAATCAATGCATTTTATCAATATATGTTCCACTATAAATGGCACATGACAGCCAAAACAAAATGGAGGATCTTCTTCTTTACGCAGATCTTTACGTGTGTTATGTATGTTGTGGCCTATATGGGGTCGAGCAAGAGTTACATCGTCCTTTCTCACATTTCTGTAATTTTGATCGTTGGTTGAACCTTTTTTTAGTTTATTGTCAGCACAGTTATCCCAGATAGTTTGCCATTTGTAAACCTATTAATTATTGGTTTCAAATCAGTGTATGGAATTTTGGTGTTTGTTCTGATATTGTATCGTGATTTTTGGCGGCTTTATCCACTTTTTCGTTTCCACGAATGACAACATGGCTCGATATCGAACAGAAGATGATTGTTTTTCTGTTACACAAGCAGTTGATTTTATTACTAAGTTGAATAATTAGCTGATGTTTCATATTTCTGTTTTGCAGCGCTTCAAGTGAGGATTTTGAGTCTGTACATATGATTTTGTTTGATCTGCTGTTTTTGATTATGTTCAATATTAGATCAATGGCAATTATCTTAGCTGTATAAATTGATGCAGTCCTTTGCAATGGCAGTACTTTCCAATGAATCTTCATCTTTAAATCCATATATATATATATATATATATATATATATATATATATATATATATATATATGTGTGTGTGTGTGTGTGTGTGTGTATGTTGTGTGTGTGTGTGTGTGTTGGTAAACCCTCCTACAGTAGAATGGATTCTTCATCCTCTCATAAATACTAACTGCGTGAGTCGGTTGAGGGACCGGAGACGCAGTCTCTGACTGTGTGAGACTTCTGTCGAACTCTGCTTTAGCAGAGAGGAACCCGGACGAAGCTTTGCCGAAGCTTTGTCCGCGGAGGTAGATAGATCCCGAACCCGCTTATGCGGGTTCTAAGGGAATATATTTAGCCGAGCCGACAGGCTCGGAGAAGCCCACGTTAAACTCGGCCTTGTGCCACATAAATTCCTCGTGGAGGGACTGTTAAATACTGCCGGAGACGCAGTGTTAACCTACCGTTCGGACGTATACCTCTATCTGCTTATTACTAACACTCTTGCTTTGTATATATCTGTTATTTCAATACACATGTTCAACCTAAATTCGTCTTCCGTGTCTTTCTTTTTGGCCCCTAAACAGGCCACAACAATATATATATATATATATATATATATATATATATATATATATATATATATATATATATATATATGTGTAGTCTGAATAGTGGTCTTTTTATGTTTTTAAATGCATCCTGAAATATAATTGGGTTTGTTCTGTTATTTGAACATTTTACCAAATCAAGTATAAAACTTGGTTGTTTCAATTGCCAGGGTGGGGATTTGAAGAGTTCAAGTCAAGCATGGCGATAATGCCACTAAGACGCAAGAGGAATGAAAGAGATTGAGAACACTTTAGAAGTAATCGGAAATCCAATACTAAACAGGAAATAACGGATAAAAACTATACTTGTTCAAAAGACCGGAGAGGAGCGTCAACCGGGTGATAGCCGAACCTGTTAGAAAAATCTATTTGGGATGGATGTGAGAATAATCCAGAACTTATATTGGGAGAAAACCGCCTGCGGATTATACGGATAGAAAAAGAATTTTGTAAGTACACAAAAGGGCGTAAAAGCTGTCTTCTCATAGGATTTATTCAACCTACACAGCGCGGTAGTCCTAAAAGAGCTGAAGGTCTTATCAATATCAGTAGCTGCAATAATGACAACATAAAATGACACCGTGTTGATTTCAACTACAGAAAAAAGAACTACAGGACCTCTTTGACAAGTTAGTAAAAGAAAGCGTGACGAAAGGACTAACTGTCAGTTGTAAGAATACAGAATGTATGTTTGTCAGTAAGTGTTGTATTCTCGTCTTTCTCGGTCCGGGGTCGCTAGGGGGTTTTGTACGGCAAGGAATGACATCAACACAGATAATTTTAACTTTTATTTTTATTAACTTTTTTGTCGACATGTACTATCTAGTGGGAGTCAGTCCCCCTCACTGGGAAGCCGTTTCAGGCACGAAAATGAACACGTCTACATTGCTTGACGTGTAAGAACCAACTCGCTGAAAAACCTTTCCCTATCTACCATTCCAATGCTAGCTCAGCCAATCAAAATCCACTTTTATTATGTCTTCCATATAACCTCGGAGTTCAACCTCAGGAAGTCCGAGCAGAGATACACTTTCTCTAAAAAATAATACTTTGCTAAATTATTATTCAACATAAAAGAAAAAGCCCAAGTTGCGAGCTACGAATCGGAGATATCGTAATGAAAGAAGTATTGAACTTTAAATATCTTGAAAGTGTTTTAACAGGGGACGAGAAATGTGATACTGAAATCCGAAGTTGCATTGGAGTAGCAAAAGATGCCTTCCAAAAACTAAGCAAATAAACAAGAGGACCTCGTTAGAAACAAAAACAAGAGTGCTGAATTGATACTTAGTATCAGTCCTCCTATATGACAGGGAATATCGAAAAATGTCCTCAGAGACGAAGAACAGACTTAAAGCAACATAGATGTAGATCTACGGTAGGATTTTGAGAATACCATGGACAGAGCATGTAAGCAACGAGGAAATTTTAAATAAAAAGGAAACAAAAATGTCGCTAACACTTATAATCAGGAACAGATGAAATTTCTTGGACACATAATGAAGAAAGAAGGCTTGCAAAATTTGACACTCACAGTACACGTCAGCAATAAAAGGGACAGAAGAAAACTGAGAGAAATCTTCCTGACGAGAAGGTGTAAATAGATAGCGGATGAGAGAGTGGGAAGTTGACCCATAATCGTCTTCGGACTAAAGGAAAACGGAATAGAGAACAAGGCATTCTAAAAATTAGGTTGATATCTGTCTATTAATAACATATTTTTTCTTGAAATAGAACATAACATCGTTCATTCATATCCAGGCTGTATAAGATACACCAATGCAAGATATTGTAGGTTAAATGCTTTCCACAATAGCTGCCTCTTTTTTCTCTTCTCTCAACCAAGCCTGAAATCTGACACATTTATTTTTTTTTTTTTGCTGGCAAGATAGGAACAGATATTCTTTTATGATAAAATACTTCAAACAGGTCAAAAAGTAACATTTGATTACATGCGTGCGTGAACAAAGTCTCATACCTCCAGACAATACATCACGCATGCGCATTCATATACTGACATGGATGTACCATCAAGTTCCTGTATGAGCTGAGTGAATCAATCATGCATAGTGTCATTTTCCCAAGATGTAGGAGTGCCTACCTTAAAAGTCAATTTTCAAAACAAAGAGTTTACTTAGACTTCATTATGAACTGTCAGCACCGGAGAGAATTTTGTCATACCTTTGCGCCATGAATCAGGGTTAGATAGATAGATAGATAGATAGATAGATAGATAGATAGATAGATAGATATGAATAAAAAGAAACAGGATCGCCCAAGTGTGCTTCCCGTATGGCCCTTAATTGATCAACTATGACACAAGTGCTTTATGTGCTGTAAGATTTTGTGTGTGTGTCTTTTAAACAATGGAAACAAAAAGGATACTTATACTTAGGACCAGAAAGAGACAGACGACACTTCTGTTATGTAATATCGATAATGAAAGCTGGACAATCTCCTCACAAATGTAGAAGAGATTTGAGGCAACAAAAATGTGGCTCTACAGAAGGATGCTGAGAATCCCACGTAATGAACATCTAAATAACGTGGATGTTTTATGGAAAATAGAAACAAAAAGAACGCACATTCTTAGAATCAGAAACAGACAGAGAAAAGAGGGCTAGGAAATTTTAACACTCACAAGGACATATTGAAGGCAAAACGGGCAGAGATAAACAGTGCTTAACCTACCTAACGAGATTGTGTAAACGGATGGCAGATGGTGTTGTGGGAATGATGGTGAAGGAACAAACTTTACTAAGAGCTACAATGGATAAGAAGTTGTGGAGAGCTATGATCGCCCAATTGCTGAAGAGCCACGGTACATAGAAGAATATCATTTAAAAGGAACAACACAACCACAACATCTTTATCATTTTCATTAATATTTTTTCTTGTTCTTTTTTTATAGTCTGTCTATATTTCTGAGATGAGGTATTATGTACATTATTTACATTATTCGGACTATTGCCCTCATCTGGACTGCCTTAACCGGGTATTGAACTCACACTCTTTGCGTCTTGTCACTGGATCTAACCAACGCCTTTATCCACTATGCCATGTGTCCTTCAATACCCGGTTAAGGCAGTGGAGAACTTTCCGAGGGAAAATTAACAGGAGATAACTGATAGCTGACACCCATCAAACATGGAACGTGGAACTAGAACAGTCTACCCCAGTGAGCGAAATAAAGGGTTCAGTTCGACATTCCAACCACCTGAAGTAGGCCGGAGCGTACAACGGCCGAAACGTTGTGATAAGTATGGCGACAAAGATGAGGACAATAGTCCGAATAATGTAAATAATGTTCTTTTTTTTATATTGAAACAAAGAAAAGCGTACGGAACTGTTACGTAATAACAGTCTTTTTGTATGGCAGTGGATGTTGGTCAGTCTCCTCAAAAGATGAAGAAGAGAATTGAAGCAGAAGAAATACCGTTCCACAAAAGAATACTGAGAATACCATGAAATGAACATGTGAGCAACGACGAAGTTGTAAAATGGGGGAAAAAAAGGACAATTATACTTAGAATTATAAAGAGACAGTTGAAATTTCTTGGTCATATAAGGAAAAACGGCTTGGAGAATTTGGTACTCACAGAACAGATTGAAAGCGATAAGGACGGAAGAAAAGAGTGGGTAAGCTACCTAACAAGCTTTTGTAAACGTATTAACAGAACATGAGGTAGGGAGGACGGTGAAAAAAAAACAAACCTTATTAAGAACTACAAAGGATAAGAAGTAGTGGAGAGCCATCTAAAGTCTAATCGATTGCCATGAAAATAATTATTCAAAATGCTGTTGTTTTTTTTTAACTTGAATTGTGACATCAGTACGAAGAAAACAAGTGCACCAGCCACAATACAATTCTCTGGACATTGTTCTTTCTTATTCACCACCTACAGGCCTAAACAAGCGTAGAAATATTATAAATGGTGAGGGTTTTATTTTTAATCCCATCTCTTTTAATCTTTAGTGATAAGTAATTTTAGTAAGAAACGTCACGAAGAACTGTTGAAACTGATAGGTAACCTTGACATATTTGGGAAGGATATTAGAATAATCCAGAAATAATCTGAAAAGTAATCTGACTGGTGTCATAAACAATTTATTTCAATTCCAAACAACATGGCTTCCCCTTTAAAATAATCCCCTTGAGTCTAAAGCACTTTTCCCTTTTTATCCTTCTCTGTCACGCTTCTTGCTGGAAGGATTCTTGGATGGCCCTCAGCTCCGTCGTTACGACCCTCTTGACGGCCTCCACGCCTTCAAAACGGGTCTCCTTGATGATCCCATGAGTTTGATACAAATAAATAGTCACACTGAGCAAAGGTTGTAGAAAGTTAAGATTACAGTTATAGACTCCCAAGATATCATTTTACATGGCAGCACAAGTCACACTGAGCAAGATCAGGTGAATAAGCAGTTTATTCCAGTACAGTGATATCCTTCTCGGTCAGTAACTATGGGATGTCCAGGTCGTTGTGAGCAATGTTGTGGTGTGGCAGCTACGATTTTTCCTACCACAACTCTTTCATGTGAAAAAAAAATGCAGTGGTTGTAGAAAGCTAAGATTACAGTTCTAGACTACCAAGATATCGTGTTAGATGATAACATAATCCGTTTATCCCTCTTTCACCCATAACACACATAACCCACCCACTCTTGTAACTTGTCAGACAAACCTCATATACTGGAAGCAAACCGCCTACATACGGATAGAAACGAGTTCAGTAAATATAGAAAAATAGGAACGGTTGTAAGACAAGGATTTATTCAAGCTACACAGTGAGGCGATTCTGAGAAAATTAAAATTCCTACCAGGATTTAGTTATGTGCCATGCGTGATAAACGCTTAGGCGATCATGTATCTTTCGATACATAACGTAGGTATATTTTTTCCCGCAGTAGGTTTCTTTCTGCGGTACACCAGTTTCCATCCAAGGCTATAGAACCCAGTCTGTCCATAGCTGAGTAGGGGGGAGGAGGAGAGGATTAATACCTTTCCCAAGAGTATTAGCACGTATAGAATGTTATCTGAGCCGCCATACATTGCTCCACCGTGTCTCCTGTCATGTCATGATCGTCAACATCCTGAAGGGACATGGTAAATACGGTCCAAAAGTCTTGTCACCACTACATAATATAATTTTCTATTTCAACGCTCTGTTCGGGGTGGGGGAATTATCAAGGAGAGAGTTTCACATAAACGATACCAGAATAACCATCAGCTGAAGGATGTCATTCGGAGAGCCTTTGTAACAATCAACAAAGCACAGCTTCATAAAATATCACACAGAACATGGCGTCGCATCATTTTGTGCCATGAAATTTCTCTTCATACAGACCTTCTCGATGTGCGACAACTTCAATGAAAATGAATAAACTGAATCCAGTACATGTGCTTTGTATTACTGTATTATTTATTGTTCAATTGTTATCATTGCCTTTTGGTGCAGGTGACAAGACTTTCGAACCACCCTGTAGAAGAAAAAATAATCTATGTCAATCAATGGAAAACGGATTTTCGTTTTATTCTGTTAATTCTTTTACTGTTGACTCTTCCACAACAAGCGACGACTATTTTGTTCTTGTGACAAATTTTAAAGGCCAAATGATGTTTGTTGTTAGGGTGTTGTATACTAATTTAAAAGCAATGGTAAAATTAGCCGTCTGCTCTAGTGCTTCTACTATATATCTAGACAAAATACAAAGGAGAATCTGCAACGTTATCGGTCCTGACCTAGCATCTCGGCTTCAGTCTCTTTACCACCGTTGTAACGTAGCTTCCTGTGACTCGTCTTTAAATATTTTCATGATAATTGTTCTTATGAGATTTCCTCGTTGGAACCCCGACTTCACTAATTTAAGCGCAGTACTAGATTGTCAGATAGGTCTCATAATTTCACTGTTGAAATTATTAGTTGTCATGCTCAGTTCTATGCTAATTGTTTCTTTTCTCGCGCTTCTTGCTTGTGGAACTCTCTTCTGGATTACTGCTTTCATGTCAACTACAATCTTCAACAAAGTAATTGCAATGTCAAACGTCAGTTCTGTCTCCTTGGCTCCTGTTCTTATATTGTCTGCCTCTGTCTCATTCTCGGTAACCCCTGGCATCCTAGTGGCTTTATTGCCTTGAATATTTGTTATATACCGTAACTTTGAACACTAATGGGTATGTCCCAATCCTCATAAATACGTTGGATACTATTGTAAGTAGTCCACCATTAGCAGTAGTTTACTTACTTCGCTGGCGAGTATAGTATTTTGTTGATGTTATAAAGATTACCATTTCATTTCCAACTTTTTTGGTTATTCCTCATTCAGTAACTCTTCCTAGGCTACAACAGATAGATAGATAGATAGATAGATAGATAGATCCTGAACCGAGATAGATAGTGTTATATACCGTACCTATGAACACTAATGTGTATGTCTCAATCCGCATAAATACGTTGGTCACTATTATAAGTGGGGGTAATATGCTGTCTACGTAGTCCACCACTAGCAGTGGTTTACCTACTTCACGCCGCTGGCGAGTATTGTATTTTGTTGATGATTACCATTTCATTTCAAACCTGCGCTTTGGTTATTTCTCATTCAGTAACCATTTCTGGGTTACAGCAATATTAAAATTACTTTTTAAAGTATCCGTACAGGCAACATTCATTATCAAACAAACGATTTGTAACGGTAATGGTGAGAATAGACGTTTCCCTATAAGGAAACATTCGGCATTCATTGACCGAACAGTTAGCGTTGCCGTTGTCTTGAAATTTATTAAAAAAACAAACAAACTTTCTTTTAAAATAGTTTTCAGGAAATGAGACATCTCATGTTCATTTTTTTTTTCACCTGCTGCATACATATTTTATTTATTATCATGTGCGTTATGGTGTAATGGATATCGACTCGGGATGAGAAATCAGAAAGCCGAGTTCGAATTCCAGTCGGGTTCGTTGCATTCACTTACGCGCAAATATCTTTGAGAAAGATACAAATCCATCTCTTCTCCATTGAATAGCTGGACAGACTATGGTCAATAGCCTTGGTTGGCAACTGGTCTTTCGAAGAAAGAACTGGTAACCTTGTGACGTCGCCCCCCCCCCTGGTCGCAGCGTCGACTCTGTCGTTCGATCTCGTTCGCGGCTCTAGTTGTGACGTCACGTGGCTGCCCAAGGGTCTGATATCCTGGTCACGGACAGCACCAGTTGTGACGTTTTTGCCGCGGCGTCAGTTGTTCGCTCCTCGCTGCTCCAAGTGTGACGTTCTAACCCTTTGGTTAGATGATTACCAGCCTCGCCGTTCCCAACTCGCTTCCAACACCTGGTTACTAGGGTAACTGCACTGATCTCCGGTCTGCCTACCCACGTTGTGATTAGATCTTAGACAGACGGGATCAAACAAGGGATTGGGGCCGTATGCAAGCTGAGTTCGACGGGGTGGCAACACACAAGTAAAAGAAAAAACTCACGAGGCCAAAAATTACTGATAAAAAAGGGTAACAACCTTTTATATCTAAATGTTCGTTACATAAAAATTATTCTTACTTCCCGACCCGTTTTGTGGACTGTGGCACCAAGCTTCTACCATACAACTTAAAGACTTCGAGTTGCCTACTCTCTAGAATTTGCATGTCGAGGTGTGGTTTGGTTTCGACACTGGGCGCTGATCTCTACCAGTCGTTCACGGCTGATTCTTCTCGCCGTCAGTGCGCGAATTGACTTCTTCTCTTCGGCTTGAGTTGGACGAGCTTATTCACTTCGGCTTGAGTTGGACGAGCTTATTCACTTCGGCTTGAGTTTGATTTCAACTTCTTCTAAGCGCAACTGCAAGTAACTTCTTCTTCGTCCGCCCTGCAACTCTTCTCGTCAAGGTCCGAACTCTTCTCTCTGCCGTCCGGGGCTGAACTCTTCTCTTTGTCGTCCGGGGCTGAACTTTAACTTCTCACCGACTTTCGGGCTGCAGCTCCAACTCGTCAAGGTCCGAACTCTTCTCTCTGCCGTCCGGGGCTGAACTGAACTCTCTCTCGTCCGGGGCTGAACTGAACTCTCTGTCGTCCGGGGCTGAACTGAACTCTCTGTCGTCCGAGGCTGAACTCTAACTTCTCATCGACTTTCGGGAAATTTTCTTCACTTCGACTTCAGCGCTGCAACTTCTCTGCCTGTCCGGGCCAAACGGACCGGCCCTTCTTGCCCGCAAGGGGCGAATGAACAAGGCCCGCCGTCCGCTCTCCAACTGCTCTTGCCGTCCACCCCGCAACTGATTTCTGTCGATTGGGGTCCTGCTTTTATTGACGCCGCAACAAACTGGGGTGGGTCTGTCGGCGCCAGGGTTTTCTTGATAATTCCAAAAGTCGCATTATTTCTGATTTCCCATTATCGCTCTTACTTTCACCCCTACTTCCTCACAGTGCCTCTGGGGGGGAGGCGCATACCCGTTTCCCCTGGTCTCTCGTATGTCAGGTGACCGTTTTCGACCAATGGGTCCTGGTCGAGCGTCCTTTCTCCTCCCTCGCACATCACGTGACATCACGCTCTCGGCTAATGAGATTCTGGTCGGGCGTCTCTCCCTCTTTCCTCGCACATCACGTGACCGCTCTCGGCTAATGAGATTCTGGTCGGGCGTCTCTAATCGGGCGTGGTCAATCCGGGGCTTTGTTCTGGGGAAGAAACACCTTGTTTAAAAAAACAAAATCCAATTTGGCCTTTTTCGCACGCACGAAAATGACAATCTCGGCTTTCCTCACATTTGGCCTTTGTCAAAACAGCACGCCGCTAATTAGATGTGACTTCAGGAAGAATTTTTCTCGTCTTGCCGGCGCCCTCTGTGAGCTAAAACAATTGCTTTCATTTCTTTCTTTTCGCTCAGGCCTGTTAGCCAAAATCTTAATTATCTGAATTGAAAATATCTCCACTCATCATCGTGGGGGTTCTTATCTTCAACTCTAGAGCTGGTCAGGATCTGTATACAATTCCAGCGGTCACCTCTCATCTCAATGACACCCTTTTTCGATTGTCACTTATTAATATTTCTTTTTCCATTGTTCTAAAAATCCCATTTCTCCAACCAAATTGACAAGGAACTCCCACACTCCGCGGACACGAAAGTAGGTCAGGTGTTCTGACCGATATCTGGTATTTTATCAATCGTCCGTCTTGATATCATGTCTTTTCCCTTTCTTTCTTTTTATCTCTAAACTCTATTCTTTCAAATAACAATTTCTATTGTTCGTGAATTTCGGTCAGGCGCGTTGGCCTAGATATCTCTTGACACCTGTTTTTGCTTATGACCGGGTTTTGTATTATCTATTTCTCCTTCTCTTTTTCCTTCCTTCTTCTTCCCTTCGGATCGCCTAAATACAATTAGAGAATTATTCTCAAAACTCAATTATTCTTCGTCTAAATAACTAACAACTGGTTAATAAACCGAATAAAAATTAAATCATATTTCTATGAATATCTCTTTTTAGTCTTTCTCATAATGCAGGGTGCCACACCTACTTCGGAAGAAACTTCAAGCGCTCTCTTCCAATATGACTTTGGCCAGCATTGAATAGCAGACTTAGCATAAGAATAATATAATGTTGATATGGGATAAACGTTTATTTTGACTCCATTATAATCGCATTTTCTAATATTAATATGAGTTTCCTTCCTAACCTTTTTTAAGGTAGTGTAGAAAGTTAAAAACTTGACTATAAAGGGTGTTTCATTAAGACGAATTATATATAAGGATGTTTCATTAAGATGGATCAAAGTCAGTAGTAAATAAAATCAGTGTTATTAGTGAAAATTTATTTATTTTTCTATTGGATTATGTTATTTAAGTCATGGCAATTATGTGTGAAAAATAATATCGCCCAAATGTCCGGGAAATATGAATAAAAAAGAAAAAAAATCATTAGACGCTTAAACTTAATTCTCATTTAAAATCGGTCCAACTTATTGGAACAGCCTTTATCATTATTTTCCCTTCTAACACCATGTGTTACTCATTCTGTCGTTGTTGATATTGGAAGTCTTGAAGTCATCTAACTATTATTATTATTATCATTATTTTTTTTTTTTTTTTGGTAAAGCTCTTTGTAATTTTGTTGAAGGAACTGATGAAGGATCGTCTTCTTTAAGAAGTTAGAGAACCATTCGCTTCTAGCCATTGTAAATGATTGAACTGAGGAAGAGGTTATATAGAGGTAATAGAAGGTTGTATCGATAAGTGATAGAAAGAAGATTTATAAAGGTGATACAAAGGTTGTATAGATAGGTGATAGAAGGTTGCATATATAGGTGATAGAAATAAGTTGTATAGAGGTGATATAATGTTTTATAGGTAGGTGATAGAAAGAAGTTGTATACAGGTGATAGAAGGTTGTATAGATAGGTGATAGAAGTTGTATAGAGGTAATATAATGTTGTATAGATAGGTGATAGAAAGAGGAATAGAAGTGATAGAAGGTTATATAGATAGGTGATAGAAACATGTTGTATAGAGGTAATATAATGTTGTATAGATAGGTGACAGAAAGTATTATATAGAGGTGATAGTTTAGTCATTCCTGAACATGTTGGATGTTATGCATGGCATTTATGTTGAAAATCTAGATCTGATGAGGCTATTTAAGAACATGACTTGCATTTTCAAGTTAATATTAAGTTGTTCAGGAAATAATGTAGATTTTGTCATTGCGTATTTAACCTATTTTTTTAAATGTAAAAAAGGCATGCAGACAGGAAAAACAATTATATCGTTTTAAAGTGTATTTTTATACTGTTTATCTAAACGACCCATTTTTTTCACCTACTGCATATATATTTTATTTCAGATCTCTTAACAAATTATCTTTTCTGAGTATAATCTTGGATTAGCGTATACCGCTTGAAACATTAATAAAGTTTAAGAAGAAGGGACTGTTAATGGATGCCCCGTGTAACGTTGTTTTGAGTAATTTTGTCATGGTGAAGTCAGCCTTGAAGATATGAAAGTTTCTGAACGTCCACCTACCATTGAAGATGAAAAATTTTAAACATCAGTGGAGGCAAACCCTTTCATCACTGTTCGGGAGCTTGAAAGAAAGCTAGATGCAATTATTGGATCGATATCTGAAAATTTAAATAACATTGGAAAGTCTAAGAAGTTAAACAAATGGGCGCCACAAGAATTGCATGCAAAGCAAAAGAATCTTCTGTTCAGCTGT
Source organism: Acanthosepion pharaonis (assembly GCA_903632075.3). Taxonomy (NCBI): domain Eukaryota; kingdom Metazoa; phylum Mollusca; class Cephalopoda; order Sepiida; family Sepiidae; genus Acanthosepion; species Acanthosepion pharaonis. The sequence goes on along the minus strand of CAHIKZ030005521.1, from coordinate 3,781,514 downwards.
TCTTTTGTTCAACAAAACCCATTTCTCGATCGCCTTGTGCCATGTGATGAGAAATGGATCCTATATGAAGAGCGACGCCGTCCAGGGCAATGGCTGAATCGAAAGGAAACTCCTGAACGTTTTCCAAAGCAGAAGTTCCGCCAAAAAGATGTCATGGTGACTAGTGGTCTAAAACTGTATTGTCGTTGCCGACACTGGAGTTTGAACACAGGTCACCAGGGAGCAAACATAGGTGATTCCATTTCTAATAAGTAGACCACGTGATCGTAAAGGAAAGGTATATATGGGAATTAGCGTGACATCTAAGTGATCGCAATTCTCTATACTATCCTCTATACTATTTCTTTATACTGATCATTCTTTGGATTACTATTTGGTGGTTACTATTCGAACAAGTATTACTAGTGCGAGTATTATTCGAAGGGGTTACTACTAACTTTCAATCTCTCTAACATTCCCACGTTTGGCTTAGCCTATCAAAATCGAGATCTCGATTTTGTCTACTATTTAACAAAGGTCAACCTCAGAAGATCTGTGCCTAAATACACTGCCACTAAAAAATAATAGTTTAAGACTATTATTTAACATTCCTTATCTAACCATAAAAAATTCATTTATGAATTTTATTTCAACTATATTATATTTAACAGTAAGAGCACTAAGTTCATTATGGTATAAGACGATTGATATTACATAGCAGTTCAGGACTCTTTTCTTTGTATCTAAAGAAATTTTTCTGTATTGTAATACTTTGTTTAGTTTCTGAAAGGCATCTTTTGCTATTCCAATGCAACTTCAGATTTCTGTGTCACATTTTTTCATTTGTTAAAACACTTCCCAAATTTCTGTAATTTTTTTGTGTTGTATAGGGATAAAGTGCCGACGCTGGAATTTGAACACAGATCACCAGTGAGCAAACGTAGGTGATTCCATTTCTAATAAGTAGACCACGTGATCGTAAAGGAAAGGTATATATGGGAATTAGCGTGACGTCTAAGTGATCGCAATTCTCTATACGATTTCTCTATACTGACTGACCACTCTCAGTCAATTATGTGCCATGCATGATACAGGCTTAGGCGATCATGTATATTTCGATGCATGACTGACGAGGCAGATTTTTTCCCGTAGTAGGTTGCCATTTCTTTCTGCGGAAGACCAATTGCCATCCAAAGCTATAGAATCCTGTCTGCCCTACTATTTACCCATAGCTGGGGGGAGAATAAGAGGATTCATACCTTTCCCAAGGGTATTAGCACGTAAGTGAATGTAATCGGTGTTGCAGTTTTTTGGGTATGTACTAGTGAGCGAGCCTAAATGAGTTGACTCATTTTATAGTTCACTAATGGAAGGGTTAACCAATCAGAAAGCTCAAAATATTCAATGCGACGTGTATAAAGGCAGCCATTTTCTTTCTCCCAAATTGTCTGCATTGCCAACCTGATATCAAAGACTTAAGGAATTACTTAACAACCGCTACTTTCTCTGAATCTTCACTGCCGACCTCTGCTATTGAACAGATTACGGAATTCACTGGATTCCATATTCAGAGACTGCGGCAAACATGGTCAACAATGGGTTCGACTGGAATTCAAACTCGGCTCTCCGATTCCTCAGTCCGAGCCGCTATCCATTATTCCACCGTGCCTCCTCTGACCGCTCTACAGATTACTATTCGGTGGTTATTATTTGAACAAGTATTACTAGTGCGACTATTATTTGAAGGAGTTACTACTAGGATCTGCGATTCCAAAGTCTCGACTACAACGAGCATTACGAACGTGATAACGAGCATTCGATGACATCACAAAACTGACAACGAATAAGTGTCTGACATCACAAAAAAAAGTATTGACAAAAAATCGATCAAATGCATCAGAAGTTGCAGCGTATGCGCGTATCAGAAGTCAGTAGAAAAAGGTTCAATCCCCTTGCACGACAATACTCGGACACGTGTTCCACAAGGAATGCTGAAGGAATTGATTGAATTTCGTCTACGAAACTCTTCATCATGCACTTGACTCTCCTGACCATTTGCCAATTGATTACCAATTTTTCAAACATTTGAACTTCCTACAAGGAAACGTTTTCAACAATTCAGTCACTGTCCAAAATGCCTTTCAAAGATTTTGTTGACTCCCTACCTTTTAACTTCTATGCTAGTGGCATATCTACACTTGTATCTTTTGGAAAAAATATGTACAATCTAATAGTTCTTATTTTGATTAATAAAAGTTCTTCTGGAGTAAGATCTGTCATTTTAAATATAATGGATAAAAAGCTTCATTATTTTCTGAACAAGCTAATACGTATTATGTTTTTGTTGCATGTTATGCTGCACCCCTAAAGCGACCTCTCAAGTATTCAATTTCTTTATCTCGTATACCGAATCATTCATAACCTGTCCATACACCCGGATACTTGAAGTGCTTAAAATTTTATTCATCATTATGAAACATATGATTGTGCAAAAGTTTCCAGCGCCATCTTGTTTTTTAAACTAATGACAATAAAGACCGTTTTTACGTAAACAATATTGGAAACTCTTGCATCTAACTAATACGTAATTAAGATCCAAGAATCACCAACAACTTATATTTTGCCTCACTGATTCGAGAAACAATTGGAAGATTTTTTCTTGCAAAAAGACGTTCATAAGAAATAAGGTGTTTTACATTTTTACTCCTCAAATTTCTGTTATCAAAGAAATTACTTCAGCCATAGATTCTACTTTCTTTGTTTTTCTTTTTCTTTCTTTCGCAATCTTTATATTTTCTGGATTCTTCTTCATTCTTTTTCTTTTTTTGTCTTTCGTTCCTTATTTCTTTCTTTCGCAAACTTTATCTTTGTTAGATTCTTATTCATTCTTTTTCTTTCTTTCTTTCTTTCTTTCTTTCTTACCTTGGCATTTTCATTCTCTCTTTTTACCTTTATTGTTTACTTTCTTTTCTTCGTTGATTTTTCTTTCTCATTTTCTTTCGCAAACTTTATCTTTTCTGGATTTTTCTTCATTCTTTTTCTTTTTTTCTTTCTTTCTTTTGCAAACTTTATCTTCGCTAGATTCTTATTCATTCTTTTTCTTTCTTTTTTCTTTCTTTCTTTCTTTTATTGGCATTTTCATTCTCTCATAATTGCTATTCTTTCTTTCTTTTTATCTTTCTTGTTTACTTTCTTTTCTTCGTTAACTTTTCCTTCTTTCTCCCTTTCTTTCGTAACGTTTTTTTTTCTTTCTTTCTTCTATTCTCTCATATTTCTTGATTTTTCTTTCTTCTTACCTTTCTTGTTTAACTTCTTTTTTCGTTTTGTCTTTCTTCCTTATCTTCTTTTTTCTACATCATCTCTTTGACAATTCATTCTTACTGGGTGTTGGCCATACTACAATAGTTAGCTAGTTGGGTTTCAAAAAAAAAATCATTTTAGAATATCTCACGACTGTGGCCTTGTGTTTGACTCATCTAGGCTTAGTAAATAAACGTATATCTCTTCTTATTTATATATTTTATTCAACTTTCCTTTTTAAACAATTTCTTCGTTTTAACTATTGCCGTGTCTTTCTCTTCTTAACATTTTATTTCTTCCCTCCGTTTCCTTTTGTTAATTCTCTCTCTCTCTCTCTCTCTCTCTCTATTGTCTGTCTTGGTTCTTTTTACATGTTCTAAACAACAATGCTAACAGTTGTTAGGAAAACATACACACTTTACAGCAATAAGTCCGTCAATAAATGAAGATAAAACGCATTTAATTTTTCACAATAGATAATTGTTTTTCGATATAATCTCATTCCTTGTCAATGCACTTAATTCATCAATGAGTATCAATCACATAGATCGAACATTATAAAATGAAAACTCCTGACCAAAGTTCAGCTGACAATGCCAGGTTACGAACTTACTGATCCAGCCTTGTACAAAATGTTTCTCTGCTGCATTCTTGATTTATTATAGTAAATTGGATCGAGAGAGAGAGAGAGAGAGAGAGAGAGAGAGAGAGATTTACTAAATTTTGACCTAAGAGTAAGAGCCACTCAAAGTAGAGGGCTACTAGATGAGGTCGATATATGGACAAGAGAGGTAGATAAACGTAGATTATGAGAATGTCTAAGTTAGGTAACGATTGTCAATAGATTTGGAACGGTTAAGTGGCTAAGATTGTAGTCTTCAAGGAAGCATCCTCTCAGGATACTGATCCATAAAGTTGCGATTCTCGGGAAGAAGCTCTCCGCATAGAATTTCCTTCTTACCAGTGGAATACCGATAAAATTGAAAATTCTTCTTTGGATTTTGTTAAGAATTTCTAGATACAAAATGGACAGAGATAGATAGATAGATAGATAGATAGATAGATGGAAATGAATAGAATGAGATAGATAGATAGATGGAAATGAATAGAATGAGATAGATAGATAGATAGATAGAAACTGAATTAGAGAAACATAGGTTTAAAGAAATAGACTGAGGGAGGAACAGAGAGAGAGAGAGAAGGGGTTAATGAGGAGGGCGAGACAGTTGCTGATATATAGAGAGGGATCTGAAAGAAACTCCCCATGAAAGATTACTTATAGCTTTTGTTAGTAACACCACATTTGCATAAAACAACATATATTGTGATCACTGAATTGTTGAAATTTAATTGCTAATTTATGTTTGTATTTCAGAGTGACAAATGTAGGCCTGAATGGCACAACGCCTGACATTGCGTGGAACTGGCTCAGCTAACAGCCCGTTACGAAGTGTGGTAGTCCGTGGTACAAGTACAGAGATGGTAGCGCAGTGTTCATGGGCCTCGTGTTTCAGTAGATGCCAAAAACCATCAGAAATTGTCATTCCAGCCTGATCAGTACGGGATCTGTTGTAGATACCTACACAAGCGGCCATCCTGCAACATCTAGATTGGAAGAAAATGCACAAAAGGTAGAATTTTAACGCGGTACTGTATTTCTACCATTATACTTTTAAAAATAAAACATGTTCTATGAAAATTGACCAATAATTGATGAAGTTATTAACAATTTTAAACGGGGAGTTTCTTTCCAACCACCCCCGATATATATATATATATATATATATATATATATATATATATATATATATATTGTTTTTTTTTATTTAAATCAATTCCTCCAGGCAAGGCGATGATGTCAAGGTGCTACTGGGAGTAAAAGAGAAGACTTCAAAAGTAACCGGAAACCCAATCCTAAATAGCAAACAAGGGATACACCTCACACCTCTACTCCTGTTCAAAAGACAGGAGAGGAGGGTGAACCGGACTATAGGCTTACTTATCTACTCCTATTATGTGTATTTGTGGTCGTGTGTGTGTGTGTGTGTGTGTGTGTGCATGCGTGTACGTATGTGTGTTTCACTGTGTGTGTGTATGTATATGAGTGTGTGTGCATGCGTGTACGTATGTGTGTTTCACTGTGTCTGTATGTATGTGTGTGTGTGTATGTGTGTGCATGGTGAGAGTGAAATTTTGAAAGTGAGAATTGTTAGTTTATCATTTTTAAGTTTATTAAATGCTGTAAATAGTAAACTTCTGCTTCTTTTATCAAAGAAATTATAAGTAAATAATTAAACGACATTACATTTCGAACTCCATATTTTGAGCAAGAAATTTACATAAATTGTTCTAAAATAATCGCATTTAGGATTGCATATAAAAGCACAAAGGCTCTTCCTGGATATAAATATTTTCCAGGAATGAAAGACCGATATTTACTGAAGATGTTGAATTAACCTGTTTTATATTTAAAACTGGGGAGGATATTTTAAAACAACTATCAGGAACTAAACTGTCTTTTCGGACCACTTCAATGGGAATGAAAACGTTGATTATCGATTCTGCAAGAATAAGACCAACCAAAGGGGGAATGAACTCAAAAATCCTAACGGTCATCTAACCAAAGGTAGTGAGTCGATAATGTCACTGTGGAGAAAGAAATGGGAAACCTATCCACTATCCTTCCCAAAAGCAAACAGTAATCTACTTAGTGAGTTTGCATGAAGAGATAGCATAACAAGGACAAATAGAGATGGTAATGGGTCAAAGGTTAGAGCAACAAAAATTCAGAAGGGGGTGCAGAACCATATTCTATGCCCTGAAAGAATGATAAATAGAAAACTGCGTTTCGTGATAAAAAATAAATGATTTCAGTTTGAAAGATTTTAATGAATTTCATATTTTACATTTTTTATATTTTACATTTTTAGTTTGACACATTTTAACAATGAGACAACCCATACACACGTCACATGATCGGAACACTAACATTCTGATCAATCACCCACGCACGTATATAAAATAAGCTGCTTTTATTTGAGTCAGGATTTGTTGCGCCTGTTTAATCCAACAGCATATATTAGCCCATTTTACAAAGAATAGAACAGACATGTGTTTATTATTTTTACAGAAAACGTTCGTTTTTACTAACAATTCACACAATACAATGTCCAAAAGCCACGTAAGGCAGAGGGTTACTGAAAGAAGTTGTTATATGAGCGTACGGGGAGAAGGAAAGAAGTATGAGCAAATGCAGAAAAGGTTCACTCAGAATAGAACAGGCATATGTTATCTTTTTTTTTTTTTAGAGAAAACATTAATTTTTACTAACACTTCACACAATACAAGGCCCAAAAGCCACTCAAGGTAGAGGGTTTCTTAATAAGTTTATTATATTAGCGTAAGAGGGCAACGGAAGAAGTATGATCATATGCAGAAACGATAAAGGTTAACCCAGAATAGAACAGGCATATGTTATTTTTTTTTTTTTTTTTAGAGAAAACGTTAATTTTTTACTAACAGTTCACACAATACAAGGCCCAAAAGCCACTCAAGGTAGAGGGTTTCTGAATAAGGTTGTTATATTAGCGTAAGAGGACAACGGAAGAAGTATGAGCATATGCAAGAAAGATAAAGGTTAACCCAGAATAGAACAGACATATTGTTATCTTTTTTTTACAGAAAACGTTCGTTTTTACTAACAGTTCACACAATACAAGGCCCGAAAGCCACTCAAGGTAGAGGGTTACTGAATGAGGTTGTTATATGAGCGTAAGAAGACAACGTAAAAAGTATGAGCATATGCTGGTAAGATAAAGGCTAACCCTAGACTTGTAGAGGTTAAGATTGTAGCGATCGGAGGGAGAAGGGTCCTCATGGGAACCAGTTCCACAAAGTAGCGGACCTTGAGAAGTGGTCGTCATACGAAGGGTATACGAATGACGTTCATATAACTTTGAAACATTGGTACCCGTATAATCACCGAAGTTAAGCAACGTCGAGCCTTGTCAGTACCTAGATGGGTGACCGCTTGGTAATAACGTGCTCTAAGCATGGATGTGTGGATGGTGTAATTGATAACGGCTCAGAATTGTTAATCGGGGAGCCGTGTTCTAATCCGCTTTGGTTTCGTTATATTAACTTACCCGCAAATGCCCTTGGGAAAGGTATGAATCCAGCTATTCTTCCCCAGCTATGTGTTAATTAGTAATAGTTGTATCACTATTATTAAGTTATTATCTTAAAAAATACAATATGAAAATATTTTCTGTCTTTAAATAACCTCCAAAGTGTTAAGCCGTAAAAAAATAAAACGAATGTCAACAAAGGGGATATAGGGGTTCGTCCCAGTGTGCGTATTATGGCGGGTCTTAGATGTGAAGGTTAAAACGGGTGGAACTAAGAAATAGAAGTAACTAGCAGCATGACCCGGCGTTACCCGTGCTTGATTAAAAAATCGTACGACTCATACAGCAATCGCTATCACTTGACTTAAAATATTTTTGCTCTTCCTTGCCTTTAAAGGAGTGCCCTTTGCCGTGCTGATGTTGCTACATGCCTTACTTCTTGCCACTGCGAATTTTTTCTAAGCTCTATACTAAACATTAAATCTGTTACGAAAAAAGAACTAAACAAAATGAACACAAAACAATCAGCTTTAAAAAGGACTCGTAACTGGAAAAACCGAAAAAAAAAGAATATTAACAACAAATACTTTTTCACATCCAACCCAGTTCTGCGGAATCAGAATCAACGTTGAGTTTAAGCAAGCGAATGAGCCAATTGGAGTAAAGTCCCATGCAGATTTAAATTTTTCCCACTTGTGACGAATGCAGCTATCGATTTGTTTTGCATGCTAGCATGCTAGTTAACATTTGTGTCAGTCAGCTGTTGGCTCTCACGCTGGCCAGTAGAATCTTCCTGCCTATTCGTGGCAGCCAGCTATAGGCTCTCACTCTGGCCAGTAGAAAATGGCCGCAAACTACATGAAAACTGCCGTAGAAGCATGGAATATTGATTATTTCCACTATCGATGGCAGCTGGGAAATGCAAAGTCGGTCTTGGCTTGCTCGCTAACTTGGAGCATGTGCATGTAAATTTTGGTGCAAATCAATCGAAAATTGCGGCCGTGCATTCGTCACACACACACACACACACACACACACACACACACACACACACACACACACCCTGCCTTTTATAGATAGAGATCAGAGCATTTGGAATGGAAATAGCGATCGAGAGCGAGAGTTTTGCGATGTTTCGTCTGTTGGGAATAGGCTGCAGGGTGGCAGAAATAATCATCCCATAAAGTCGCGAAGACGCCCTTGAGCTCTACCAAAACTGGAAACTGATGACTCGTTATATCCATCCCAGATATCTCATCAATACTCCATTTTTGGTCTGATCTGGCTCTTGTATAGACCATAGCAGAAGGAGTTTTGTACTTTCTGAAGCGGTACAAAGAAGCGACCTTACTTCCTCTGAATCTTTAGTGATGGATCGGATATATGATTTCCACTTGAGGTCGTGGGTGAATAGTCAAAGCGTTCAAAGCAAGGAGCCTCCTTGAGAGAACAACCATTCGTCATGACAGACAAAAAATGTATTGAATGTCACAATATTGAATGTCCTGTGCTCGTTCAAATAAAAGATCGGCTGATAAACTTTGGTCATCTGGATTTTCAGAGGTACACCAATACACTGTTGTATCATCTGCGTAGATATTCACTAAATATCTGAGTATGTTCTTAAGCAAACCGCTAACAAAAGACACAAAGAGAGCATTTCACAAAGAAAATAAAAAAATGTATTTTACATTATTTAAGGAACAGACGACAGATATATTTTGTATTATTTTGAGAAAAAAAAAACACAAAAAAAAACACACATTATCATTTTCGAAGGAACAAACAACAGATATTTTAATGATTCCACAGAAATGCCAAAAAATATTTTGTTATTTCACAAAGAACAGACGATAGATATTTTGTTATATTCTGTATTATTTTGCAAAAAAACAGACCTTTTTTTTTCATTTACGAAGGAACAGACAATAGATATATTAATGATTCCAGACAAAAGACAAGAAATATTTTGAATTATTTCACGAAGCAGACGACAGATATTTTGTATTATTTTGCAATGAAGTCAACAGATATTTTGTAATAAACCGATATATTTTATCATTTTTGAAGGAACAGGCAATAGATAATTTCATTTATTTTTCAAGGAACAGATATATTTTTAATATTCTAACGTAAAGGAATATTTAAGTATATGTATAGGTCTTTTAAAATCGTAGAGAAATGATATATTCTATATTGATTTTTGATTTTAAATATTTTTTAATTTTCTATCAAGAATAAAATGAACATGATTTTCTTTTTATATATTTTGTTCCTATTTGCCTGTTTTGTTGTATGGCGTATGACGATAAACTACATCCGGCGTCCTGGGTATGACGATAAACTACATCCGCATCCAGGGTAAGACGATAAACTACATCCAACAGCAAGGCCTCTGATCAGGAGGTTTTGAGTGTTCCCAGGTCCACCCTGACCCGGGGTGGTAGCGCCTGTTAGGGTTCCAGCTATGGGCAAATAATTAACCCCGAAACTGAGGTAAAAAGCATTTTGAAAGTGTAAAAATAGGTTTTAATACCAGAAATACTTTGTAAAAAATTATTACCAGAAATAAATTTTTGAAGAAAAAAACTGTTACCATCAATGCGTTTTTGAAAAAAAAATAAAAATAAAAAATAAATTACCATCAGCAATACGTTTTTGAAAAAAAAATATATTTCCAGCAATACATTTTTGAAAATAATATTACCAGCTATACAATTTTAAGGAAAAAATATTACCAGAAATAGATTTTTGACAAAACAAAAATATTACCAGAAAAAAAAGTTGTCGGCATTAAATGACCCATTGAGGTTAATATGATGTAAAACAAACCAAACCAAACCTGTTTTGTTGTCTTTATCAAATAGAAAAATGCAATTATCCAATAAATCACGTTAAAGACACTCTTTGCACTGTTAAGCTTATCTTTGCTTTTTATATTTTAAGGGTTGGGGAGAAGAGGCAATGATTGGCTGATCGTTTCTCCAGCCTTTCACAAGTTCGTGCACGATTTGCAAAAATAAATAAATAAAAAAGGAAAAATTTCAATAGTCTTTATTCATAATCTTACTAAGCATATAGTTTAGTCGTGTCTGTTTTTTATCTTTTTGATATAAGACATTTGCTGATGGTTTAGACAAGGTCATATAGTGTTGTTAGGCAAAATTTTCATTTCAAATTCCAAGTTAAAGTGCAACATGACTTGAAAACTTAGTAATTTCAAAGTACACCCTCACAACAACAAATAAATCTAAATCCATTTTTCTCACTTACGACCATATCGAGTTTAAACATCGGTTCTTATATGATCCAAAATTAAGCAGCGTTGAGCCTGGTCAATACCTAGATGGGTGACCTCTTGGGAATACCAGGTATTGTAAGCGTGGATAACGGCATGAAATTGTTAATCGGTGGACCGAGTTCTAATTCCAGTTAGGTTCGTTATATTTGCTTACGCGTAAATACCCTTTGGAAAGGTATGAGTCCATCTCTTCTGACCTAGTCTTTTTTTTAATCAATTCACCCCAAGCAAGGCAATAATGCTACTAAGACGAACGGGGTTACTGAGAGGGGAAAGAGAATGAAAAAGACTTTAGATGGAACCGGAAATACAACCCTAAACAGGAATCAAGGGATAAACCTCTACTGCTGTTCAAAAGACTGGGGAGGAGTGTGAAACGGGTTATTTTAAGTACAGCTATGCGACATACCTTGAAAACTTAGTAATTTCAAAAGACAACTTCACAACAACAAATAAATTTAAATCCTTTTTTCTCGCTTGCGACAATGTCGAGTTTAAACATCAGTACTTATGTAATCACCAAAGTTGAGCATCGTTGAGCCTGGTCAATACCTGGATGAATGTCCGCTTGGGAATATAAATGAATCTAAAAAAATCTTTTTTTTCTCTTTTGCATGTCATGTTATAAATCAGCTTGATTATGTTGCTAAACAATTTTTTGTTGTACAAATAAAGATCTTTTATCATCATTACACGGCAGACATACTGACGTGACTATATTAAGCATATCAGCATATTACACAAACACACGCACGCTCACATTCACAGACGACATTATAGTTATTTTAGACTCTCCAGTCATGTTCAACATATTAGGACCCAAGAGTTCAGTTGGTTAGACTTTTTTTTACACACGTATCGTTTGATTAGAGAGGTGAAGGGTTGTTTTAGAAGCAGTCATATCTTTTCGAAAGAACTGATAACAGAGAAATAGTTCAAAGTGTGTCGCAAAGTCCTAAACACATTTTTTCATTCTCTTTAAATGGTTGCCACATTCCTTATTTAACCCATAACTGGAGGAGGATGGATTCATGCCTTTTCCAAGTGCCTTAACGCGAAGTGAACGAAACAGATTCTACCAGAATTACAATTCGACTTGTAGATTACATTTTTCAACTCCGATAATCATTACATTACCCGCACGCACGTACGCACACGCACATATAAGAGCGCGCGCACACACACACACATTTGTCTGGATAAATTTAAACCATTTTGTAATTTCGGTTTGATGAAGCATATATTTAAAACTTATCTGTCAAGTTTTTTTCCTTTGATCTATCTATCTAATATATATATATATATATATATATATATATATATATATATATATATATATATATATATATATATATTTCAATTAAAAGTAATTATAATTTATAAATTCATGAATCATTCATACAAAAAACAAATATAGAGGTTAATGATTTAAATGGCGAGAATACATCGTCGCAAACAATATAAATAAGATACACCAACCCCGAACCTGTATATGAATGATATGATCCCTGTTTATAAATTCCAGTTGCATAAGGTCTTTTTAATTTTTTAAAGTTCATGCCATATTGACGGAAAATCTACCAGTAAAAAATAATTCTCTTATTGCTATATTTGTACAAAAACGCACAACCTTAAAATTTAAATTCAAACTCAGCGTTGCGACCGCACGTTCCAAAACAATAACGCATTTCTCATAGCATTTTTTCGGATTACATCTCTATTTTCGTTGTCCTCTTATTACCGAGAAGTAAAAACAAGAACAAATCTATTTCCATACCTGAAGATGTCTGTAGGAACAGACGAAAGCATGTAAAAAATTAAAAAGACCTTATGCAACTGGATTTTATAAACAGGGATCATATCATTCATATACAGGTCGGGATTGGTGTATCTTATTTATATTGTTTGCGATGATGTATTCTCGCCATTTAAATCATTAACCTCTATATTTGTTTTTTTGTATGAATGATTCATGAATATATATATATATATATATATATATATATAAAACAAAGCATAATATTTTTTTCTAAATAAATCCACATTACAACCAAAAACGTTTGCCGCACCTCTCTTCTCTTCTTTTTAATATACATACTTTTCTCTCGTTGGAACCACTACAACATATTTCTTTTATATATATATATATATATATATATATATATATATATATATATATATATATAGATATAGATATAGATATATATAAAATAAACAAATCCTAATGAGCCAGATACTACCTACCCAGGTTTCACCACATGGAATCATCAGGGTGAAACCTAGGTAGGTAGTACCTGGTTCATTAGGATTTATTTATTTTACTTTTACTCTACTTAGTATATTGAGTACTCTTCGTTTTAACTTATTACTCGCTGGAATTTTTTTCTTTGTACCAGAGATTTAAGGTACGGGAAAAATTCTTTCGGCCAGTTCGAAGATTTCCGGTGATTTCTTTTTTTTTTTCATTTTTCCTCGGATGCCACTTTCTTTGAAAATTGTGCTATCCTGGTTTTTTCACCCACCGAGTTTAAATAGATTTACATTATATATATATATATATATATATATATATATATATGTGTGTGTGTGTGTGTGTGTGTGTGTGTGTAATACATACTGTTTAATAAATTAAAATGCGGCGTTTATTTCAAATACAAAGTAGCTACTATAATAACGTTTGAAGTAATAGATATTGAATTAAAATAAATCCATTAATTTACATATATATATATATATATATATATATATATATATATATATATATATATGTGTGTGTGTGTGTGTGAAAAGCCGTGGGTAAATAATCCAAGTAGATCCTATTAATCAAAAGAGAGCTCAATATATTTATTATATATAGCATATATATATATATATATATATATATATATATATATAAAATAAACAAATCCTAATTGTGGTATCCAGGTTTTTTCACCCACCGAGTTTAAATAGTGTATGTGTGTGTGGGGGGCGGGACGTGTAATACATACTGTTTAATAAATTAAAATGAGGCGTTTATTTCAAACAAAGTATGTAACGTTTGAAGTAATAAATATTGAATTAAAATAAATCCATATATATATATATATATATATATATATATATATATTTTGAGGAATAAAAAATATGGGATCATATTAAACATAAGATACAACAATATCCACGTTTAAAACATAAAATGTAAGGTACCTTTCGACCGACACATTTTCAAACACAATCGTCGGTAATCTAAAACGGAGTACTAACAAGAAATTTTTTTTATTAATACCGTAATAAAACAGGATGGTAAGGGGGAGGATTGTTTTACCTCAAATCATGTAACCGTTCCCCCAAATAAGGCCAACTTAAACTTCATCTCCCGTTGTACGCAGAGTGCCGGCCTACGTATGTTGATAATAACAGACTCCAAGATGTCGAGGTGGAGTCTGTTCCTAGCCCTGTGCAATACAGAAAAGAAATGGCGAGAATACTCACTCCTACAAACACCAGAATTTAATAGATGTTCACCGATAGCAGAGGCATGAGTCTGCGAACACCCGGATGTCACAAACTCATGCCTGCGCTCGCAGCCCGGGACATGTTGGGCGATTCTAACCTCAAGCCCCTGGATAGTTTTGCCCACATAGTCGAGCCCGCATCGACATTTAAATTGATAAATAACTAAATTATTATGGTAGGTAGGCAAAACATCCTTACGGCAAGGGGGGAAGGGCCGCCTGGTAGTAAATATGTTCCTGACTGTAACGGCATTATAACACCGTTTAATGGATGAAGAGATCTTATCGGCGTATGTCTGACTCTCAGGACCAATCCAAGGGAGCCTGACATATATAGGACATTTGGAAGGCCCATATTTCTTAATTTCATTGAACTTCCTGATCTTGCGTTCAATGACAGTTTTAATAACTGATTCGGGGTAACCGTTCTTAAGAAACAATTCCTTAATTGTTCTCAATCGGCATCAAGTCTACACTTAGAACAAATCTTCAATGCCCTATGGGTAAGACAACTTATAAGGTTAACCTTTCTGGCTCTGGGAGCAAAAGAGTCCCAGGCCAGATAGAGTCCTGTAAAAGTGGGCTTCCGGTACACGCTCGTTAAGAAACCCGAGGGAGTTCTCTCCACAAGGACATCAAGAAAAGATAAACGATTGTTCTCTTCAACCTCCATTGTAAATTTAAGTGCAGGATGGAGATTATTTAATAATGAAAAGAACACTTCCGCTATTGCACTATTAGAAAATGATGCGAACGTATCATCAACATAGCGGAAGTAACAATACGGTTTGTTAACCCTCTCCAAATCAGTTTTAGATTACCGACGATTGTGTTTGAAAATGTGTCGGTCGAAAGGTACCTTACATTTTATGTTTTAAACGTGGATATTGTTGTATCTTATGTTTAATATGATCCCATATTTTTATTCCTCAAATGTTTGATTAGACTTGACAGTACTAGAAATCTGTTTATATATATATATATATATATATATATATATATATATATATATATATATATATATATATATAAAGAACAGTAAGATATATATATATATATATATATATATATATATATATATATATATATATATATATATATGTTATGGTCCAATTTCCTTGTACCACGGTGATAGTCAAGGTAGAACCAATAAAGAAGAACTCGAACACGGATATGGAATAACACATATATATTACAAACAGGAATATATACAGAGAAGTAGAAAGTGTTAGTACGAACAATCAGGTTTAGTCGTAATTGTCTGAACGCGACTCTGTTTCGGACTGCCTCTGACTCGACTGACTGACTCGCTCGCTCAGACTGACTGACAGACTCCTGACAGACCTCACTCCAGACTGAACTCCCTGCTTCCTCTTTGAGGCGCAGTATTTATTACCTATGGAATAGTCCATTTTGTTATTATGGGTAAAGTCCCATAACAATATATATATATATATATAATATTATAAATTAATTGATTTAAAATATGGTTATTTTCGCTACACAGTTCCAACCATGTTTCAAAAATAGAAGCTAAAAACCCTAATTTTATTTTTGCAAATAAATTAAAAGCATTAGTTCCATTTCATCTTCAAGCGAATTTTGGAGTAACTTTTAAAATTTACCGGGTTTAAATACAGCTAAAATCACGTTTCCATGGTTACAGAATATTCTACTCAAATTGAACACGGGGTGTCTAGATTTTTCTTATGACAGTATCATTGTATCAGTTATTAGCTACATTTTGGTAAGGGGTGAGGATGTATTTTACATGAAACCTGACGTCAGTTGAATGGATGTCGTCTGAATTTTAAAAAAAAAAAAAAAATTGTTAACGGTAAAAAATTTTTAACGTCATCTTTTAAAATTAACGATTTTTTTTTTAAATACTTTTTATTTAACTATGATTTGAAATATTTTCCTTTTTA
Source organism: Acanthosepion pharaonis (assembly GCA_903632075.3). Classification (NCBI taxonomy): domain Eukaryota; kingdom Metazoa; phylum Mollusca; class Cephalopoda; order Sepiida; family Sepiidae; genus Acanthosepion; species Acanthosepion pharaonis. Next base: position 3,765,382 of record CAHIKZ030005521.1, on the reverse strand, counting down.
ATTTTATTTTACTATATTCTTTTTAAGAACAGTTAAATGTATTAGAATCCATTATATTATGTAAAATTATTTTAACATTAAGTTTAAAATGTATATGAAAAAAGAGACTTTTTTTTTTTTTTTTTATATGACTATGACAAAGAAATGGTTTAAACAATTTCACTGATTCACTAAACTTTTCTTTTATATATAAACCTATTAATAATATTTCAAAAAATGTAAGTACTGAGGACATGGGTCATTCAAAAACTTACATGTTATAACTATTTTTTTAATTTTATTTTACTATAGATAGTTTTTTTGGATTCTTTTTTAAATGCGTGTATATTATTTAAAAATTTAAAAATTAGAATTCATTCAATTTAACTACAATTTTTTATTACAAATTCAAAATTACAACTTTAAAATTTTAAAATATTTTCATTGTTTAAAACTAATAGACTATAAAAACTTTTATAACAGAAGGAAAATTACTCATATTAAGTAAAATTATTTTTTCCATATCAAAAGTATATATAAATTTTTTTTTTTTTTTTTTTTTTTATTAATTATTTAAATATTATTTAAATAAATAAAATAATTAATTAATAAAAAACTAAAGTCATTTCTCAATTTAGTAAACTTTATTTATTTATTAATTAATTAATTTATTTAAATCAAATATATTAAATTTAAAAAAAAAAAAAAAAATATGTATTTATAAATAACATGATTAGAAAAATAATTTTATTTTACTACAATTTTAATTTCAATTTTAAAATTATAACTTTAAAAAACAATAAAATATTTTAATTTTTAGTTTTAATTTAGACTATATTACTTTAAAACAGAAATTAATTACTCATAACCTAAAAAATTTTTTTATATCAAAGTATATGTAAAAAACAATTTTTTAAAATTTAATTTAGATATTATTTAAATTAATATTAAATACCATAACTACAAAACTATCTAAGTCATTTCTCAGAATTAGTAAACTTTAAATATTATTCAAGTTTAAGTATGTATATGAGGTTAAAGTTTTTTTTTTTTTTGAATATATATATAAACCTAGTGATATAATGTTTCTCATGTAAAAAAAAAAAAAATGTAACCTCATTCAAAAACTTAATGTTAAAATAATTTCATAATAATAATTATTTTAATATATTTAACTTTTTTTTAAAAGAATTTTTAGTGCGTGTAATAAAATTAAAAGGAAAATATTTTAAATTCATAGTTTAATTTAATTTTAAAAAAAATTTCAATTTTAAAATTACAAACTTTAAAAATTTTTTAAAACAATTTTTTTTTTTTTTTTTTTAAATTCAGACGATATCCATTTAACTAACGTCAGGTTTCAGTGTAAAATATTCCTCATAGTAACCAAAATGTAGCTTTAACTGATACAATGATACTGTCATAAGGAAAATTTTTACACCCCATGTTCAATTTGAGTAGAATATTTGTAACCATGGAAACGTGATTTTAGCTGTGTATTTAAAACCCGGTAAATTTTAAAAGTTACTCCAAAATTCGCTTGAAGATGAAATGGAACTAATGCTTTTAATTTATTTGCAAAAATAAAATTAGGGGTTTTAGCAATCCAGGAAACATGGTTGGAACTGTGTAGCGAAAAATAACCATATTTTAAATCAATTAATTTATAATATTAATGCTCTGTAAATTTACATTGAGCACTATTTTGTAAAAATAAAATATCTATAAGAACACCGGATTTTATATCTTACTGTTTTCTTTTATTTTATATATATATATATATATATATATATATATATATATATATATATATATATATATATATATATATATATATATATATATATATATATATATATATATATATATATATATATATATATATATATATATATATAATATATATATATATATATATATATATATATATATATATATATATATATATATATATATATATATATATATATATATATATATATATATATATATATATATATATATATATATATATATATATATATATATATATATATATATATATATATATATATATATATATATGTATAAAATCAACATAAAGATGCAACACTTAGAGCGATAGTCTGTTTCATGTGAGCATGAAACAGACTGTCGCCCATCTGTGTTGACGTCTATGTTCACTTTTATATTTACACATGCTCTATCTCTGATATGGAACACTTTATCCCATAAATATCGCACATCTTAAGACTATTTTTCTTCATATATATATATATATATATATATATATATATATATATATGTGTGTGTGTGTGTGTGTGTGTGTGTTATCTTTCATGGGCTACACAATGCCACCAGATGGTTCTGTTTAATTACTCTAGTAGATGTAATAATCTTTGATGTTATAAATATAGTGGAAGAGAGGTGTGGAAGTATAAATCAGAGATAAATATATTCACAGGTAAACATGTGGTGTCCAATACACACCGAAAACGTTGCTATATTCGTAATTTTGTTTCGCTGGCAGGTGTTACAAATATAGCAACCGTGGTAATGAGCTGTTCTCGGTTTAGATTCGGCACTACTTGTTTACCTGTGAACATATTTACCTCTGATTGATACTGTAACACCTGACTACCTCTATGTGCCACACAATGTGACATGGATTTTTCTTGCCAAATCAAGTATTACCTATACTACCCACCTGCCGATCATTTTACACTATATTTCTTGGCTGAACAGAAATAGCAATATATGACATCCCAGTAACAGAGAGAGTAGTTTTCATTTAAATATACATACATTTAATCAATAAAGTATTGTCACTATTATTAATTATTGACTAGTATTTTTCATTCATTAGTGACTGTGCAAGAAATCCAAAACTTATCATATGTGATTATTTAAATCATTAAAATATTACAATATATAAGCAAGGCCAGATTATCATTTAGGCTAGCAGAGGTTGCAACATAGGACCTTTCAAACTTTTAATAAGCAATGATTTTAATTTTCAAGATGTTTTAATTTCTAAATAGTTTCATAAACTGTAATGATATCAATATGATAAACTCATATTTATTTGACTTTGCAGAAAGCAAATCAAGAAAAAGAATATATTAATTTGTGTCATTTTGTTTCAAGTAGATTTTTAAATATTAGAAATTTTTATAAAGCAATGATTTTAATTTTCTAAATGTTTTAATTTCTAAATATTTCATAAACTGAAATGATATCAATATGATAAACTCATATTTATTTGACTTTGCAGAAAGCAACTCAAGAAAAAGAATGTTTTAATTTGTGTCATTTTATTTCAAGTAGATTTTAAATTTTAGAAATTTTTATAAATCAATGATTTTAAGTTTCTAAATGTTTTAACTTTGAAATAGTTTTATACACTGAAATGATATCAATATGATAAACTCATATTTATTTGACTTTGCAGAAAGCAGACCAAGAAAAAGAATGTTTTAATTTGTGTCATTTTATTTCAAGTAGATTTTAAATTTTAGAAATTTTTATAAATCAATGATTTTAAGTTTCTAAATGTTTTAACTTTGAAATAGTTTTATACACTGAAATGATATCAATATGATAAACTCATATTTATTTGACTTTGCAGAAAGCAGACCAAGAAAAAGAATGTTTTAATTTGTGTCATTGTGTTTCAAGTAGATAACATGTTTGATTTTACTTCAGAATGTTTAAACCTTACAAATTCTTACAAAGCAGTGATTTTAATATTCTAGATTTAATAACTTCGAAATAGTTCCATAAACTGAAATGATATCAATATTCATAAAGTCATATTTATTTTGATTGTTTTATTGTTATAATGCTGGTTATAAAAAATTGTTTTGTTTTTTTTTACTACGGGTGTTTTGGAGAGAAGTGAATGAATAAAATAACAATATAAAAGAAAGTGTTATGGTTCTAGGAAGGCTGTGTGAATATTTAAGATTGTGCTGCAAATAAAATATGAAATATCCACAAAACATAAATTATAAGAAATGGCCAAATGGTAACGATATTAAATCACGACAAAAAATACATGTTTGAAACAAAAGATTAAATTTTATATACGCAATTTACAATTTCTTTGTTTGTAATAATGTATGCAAAAATATATTCTAGAGAAAAAGTTCTTTGTTGTTTCGGAAATGTTCAATGTCTAAAAGTTGTCTGCCTTTGATTAAAAAGGTTGAATTTAACTTAGACAAAAGATTTTTCTATGAAAGATATTGAGTGAAAAAGTTTGTTGTGTACATTTTTTCTAATCTCTCATAAAGGAAGTTTGTTTCTTTGGCGGAACATAATTCCCGTGTGTATCTTTCGCGTGGGAGAGTCTCAAATGCGACGAAATTTCATTTACTATTTCTATTTATAGTTTTCTTAACGAAATCGGCTCAACGGGGCTTGGTAGCTGTTGCGAATTTTTCTATGAAATGCGTGGGCGAATGTTGTATTTTTTATTTTTTAGCCAATAGGATTTCTTGAAATATTTAAATTAGGGATGAATTTGAGAATTTTTTTTTTTTTTTTTTATGTCGGTTGAGCCTACTTTTGTACAAATTTTGACTGTTTTGTTATGGAAATTTCTTGAAGCTTATTTTTATTTAAGAACCAATGAAATTCAAGAAAATGTTTGAAATTGAAATGAGGGTTACTAAAAAAGAAAGACAGACAGACAGAAAGAAAGAAATATAGAAAATGATTAAATAAAAGTAAACAAAAATGGAAGAAATAACGAAACAAAGAAAGAAAAAAAGAGAATAATTAATTAAAAGCAGTCTAAAAAAAAAGAAAATGTTTGAATAAACGAAAGCAAAATAGAAAGAAACAAACAAAAAAGAAAATGATTAAATATAAAAAGAAAGAAAAAGTGATTAAAATAAACAAAGAAAAAAAGAAAATAATCAAATATTTGCAAATAAGAAATAAAGTTCAGAATGTTAAAATCTTAGAAATCTTAACAAAGCAATGATTTTTAATTTTCCTAATGATATAACTTCAAAATGGTTTCATAAGCTGAAATGATCTCAATATGATAAACTCGTATTTATTTTGATTGTTTTATTGTTATAATGCTGGTTATAAAAAATCTGTTTTTTTAAATTTATTATGGATGTATCGAAATATGTGCTAATTTGATTTTCAATAAATAGTAAAATAGTGACATTTCTTAAAGAATATTTTTATTGACAAACAAAAAAAAATAGCTATTCTAGTTTATTTAAGGAATATGCAATACGTTTACTTAAAGATATTTAAAATATATCAGTAATATAAGTGTACAAGAGTTAGAGGGTTGCTCCGTCCGAGGCACGGTTTTTCTGTTAACACCGCTATTACTGTATACTACCGCAACTCCCTCGGCAATGTTCATTTACAAGATTATAAAAAATATGTGAACCAAGTACAATGCAATATTTATTACTGACCATTTTATAAAAGTTTATTGTTTATCATTTTATAAAAAAATAAATTTTGAAGAGAAATATTTTTATTCAAAATTATAAAAATCTACAAAACTAATGACTAATCAAGAGTGGTCTCCCCTTGTTTTGTTACTGTCCTCTTTGAGAGAGCTATTTCTGTTTACTGGGACTATAAAAGGACACTATACACGAACCTTGTCTTCTCAGTTGAATAAAGTTTTCTTAAAGCCTACACCTGTGTGATTTTGTCATTAGACATACTAACCTTGGTTTTTGAGCTTAAACATTCTTTTCTTGCTTTTTGATGAACATTTCCAACATGCTTAAATTAAATTTTAGCGAAATATCTGAAAAAAAAGGGTATCAAAAGGATTGTTTTTCTCTAACTGTTATTATTGTACATTCACTCGGAAAATTTTACTTTTATATTTACAAGTTTAAAATAAAATAATAGTTCGCCAATTTTTCTGCTCGTTTTCTTTTCAGTCAATCATAAATCGAGTTTAATTTTTTTTATAATTTATAGGAATAAGCAGAATTAGATACTTGTTAATTTAAGTTTAATAATGCTTTAGATTCAACTGAAGTTACAAAACCGTTGTACAACGTTCTGTGACTAGGAAGATGTTGTTATGAATAATCAAGAGTAGTCTTCCCTTGTTTCGTTACTCTCCTCTTTGAGAGAGCTATTTCTGTTTACTGGGACTATAAAAGGACACTATACACGAACCTTGTATTCTCAGTTGAATAAAGCTTTCTTAAAGCCTACACTTGTGTGATTTTGTCATTACATCAACTACAATGCAATATGCAGTGGAACCTCGGTTCTCTCAAACGTCTCTCATGTCGACCAAATCGGTTTTCGAAACGAAATTTCGAGATGAAAACGCCTCGGCTATCAAACAAAATTTCGGTTCTTGAACAACATAGCCGAACCGAGTTAATACAAACGGAATCATTTCTGAGTCGACCGCCATGTTGTATATATTCGTGTGTTGTTAAACGACCTTGTGTCACATCTTGAACTTGTGGGAGTCAAATAAATACCTATATTCGTGTGTTGTACCGTGCTTTTCTTTTCCAATTTTATTATACTGCGACTTTTTTTCTCTACATATTTCCTATTGGAAAAATAGTTTCGGTTTGCGAATATTTCGGTTAACGAATAATCTTCAGGAACGAATTATATTCGTGAACCGAGGTTCCACTATATATTACTTAGCATTTTATAAATAACTATGACAACATGATTTTTATTCATAATTTTATGAAAAATATCTATGAATTATGGAACGAGAAAATTGAAATAAATATACGATTTTTCTAGACAATATACATTTTCTTCTCAAATTATTTACATCCCAGATTATTTTTTGTTTTATTTTTCTTGCATATTGGAAATCCTTATCTGTTGTTCTTGTCTTTAAGAACTCAGGCGAACTGCCCGATACTTTAAACTAACAACCTATTCGCATTCTCTAGAGGCTCTAATCAACTCAATTGCTTAAGCATCTCATCTCGAAGGATTTTCTTCTGATAAGCAATATGGCTTTTGTCTTTCTAGGTCAGCTGCTGATGCATTAAAGATTATTGCTGAAATAGTCTGTCAGGCTTTAGATAAGAATGATGAAGCTCTGGCTGTTGCCTTGGACATCTCAAAAGCAATTGATAGGGTTTGGCATATTAGTCTTCGTCACAAGTTGAAAGGTTATGGGGGAATTTTGGAACTGATTCAGTCCTTTTAAGCAAACCGCAAAATGAAAGTTATCTTGACTGGCCACTCTTCTAGATCATTGTTTATTAATGCAGACATTTACCAGGGGCCTATTGATAAAATAATCTAAATTCAGTGTATTTATTTGGTTTATCTGCTATGACCTCAAATAAAGTCCAGCCATTGCCCTAATATTCTACTATCTGTGAACACCTGACAACGCCCGACTCCACTGACTATGCCTTAATCAATCTACCTTCTGTAAATCGTGTTGATAAGAGCTAATTAAAATGGATTAAAATAATCTAAATTCGGTGTATTTATTTGGTTTATCTGCTATGACCTCGAATAAAGTCCAGCCATTGCCCTAATATTCTACTATCTGTGAACACCTGACAACGCCCGACTCCACTCGACTATGCCTTAATCAATCTACCTTCTGTAAATCGTGTTGATAAGAGCTAATTAAAATGGATTAAAATAATCTAAATTCGGTGTATTTATTTGGTTTATCTGCTATGACCTCGAATAAAGTCCAGCCATTGCCCTAATATTCTACTATCTGTGAACACCTGACAACGCCCGTCCACTCGACTATGCCTTAATCAATCTACCTTCTGTAAATCGTGTTGATAAGAGCTAATTAAAATGGATTAAAATAATCTAAATTCGGTGTATTTATTTGGTTTATCTGCTATGACCTCAAATAAAGTCCAGCCATTGCCCTAATATTCTACTATCTGTAAACACCTGACAACGCCTGACTCCACTCAACTATGCCTTAATCAATCTACCTTCTGTAAATCGTGTTGATAAGAGCTAATTAAAATGGATTAAAATAATCTAAATTCGGTGTATTTATTTGGTTTATCTGCTATGACCTCAAATAAAGTCCAGCCATTGCCCTAATATTCTACTATCTGTGAACACCTGACAACGCCCGACTCCACTCAACTATGCCTTAATCAATCTACCTTCTGTAAATCGTGTTGATAAGAGCTAATTAAAATGGATTAAAATAATCTAAATTCGCATTTATTTGGTTTATCTGCTATGACCTCAAATAAAGTCCAGCCATTGCCCTAATATTCTACTATTCTGAACACCTGACAACGCCCGACTCCACTCGACTATGCCTTAATCAATCTACCTTCTGTAAATCGTGTTGATAAGAGCTAATTAAAATGGATTAAAATAATCTAAATTCGGTGTATTTATTTGGTTTATCTGCTATGACCTCAAATAAAGTCCAGCCATTGCCCTAATATTCTACTATCTGTGAACACCTGACAACGCCCGACTCCACTCAACTATGCCTTAATCAATCTACCTTCTGTAAATCAAATTTGATAAGAGCTAATTAAAATGGATTAAAATAATCTAAATTCGGTGTATTTATTTGGTTTATCTGCTATGACCTCAAATAAAGTCCAGCCATTGCCCTAATATTCTACTATCTGTGAACACCTGACAAACGCCCGACTCCACTCAACTATGCCTTAATCAATCTACCTTCTGTAAATCGTGTTGATAAGAGCTAATTAAAATGGATTAAAATAATCTAAATTCGTTGTATTTATTTGTTTTATCTGCTATGACCTCAAATAAAGTCCAGCCATTGCCCTAATATTCTACTATCTGTGAACACCTGACAACGCCCACACTCCACTCATTTATGCCTTAATCAATCTACCTTCTGTAAATCGTGTTGATAAGAGCTAATTAAAATGGATTAAAATAATCAAAATTCGTTGTATTTATTTGGTTTATCTGCTATGACCTCAAATAAAGTCCAGCCATTGCCCTAATATTCTACTATCTGTGAACACCTGACAACGCCCGACTCACTCGACTATGCCTTAATCAATCTACCTTCTGTAAATCAATATTTGATAAGAGCTAATTAAAATGGATTAAAATAATCTAAATTCGGGTGTATTTATTTGGTTTATCTGCTATGACCTCAAATAAAGTCCAGCCATTGCCCTAATATTCTACTATCTGTGAACACCTGACAACGCCCGACTCCATTTTCGACTATGCCTTAATCAATCTACCTTCTGTAAATCGTGTTGATAATAAGAGCTAATTAAAATGGATTAAAAATAATCTAAATTCGTGTATTTATTTAGATTATCTGCTATGACCTCAAATAAAGTCCAGCCATTGCCCTAATATTCTACTATCTGTGAACACCTGACAACGCCCGACTCCACTCGACTATGCCTTAATCAATCTACCTTCTGTAAATCGTGTTGATAAGAGCTAATTAAAATGGATTAAAATAATCTAAATTCGGTGTATTTATTTGGATTATCTGCTATGACCTCAAATAAAGTCCAGCCATTGCCCTAATATTCTACTATCTGTGAACACCTGACAACCACCGACTCCACGTGACTGTGTTTTAATTAAGTATTTATTTGGTTTATCTCCTCTAACTCGAATGAAAGCTTAGCAGTTGCTCTCATAGTATATTTGTGAACACTAAACTCTACCCGACAATGCCTGACTTCACTCGACCACGCCTTAAGATATCTGCCTTTTGTATATCTATTTCGTGTCAATCTGTAGTATAAGATATATTTAACAATGATTGAGGGAAGAACATGTTGCATTTAAAATTTTTGAGTATTTTAGTTATCAGGGAAGCAATTTAACGGAAGTGAGTTCCACAGGTGGGAAGTACGAGAAAATAACCTGTTGGAGTAGAAATGGCAGTTACATTTAGCTATTTCACTAGTAAATTGTGAGACCTAGATGCCAATGTAGTAGTACGCTTAAATTCATGTAATCAGTACACCAGGGAAAAAAAACAAACTAACCAGATTTGTTGCCATGAAAATATTTGTAGAAAAGACAGAAAAATTTTGGTAAAATTGTGACATGAAGTGAAATGGTTATATTGAATCACTTACTATATCTGCTGCTAAGAAAATTTGTCCACTGTGTCGACTAGACAATTTTGCTCGCTAGAATTTGTCTTACACATTTATCAGTCTACTGTTTAGCCATGCTTTGAATATTACTGCCAGATATGGTTTGGAGCTCCTGCTGTATATTTAGAGTTTCTTCATAAAATCCAAAGAATCAGCAATTGTTCCCGACCTAGCATCTCTGCTTCACTTACTTTGTTACCACTATAACCTACTTGAGGACACATAGCACAGTGGATAAAGGCGTCCTTGAGGGTACATGGCACAGTGGATAAAGACATTGGTTAGATCCAGTGACAGGACCCAAAGAGTGTGAGTTCAATACCTGGT